>MNCI01027046.1:1132492-1190957 GCA_015680685.1 Gnetum montanum
TAGACTTAGATCTTAGATAGAGTTAGTTTAGTTTCTCAACCCTTTCCTCCTGGTAGCATAGAAGATAAGCCGAAAATACCAAAAAAATCACATACCTCAGACTTGCTTAACCATACACCGTGACACATACAAGCAAGCCTGGGAAGACAACGAACAATTAACCCCAAGTGTTTCTTGTGGCGTTAAGGCATTTAGTCTGCGGAGTTCGACCGGATCGCACGTGCACGCTCGTATTCGTATGGTGGAGTGTAGGGGTACCTCGCCACTCATCAATTGCCCATATTTTTTGCATGCAACTACACCTATTATTGTTGTATGTAATACATGGAACTCTGCATCTTTGAATAATTCTAGCTTTATCTTCCTTGGAGATTTCAAGGACAAGTCTCTAATATCAAGCTTAGCATCTATAATGCTAAGCCAAGCTCTTCCCATTATGATAGGAAACTCTTCCTTACTTTTACCTACATGAATGACTAGAAAATTAGCAAGGTAGGACTAGCCACTAATGGTAGTGATTACATCATCCACTTGTCCTAGTGGAACTATGATCGGTTGGTTTGCAAGCTTTAGCTGGATGTTGCTTTTCTTTAATGGTGGTAGATTCCAGGCTTGATACATATCTTATGAGATCAAGTTCACCCGTAACCCAGAATCAAGTAGATCCTTGCACGATTTCTAACTTGCTACTTGAAGGTATATCAAGGTACTTCATAGATTTTTTTTTTCTGAGGAAGTGCTCTTGCCTTGATTCAATGGGTAATAGTTTGTGTTAACATGATAGTTGTCACATTTACATTGGACGATGATGGAAGCTTGTTATTTCTCGGACGATTGGATGTCGATGGAGTGGAAGTAGATGTGCTTCTCATCCTTCGAACCTTTTAAGAACTTGTTCAAAAGAAAGGTCATATCCTAGATTATGGTTCATGTATGATTGCCTCCTCCTACATGTTAACCACCCTAGTTGCATTCTTCTAACGGGGCTATGATGGCAATTCTAGTGGTGGTACAAGTGATAAAAGGTTAGGATGACTTAATGAACTAACTACTTGTGGATGCATGTATGGATTGGAATCCATCCTTGGAGGTGTAGATCTCTAGTATTCTACTGGATAGTATTGAGGAGTTTGAGCTACTACATTTCTTAGAGAGATCTAATGCTAGACATAGTATCCATAAGGATTTGGTTTTTGATATGGGTAGTCTTATTGTGGTGGTGGCATCACCCATGATTGTGGTTGTTGCCACTATTGATGATACTACTCATGTGGCTATAGATAAGCTTCATTGGGATAATAGGTTGATTGGAAGGTCTATCAATAGTTACCTTGAGGATAAGGTAACTATTTGGGCATATACTTCTTGATGAATCTTGGATTCAATGCATATGCCCCTATTTCTTTCAAATGTGCCATGACAAGGTAACACTCCTTAGGATGGTCATACTAGCACACAATACATCCTTCCTTCTCATTTTAGCTTGTATATAAACATTTTTCCACTGAAGCCACTTTTCCATTTTGTCCAAAATCTATTTTCTTCTTTTTCTCCTTACCTTTGCTAAAGGCTTGCTCAGTTCTTTCTTTCACAATTTTCAATGTTATCATAAATTTTTCATCTAATGAATCCCACATCTTTTCTACCTTGCTTACTATATCAATAACAAATTTTTGAATAGGTAGTGTCTTTTTCTATATTACCTCTTCTAGGGTTTCTTCCTCTTTCTGATCACACACTCATACATCTTTCTTCTTGATGGATGGATCTCTATTGTACTCTTTGACTAATTCTCTCTTCATTAATTCATCTTCTTCCTTCGCTACTTGGTCAATGAGTCTTTAAATGTAATGGGCAATCATTTCAAATAGTTTTCCTTGGGCATACATCCGAAGGGTTTCCCTAGTTTTGTTCCGTAGCCCATCAACAAGGTGCCTAAGTTGCTTCCTTTAGCAAAATCCATGGCCTTGGCACCTATGTAGTAGTGAATAGTATCTACCTAATGCCACATCAAGGGATTCATGGATCCCTTGTTTCTAGCCTTGGATCCACTTCCTAATATTGGACACCTAAGGGTAGGGTTAATAGTTATCATTAAAAAGTTCAAGCATGGTACTCCATCCTCTAATTGATTCATGTTCCAACAATCTGTACTAGCTTTTCACCTCTTTAATGGGCATCCTTGGGAACAACTTAAGTTTCTGCCAATCATTCTCTATATTCTATAGGGTGCATGCATCATGGAATGCTTGAAGGTGGCATTGTGGATCTACATTATATTCACCCTCAAATCTTGGCATGTTCTTCATGTCTAGCTGCTTAATGTAGCTATCCTTTACATGCTTGGTTGAAATGTAGATAGCTATCCTTATATTTATCATGTCACGAGTTGCCAATAGGGGTTCTTCAATGTAGCAATCGAAAACATCAAAGGCTAGAATAGTACTTTGAGAGATCCATGGCTGCATAGCCTTGACCCTACATCTGCACAAGGGCCTGCTAGGAACGGAGGTGGTGTGCCTAGAATAGTCTTGTTGATCAAACTAGAACTTACAAATGTTATGACAAAATGGGTATCAAGGGGGGATGCAATGTTTTGTGATGTCTATAGTTCCCATGGATGTGAGCATAGTAGAGGTCTCAGACGTGAAAACAAGGGTGCAAATGCATGAGTATGTGATTGAACAATGTAAAATGCTAGTAGAATGCTAAAATGTAGGAGAGAATGTGGAAAATTCATAGAATGTGATCAAGAGATAAAGTAGCACTTCCCCAAATGGGGGGAGCATAGTTAACTGCAAAGAAAAGTTTAGGAGGTACACGGTGTATAAATAGGCATAGTAGACAACGTACTCACAATCTCAAGATGTCTAGCTATGAAGAATTAACATCCGCCATAGAGTCTGAGCCTACTGGGTTGGCTACTACAGTGTCCTACAAGCTACAACAATGTATGGTATGTTAGGCAGTGTACAATGGTGTCAGGCAGTGTCCTAAAGTTCACCAAGATGCTAAGTATGCTTGGGTGTAAGAGTGCTCAGAATGCCAATGCTCAAATGTGATATTTTGCCAACTAAAATGCCAAAATTACCAACACTAACACTTGAAGTGCTAAGATATTTATAGGCCTAAGGCTAGCATGAGTCACAAATTAGGCACCATGTGGCAAAGGGATAGTTGGAGCTACGCTAGCCTTAATTATGCTCCCATTGAAGTGAAATGGTATTCTATTGGTGTGCTCCAGTGAACCCTGTGAGACTACCAAACTGTGACTACGCTATTGAAATTGCATGTGCAAGTGCCAAACAGACCACAATGTACCTGAGAACAATGCAAAATAATGCACTTTTGGAGACTACACTTTAGGACTATGTTGTCCACTCTCTCGAGTGGTGTTGAGCATAGGTAAAATTTAGGGGAAAATGAGGAATGCAAAAGAGATAAAACTTGCTGATCTTACTTATCAAAAGAATGTTGGAGCTAATATGTAGGCTGGTGTTGAGCTTTGGAGGCTTCTAGAGGTAATTTTGCATGACTACGCTAACTACACTCTAGAGCGTAGTTTGACAATTAGGTAATTTTTGCAAACAAAATGTGTTTTAGTGCAGACTATGCTAACTATGCTCTAGAGTGTAGTCCTAGTAGGGAAAGCATAGCCTTGACACTTGGCAAAATCTAGCAAAAATTGATGTTTTTAGTGATAACTACACTAGATCTTCTCTAGAGCATAGTAGGAAGTGCAGTGCCATAAGTTAGAAATTATGCTAAACTATTTCTTCCATCCCAACCATGCTCAGCAACCTCTAGCTTGACACTTAGGCAAATTTTCAAAACTAGTCATTGGACTATAAACTATGCTAACTATGCGCTACAGCATAGTCCCAGTAGGGGGACCGTAGTTAACACACTTAGAAAATTTTGTAGCCATTGTCAACACTTAGAAAAATTTTGCAAATCTGAGCTATTTGTGCCAACTATGCTAACTACGCTTTGGAGTGTAATCCCAACAATAGGGGGCTAGTCTCAACACTTAGAAAAAATTTGCCAAGTTTTGACACTTAAAGAAATTTGCAGTTGAGACTCGAGAGCCTGAATTTGGCGGTGTTTCATTGGTCCCTCTTTGTTGACGTTTGGAGAAGTGGCTTAAGAGATGTCGACAAAGAACATAAAATACCACAGTAGGCCAGGGACCAACATCGCTTTCCAGTACCCAACTGAATGTCACTTCACCATGCTCAAGACTGCTAAGCGTAATAATACAATGAAGTTAAAGGATGTAGGGAGGGAATGTGCTAGGGATAACAAGGGAATGAAGTGCAAATGATGTAATACTGCAAGATGTGACACCAGGGTTGGCTTGTCACCAAAATAATGATCCCTTGTTGGAATGCTTGTGAGAAGGCCAATGTCCATGGTACCAAAATGGCTTGCCCCTGAAATTGTGACCTCTCGTCAGAGTGCTTATGAAAAGGTCAATGCGGATTCAAGGTTACACCAATTGCGAAATTGCAACTCTGCTAACTTTGCTTGAAGACATGTTTTTCCCCATTCTTCTTTGTCCTTTTTTTGCTTTTTTTACTAGTGGAAAACCTTCTTTGGGTCCTACACATTGCAAGATGCTAGCTGCATGATGCCTTTCATCAAGCAAGCTATGTGCCACCTAATGAGCTTGGCTTTAGTACAACTATGTCACATTTGTAGGATAGGTATTTCCTCCCTGGGATGAGTCGTGTTACATCCACTTGGGCTTTGACTAGCCCACAAAGGCTCCCCATAGGGCAAGCTGCATTACATCCACTATGGGTTCTATAATTGACATAAAGGGGATGTCATGTGCATTAGAGGGGTTGCAAACTCAGTTATGCAATGGAGGGAAAGTAGGGAAATGAAAGGTAAAAGGAGTGAATGTAAGCATCCTATAGTAGGATAATAGGGATATGCACTCTTGAGTAGCTTAGCTAGTCTGATCATGCGCATCAAAGCAATGTGGCATCTTGCCACTACAATGAGATGTGTCTTTGCATGACCGTCTCTGGGGCTTCATCTTACAAACACAATGCAGAGAGAATAAGAAAATAACCACACAACATGAGATGAGAGTAAACTGTTGGATGTGAATGTGCTACAAATGCTACAACAACTAGACAAGTTGTAAGAGCTTGAAGAACCAATCTAGGAAAACCAATGCAGGTGCCAAAGTGAGAGGGCGCAAAAGCTCTAGTAGTCACATCAGAGGTGAGCACCTAGAGAGGCTAGCAAAAAGGTAGAGGGTGATAATTATGCAAATGCTCGAGACTACACACCAATGACAGTAATGCAGGAAGCTAGCAAAATGGAAAAGAGCCAAGATGCTATAAGCACTTCCAAGCCCGAGCAATGGCGAGGGCTGGAGGATGGTAGCAAAATGGTGGGGGCCATGATACTACCACTACTCCAATAGGTTGTGCTAACAATAAGAGCTCCAACCAATAATGAAACACCCAAGGTTGGTAATGCTGTCAGTATGGCTTGGGGCTAGTATTGCTGATGATCATGGTAGGAGCTCCGAAAGGTCAGCAAAATGTCCAAGGGAATTTCTGGAGGATTAGCAAAATGCCAAAGGACAAGGATGCTGCAAATGTTCTAAAGGCCTCTTTTGATGACAAAAAATTCATTCAAGAACTACAATACCCCACCCCACCCACAAGGTGTGGGTAGATAATGAAGAGTTGGAAGTATTCGCACTCACTTGTCTATAGAACTATGTATGTTGAACTACAAATCCAATTTAAAAAGGTCTTGGTAGACCATATGCTATGCTAGTTTAGATTAACCTAGTTTAAGGTCTTGGCAAACCGTGATGTCCTAGTTTATAGTCCTAGCACTATTGGGTGCTAGTTTAACGTCGTAGCAGACACTAGATGTTGTGTCAATTTAACGTCGTGATCCAAGGATGATCTATGTTAATTTATAGTCATAGTAGACTGTCTATGCCAATTTATAGTTATAGAGAACTAGTTTGTGCTAGTTTATAGTTGTAGCAGACTAGTCTATGCTAATTTATGGTCGTAGCAGACTAGTCTTCGCCAGTTTATAATTGTAGCAGACTTGTCTTCACCAGTTTATAGTTGTAGCAGACTTGTCTTCACCAATTTATAGTCATAGCAAACTTTTTCGCTTACCTTGCTTTGTTGTTGATGAGGTGCTGTGTGCTATGAGTAGTATGGCTTCAGATACGAGTGGTTCACTAAACTGGAAAATTCATTGCCATCATGGTTAGCAAGCGTGAATGCTCCATTGTCATGGGCCTTGACAATCAAGAAAGGCCCTTCCCAATTGGCTGAGAATTTATCTACAGGTTCATGAACAACCTTGAGGACTAGGTCACCTTCCTTAATCTAGCATTGGTGTTGATTGTGATGGTGTTTCTACTATTGTGTTTGTTGGTACCACTCAATTTGACCAAGCATTTGCATGTGCTCCTCCTTTATCAAGTCAAGGGTAATGGTTCTCAGCTTGTCGTTTTGAGCCTCGTTGATGAAGCATGAGAGGATTAATCGGAGCAATAGGACCTACAATTCAAGAGGCAAGATTGCTTCAGATACATAAACCAAACTATATGGCAACTTACCTATTATAGTTCTTCATGTCGTGTGGTAGGCTTAGAGTGCCCAAATCAGCTACTCATGCCATCGTTGTTTGCTGTTGTTGAGCATCTTCTTTAGAATATTGATGATGACCTTGTTTGTGACCTCTGCTTGGCCATTCACCTATGGGTAGTAGGGTGAAAAAATGGAATGTTTGATTCCAAAGCACTCATAAAATGCTTTGGTCTTAGCATTGCTAAATTATGGCTCGTTATCTATGACTATGATCATGGGTAAACCAAAATGGAACACTATGTTATCAAGTATGAACTTGCAGACCTGCTGCAATGTAGTCCTCCTAAGGGAAATATCCTCAACCCACTTTGTAAAATACGCAGTGGTAGTTATGATGAAGTTATGCCCTACAGAGGATGTAAGCATTATTGGTCCTATGATATCCATCCCCCAACGTTGGAACAGCCACGTGATCTACATTGTATGTAGTTTAGTATGTGGCACATGCATGAGGTTACCATGCCATTAACATGTGTTGCACATCTTGACCTTGGAGATGTAATTGCACTCCATGTAAGGATAATAGTAACTTGAGCATTTGATCTTCACCACCATTACCCTAGGTGCTATGTGGCCTCCGCAAAATCCCTCGTGGACTTGTTCAACAATTGTTTGCACTTCGTTGTTGCTAATGCATGTTAACAGTATGCCATCATAGGATCAGTGACACAAAGCGATATCACCTACAATGACATATTACCATGATTGCTTTCACACTACATATTTTTGAGCAGTGGTTAGATACTGTTCACCCTATAGAAGGTATGACTTGATGTCGTTGTACCACTTTACTATGTGGGTTATGCTTACTATGGCTATGGATGCAATGTCAATTGTTTTTATGATAGGCATAGTGCAATCAGCCATTGCGGTGGGTAATGTGCAAAAAATTTTAGGTGCAATGCTTAAGGCTAACATAGCTAATGAATTAGCAATGGAGTTTTCATTCTATGGGATATGCTAGACATCAGTAGTTACAAATTACTTGAGCAAGAACTTTGCCAAGTCATAATAAGGTTTCAAGTGTTAAGCTTTACAAGCGTAAACCTCTATAACTTGGTTAACAACCAGTTGTAAGTCTCCTTGGATCACTAAGTCTTAAATGCCTAGGTCGTGAGCTGCTAAGATACCTTGGAGGAGACCCTCATACTCCACCATGTTGTTAGTGCATGGAAATGCGAAATGATACATGAAGAGTCAGATCTCCCTAGAGAGGAATGTGATGATAGTAGTGATGCTACCTCCTTGAGAGGTTGAAGCACCACCAAAGTGTAAAAGTACCTCGAAGTTGTTAGGCACTTGGCTTATGCTAGTGACATGCTCATCCAGAAATTTCAGATCTATCGTCGCTTGGTCATCGATTGGGGAAGCCATAAGTTTTGCAACTATCACTTGACCTTTTGTTGATGCTTGTGCAATGTAATGCAAGTCAAACTCAATGGTTATTACTTTCCAATATGCAATGTGACTGCTCTCGTAAATATTCATTGTAATTTCTTGGAGTACATTCCTTTTGGAGATGATGTTTACTTGGCTACGAAAAAGATAATGCCTTCACTTCTTAAGTGCAAAGACTAAGGTGAGGCAAGTCTTTTTCACATCATTATACTTCATTTCATAGGCAACTAATGCATGCCTTAGGTAGTATATGGGGACCTCCATGCCATCGTCTCACTTTTGGCAAAGTAGAGAAGCGATAGACATGTTTGAGGTAGCAAGATAGATGTAGAATGGTTTATCTCCTTGCATAGGATAGACCATTGGAAGTTGAGCTAGCTTCTATTTGATGCTGTCAAATGTCACTTGGCATTAAGTTGTCCACTCAAAGTGGACTCCTTTTTTGAGCGAGTGTTGCATTGACTGCAACTTCTTGATCAACCATGAGATAAACCAACGTATGAGTTACAATCTACCTTGTAACCCTCATAGCTCATTAAGGTTGGCCAGTAGTGCAAAGTTGATAATGGTCTTAACCTTATCGGGGTATATGCATATGCCTTCTTCAGATACTACGAAACCTAGCATGTACCTCGTCTTTATGCCGAAGATATACTTCTTAGGATTTAACCTAAGTTCATGCTTCAGGCAATGTTTGAGCACAAGGTCTAAGTCATTTGCATGGTTGTGTGATGCCTTGAACTTAATTGTTATATCTTCAACGTAATCATTTAGCAGATCTAACAAGTAATCACTTAAGATGTATGTCATTGCTCATTAATAAGTTGCTCTTATGTTCTTGAGTTTGAAGGACATCATTTTGTAGCAAAATGTACCCCAAGGGGTCATAAAGGTAGTACTAAGCTAGTGCTCTCAGTTGATCCAAATTTCATTATACTCTGATAACCCATCCATAAAGGATAACAAGGTTAGCTGTAGTATTGACTAGTTGATCAATACTATGCAATGGAAAATCATCTTTAATGGTGGCCCTATTGAGATCCCATAAGTCTATGCAAATGTGTATACTTCCATTTTTCTTGGGTACAACCACAATGTTGGAGACCTAATTAGCATAGTCAATGCCCCAGATGAAACTAGCCTTGTACAGCTTAGTGATTTCATCACGAACTGCTAGCACCACCTTAGGCCTAACCTTGTGGGCTTTTTGCTTAACTGGTTTTATGCTGGGATCGAGGATTATGTTGTGTTGCACTATGCAAGGATCTAGGCTTGGCATGTCTTCATAAGATCATGCGAATGCCTTGATGTTATCGTTGAGTACTTTTGTGATGTTTTTTGCATGTTTAGGAACAAACTAAGTTTCAATGCCTCTATCTTACCACTAGGTGTCACTACAAGGATTTCAATGAGGGGATCCTCAGTGATGTCATCTACCTCTAGATCTAGAGCCTTAACTAGATGGTCTGGCCAATCTAGCAGTGCCTCTATGGATGTTATGTATTTGTCGTACGCTATGGGCTCAAGGTCTAGGCATTGAGTATCGATGCATCACATAAGTTCACCATGATGCCTAGTGAGGACCATCAGCGAGTGGAGATGCTTGTACATAGTCATGTTGTGAATACTATGATAATCCTACAAAAATAACAATAAAAATGTCAAGCTACACTTATCTTAATAAGAGCAATATACACAATTAAACAAAACAACATGATAAAATTTTATCTAAGTATGTAGATGTGCTTTTAAAGACAAGGGATATGTGAGCTGATTTTATGCCTCAGCAGACCATGGGATTGCAAGTTTAAGGTCTTAGCAGACCATGAATCACTAGTTTAAGGTCTTAGTAGATCATTGAATGCTAGTTTAATGTCATAGCGGATGGTAATATGCACTAAATGCATCATTAGAGCAAGGTTTGGTGTGTCAAAAAAGTGAAATTAGCTTGGGTGCCCACTAGTCACAAGAAAAATTTAAAATTTTTCTAAATTCGAAAATAGCCAAAAAAATCAAAAAAATTTCTAACTCTGGTGACTACACTCACACCCAACTACACTCTACACTATTGAGGGTAGTCCTGGGGTAGGTAACAATTTAAGTGGTCCCTAGAGATATAAAAGGATGTTTTACCCTTAGTAAATTTATCATTGTCAAAGTTGAAAATGCAATTTCCAGAGCATAGCATGGTTCAAAGAGTGTAGTCACCAAAATGTCACATCGAAGTGGATGTTAGCACCCTGGCCTGGTTCATTACTTTCGGCTCTTTCCTCAGTTTCTACACTTAGGAACTTGGTGGATTCTGGGTTTTGGTTCTACTAGCGGTGCTCTACCCTGGCAAGGGCCACCATCGTGGCCAAGGATGAAACATGGTACTACAAGGGTTTGTGGAGATCAAGGGTTTCTACGATTTTTCTTCTGGGACGGTAATGAGTGTGGGTGTGGGGATTTATGTCTTGGTTTTAGCAACACCCTGCCATGGCAAGTGCCACCATCACCATGGCCATTTAGGCCATTGTAGCTAGGGGAGAAGTGTAGGGTTTTGTGGTTTTTGCATAGGATCGGAGGGCAAAGCACAAGGGACAAGGGTTCACAATGTTCTACAATGGTTGTGGCTGCTATGATGGCTAGTGTGGTTGCAAGGGCAAGGGGAAAGGCCATGGGCTTGTGAAAAATTCTACTTTCTCTTTTTTTTTCTTCTATGATGTACAGAGTGGGTAGTTGGGATTTTAGTGGCACCCTAGGGCCACCGCTTGCAAGGTAAAGGCATGGTGGGTTGCTGCTATAGTTTTTGCATAATTTTTTATTTTTGGCAAAGGGCAGGGATGTGGATTTTGGCAATGGCCCTAGGGCTGTCACTTGCAAGGTGGGCGCACAGCAGAGGGTTTGCCAATTGCTTTGATTTTATTTGTATTTTTCGACTATTGTACATGGGGAAAGGGTAGCGGTAGCGGCAGTGGCCGTGAGCAACCACTTCAGGGTAGGGGTGCATCAGGAGGCTACCATTTTCCTCATGTTTTTACTACTTTTGGCACCCACCATGATGTTGACAAGAAGCGTGATGCCCTATGGTGCTAGCACATAGCTACGAGGCTATGTGAGGGGCAATGTTGAGGGCACTTGCCTAGTGGTAAGGCTACAAAGGGGTTGTGGACATGATAGGCACTGAGTGTGTAATGAGAATAGGTGTAGGGTGTGTAGGGCACAATGTTAAATAATTAGTTTTTTTTCTTGCCAAAAAATTTTGAATTTTTGAGGGCTATGCTCCTTGGGAACGTAGCTAGCAATTAGAATTTTTTCAAAGTTTTAAGGGCTACGCTCCCCAAGGAGCGTAGCCAATAGAAATGTTTTCACATTTTTTGGGTTATGCTTCCAAAGGTAGCCCAGAGTTATAATTTTTTTGAAATTTTATGTAAAAAGGCAACTTGAGAAGTGTAAAATGCAAATGTCATATTGCCCAAAACATGCAAAGTGTACTACCAAACGTGCAAATATGCAAAATAAGATGCTAATGCTACAAAAACATGCTTTACCCAGTGAGTACCAAGTGCATTAAATGTGTATGTTGATGTCTTATACCTGCGGGGCCCAGGAAGCCTTAAAATATTTTGGTAACTTACACTGCATCATGTTAATCTTTTGCTGAATGTAGTTTAATGTATTTTTGCCAAAATGCATTTATCGTATACTAACGCTATGTTTATATCCTTGTAGTTACAGGGTATTGCTAAAGCCCATCTTAGTTGTTATGGATCTTGTTGGCATTCTTTGCTGCATGAGCGAGCCTATGCCCAACACACCTGCACCAGATATGAAGGTGGGTTAGCAAGTGGTAATATTTCAGCCTGGGACATTTGAGTTCTTGACAACACTTTAGTGTGATTATGTGGTCACACAAAGTAGCAAAAGTTGTAGATGTTATCACTGAGACATTGTTGCCTAAGGCTAACCAGGACATATTGAAATTTATGTTTGATGAGCCCACAACTGATGATAATAGAGCGGGTGGTTTGAGACGAGGCCCTAAGGGCACTCGTCCCTTATCCAGGATTTGGGAAACATTATATTTCTCCTGTTATAATAGGAGCAACACGTTCTTCATCGCTTTGCGCATACATATGTTGTTCACCTGGAATGGTATATTGTGCCGGAGGGTAAGTGCTCCTATGATTTTGTGTTGTCTTCTGTGTTATTCGATCATGCTAGATTTGATAACCGCTAACTGCTCATGCTTAATGCCAAATTTAAAATTAATGATTAGGGGCTCCTTAACTAGCCAAGGGCTCTTACCTTGACCCACACCACCTTAGAGGTGTTCTCTTGTAGTACAAAATTTTGAGAGGCCATACTTGAGCAGGTGGGAGATGATCTAAAGAATTACTCCACCTGGTACCTGAAGGCGTTTGAGCAATGCAAGACCTATGGTTGGCTTGATGAGGGGTGGGTTAGTGGCATGTCCAATTTTGAGGAGCCACCACCACCTCCGTCTCACACACTATTTGTTCCATGTAAGCACTTATTTATTTAGCCTTTATGCTTACTCACATGCACTTATTGATTTTCCCTTAGTTGATTTTAATGTTGTTTTACCTATGTTTTACCTATGTTGCATCCCAATCACTGGCGGTCAAAAAGTTGTTCCTACATTAGTTTGAGGAGGAGGTTGTTGGGATTGTATTTGCAACGGTATTGTATTGACCTAAATCGCCGGTGTAAGGTTGGAAAGGAAACAGACACCGAGAGATCGTTGGATAGCCACAACTAACCCTACCTTCGCTCGAGGACAAGCTAGAAAAGTAAACAAAGGCAGAGTGCCCTGGATGGTCTGCACGCAGATCAACAAGGACTTCCCCGAGCGTAAGCTATGGCTAGCATTGGGGTTATCGTAAACGGGATGTAAATGGAATGCAAACAACAATATGAAATGTAAACAGAGCATACTAAATTATAAATAAAGCGTAAATAGAGACATATTGTAAACAAAGCATAAACTAAAGCAAATAATGTAAATGGAATCCAATAATGAAACTGTATTATATTGTTTAAACAGGAATATGCACCGGTCAAAGCGTAGTTACACACGTGTGGATGGCAAGTCAAACGCTTAGCCCTGGAATGATATGACGCGATGATGTGACGATGAAATGGGATGAATGTGAGAAATACTTGAAAGCCAACAATCAGGTTTGCCAAGCGCCCAAGGATTGCAAATTCTGTCCTTCTTCAGAGTTTTCAATCTCTCCAATTTTTGCCTCCCAGTTTATGTGAATTGACAAGGTATTTATAGGATTGGGCTAGGTGCTAGATAGTTGTATTCTTTGACCAGGTTCAATGTATCTGTGTTTGGATAGTTGTGTACGCGTTGGATGTGTGTTGGCAAGCTACATTCTTGACCAGGTTCAATGTATGTATGTTGGATAGTTGTGTACGAGTTGGATGTGTGTTCGCAAGCTACATTCTTGACCAGGTTCAATGTATTTGTGTTGGATAGTTGTGCACGAGTTGGATGTGTGCTGGATATTTGTCTTCTTTGACCAGATTCAATGTATCTCACAACATGTGGGTCATTCAAGCCCATGAAAATACAAATAATTTAGACAAGCCCTCAAATGATAAAAATTTACAAACAAAATCAAGGAGGATTAACTCTGCCTCGCTTGTTTAGCATCCAGCGTGACCTGCAATGTGACTTGCAATGTGGCCTCCAAAACTTGCAATTTTGAGCTGAAATCTAGAATTTCTGAAGGCTGGGACCCATAGTTATCAATAGTGGACCTTGAGGATGACTTGTACCCTTGAAATCAAGTCATTTTGGCTCAGTTGTGGGGCTCTAAAAATTGGTGACGCTAATCCTTACGCTGTGTAGCGTCTGAAAAAGTAACCAAAGTGTACTTAGCCAAAACCAAATATTTTGAACCTGAAACTTTTGATTTTGGATGCTAGAAGTTGGTGCAGTCGCCTGTGGGCCCCAAGGGGACCTTGCCTGTTGAATCATGGGCCATCGGGGGCTGTTTTGGAGGCCTCCAAGTTTGGTCACGCTATACTCATGTTGGGCAGCAACATGACTTAGCTTAATTCTTGTCTAAAAGTGCTAGGCCAAAATTAGTGGTGTTTTAGGTATGATGGAAGTGGACATGTTAGATTGAATGTTGAACTTGGAGAAGATGGGAATGGGAGTGGGCACTTCCCGTAGAAAACTTGGTGGTGGAAGTATAGTCTCTCCTAGGAAAGGTTGAAACAATGGGTTCGTATGGGCATGGGGACTAATGCTATGGTATGAATCTCCATGTTCAGATTGGGCTACAAAATCATCTTCCTCGTCTCCACCTTGAGGCTCTATTGGAGGTAACTATAGGGCTTGACTTCTAGCCATGAGAAGCTATGATATGAGTTTACGATGATATTCAGAGAGCTAGATTATGTCAAATTCTAAGGGGATGAATTCACAACCTCCTTTATAGATAAGTTCATAGTCTCACTTTGCTTCTCTCTCTACACGATCGATGGGTAAGTTGGCTTGGATTTTTACACAAATGAAGTTATATTGTTCAGGGCTTAGTATCACTCGCTTTGGCTAGATTATGGTATCAAACGTGTTAAACATTGATGTAGAAGGTTGATCTAGATTCATATTCATAGATCAGGTAGTGAGAGTTGTTGTTTGTAGAAAATGGCTAACTCTAAAAACAAAAAAAAAATGACTAAATATGTCGTAGCAGGAAAATGGATAAGTGTAAAAATGAAAGAAAGAAAAAAAAATGATGTGTGAAAACTACTAAAAATGGCCAACTCTAGCGCTACACTTGCTACGCTAGAGCTTGCTACACTTTGATAACTTGTTATGCTCTCTAGAACATCTAGAGTTTTGACTAACTGCTAATCAAAAATGTAGACAGAAATGGTTCACGCCCTCCTTCTAGCACTAAAAAACTGTAGCGACCGAAAACATCATTGGCTAGAACACCAAGAGGTTATCAGGTGCACAGCCTAACCCCGAATCCGTGCGAGGGCCATGCTGGAGAAAATGAAAATGGGGTGCCTTGAATGGTCTTGTCGATCAAACAAGGACTTACGTGATGTTAAAATGATCATGTGTGAAAAGAGTTTATACTATGTTATGCATGGGCATTGGGTCCAACTCGACTAGAGCATAGTAGGATGTCTCGGCTTGAGAACAATGACACGAACGTGCAAATATGTATGAAATAGTAAGAAAGTACAAGCATTAAACTAAATTCTAGAGAGAAATGCTTGAGAAATATAATAGAATTTGAGAACAACAATGCACCGCCCCCACAAGAGGGAGCATGGTTAATTCACAAAGATATACAAAGTGTACCATAGGCATAGTGGGAGCGTAGTCACAGCCTCGATGGCGTTGGGTCATGAAGTCTGGCGCTCGTCATGATGAACCATGCCTGCCAGGTTGGCCACCGTGATGTACCATGCAATGTTCTACAGGGCTACAATGGGCCGTGATGTGCAACTCTACTTCTTTGCTGGTGTGGTATGCTCTGGGTCTCGTTTGCCCACGGAGATCAGTGCCCCTCCTCTCCCCTCAAAATGCCAAATGCCATGTGCTTGAAAAGGCTCAGATCCAAGGAATTCCAACCCTTGTGGAATGCCAACAGTCCAAGGAATGTAACCACTATGGAATGCCAATAGTTTATGAACGTAACTGTTGGGAGATGCCAACAATTAAAGAATGCCAATTATTATGGAATGACAACGATCTAGGAATGTAACCGCTGGGATATGCCAACACTTAAGGAATGCTAACTGATGCCAAAAATTAAGGAATGCTAACTGTTGGGGAATGCCAACAGTTTAGGAATGTAACCGCTGGGAGATGCCAACATTTAAAGAATGCCAACCCTTGGGGAATGCCAATGGTCAAGGAATGTAACCCTTAGGTTCCCAGGGTATTTATAGGGTTAGGGTTAGTCCAAAATGTGGATCAAGTGCCACGTGGTGGTGCGGTGGATGGGACCATGCTTGTCCCATGTTATGTGTGGAACACAGGACACTTGCAAGGTTAAGTGGGCCATGCTGTGCTACACTGCATAGCTTGAAAATTGTGCTACACTACGTAGTGTAACATCTGTGCAGAAAGTGTCATTGTTCTGACACTTAGCCAAATTTGCAATCGTGATGTTGAGACCCAAAATTTTGTGGTGTTTCAATGGCCCCTCTTTGTTGACGTCTGGAGGAGTGGCCTGAGAGATGCTGACAAAGAATTACAAAACACCACAGTAGACATGCCACCAACATAACTCATTAGCACAAGATCGGATGTCATTTTACCATGCTCAAGAGTGTTATGGAAATAAGGTTATGCTAGGGGAGAAGGGGTATAGGCAATGCTAGAGAGATGAAATTTGAATTGTGGGAATGAAATGCGAATAGTGGATCATGATGTAAGATGCAAATTTAGCATGGCTAATGGTGACCATGGCATGAAGGGGCTTGCCCCTGAAATGTTGAGCTCTTGTTGGAGTGTTTATGAGAGCATCAAAGTTAATCTAAGGCTTGGCCAATTGTAAAGCTGCAACATTGTCAATTTGCCTAGGGATGTGCTTTGCCCCATTCTTTTTCTTTTTTCTTTTTCTTTCTTTTTTTTTTTTTGTGAGGCGAACCTTCTTTGGGTTCGGCTTACTACTAAATGTTAGCTGCAAGTTGTGAACCTTCTTTGGGTTCGGCTTACTACTGAATGTTAGCTACAAGTTGGCCATCGAGAAGATGGACTTTAGGGATGATTCATGTTACATCCACCTAGGTTTTAACCATGCAATAGAGGCTCACCACAAGACGAGTTATGTTACATCAACCACGGGTTCTACAGTTGATATGAAGAGAATGCCATATGCATCATAATGTGTATGCATCTGAGGGATGTCAAATCATGAGTATTGGGGAGATAAGAGGATATTAGGATAATGGAGTGAATGTTCATAGATTATAATAAGGATGAGGGGTGGAGGTGCACTCTTGAGTGGCTCAACTAGTCCAATCATGCACATCAAAGCAATATGGTAACTTGTTGTTGTAATGAGATACATCTCTGCACGACTACCTCTGAGGCTTCATCCTGCAAACACAACTTTGAAAAGACAAGAAAACCACAAAACGTGAAATGCAAGTGCAAATGTCAAATGTGAAGATGTCACAGGTGCTAGATGCGAAGATGCTACAAATGCGTCAAATGTTGTGCTAGTCGCAAGTGCTCAGGAAGCCAATGAAGGTGCCAAGGCGATGATGCTTGGAGTCCTCTAAAGGTCGCACTAATGGCCAGTGCTCCAAAAAATTAATAGAATGGTAAGAGGAAATAATGCTACAAGTGTCCCAAGAGTTTCACCAATGGTAGATGCTCGAATCAAATCAACAACATGCTAGTTTAAAGTCCTGGCAGACCGTGATGTGCTAGTTTATAGTCTTAGTAGACTGTTGGATGCTAGTTTAACGTCGTAGCAGATAGTGGATGTTGTGCCAGTTTAACGTCATGACCCAAGGACGAGCTGTTGTGTTAGTTTAATGTCATGACGCAAGGACGAACTGTGCCAGTTTATAGTCATAGCAGACTGTCTGTGCCAGTTTATAGTCATAGCGGACTATCTGTGCTAGTTTATAGTCATAGCGAACTAGTGCTTACCTTGCTTGTGTAAGGTGTGATGCTGCATGCATGGTCATGATATGTGCCTGCAAGATCCTACAAAAATAAACTAGAAAGAAAACAACATCAAGCAAAACCTGTCGTAAACAGAGTTAAAATGTATGAATGAAAGAAAAGCAACACGTGCTAGTTTTAGACCGTTCTAGGCCGTATGCTAGTTTAAGGTCTTTTTGGGCCATGTGTTTTTGTAGTTTTATGTTTTATGAATGCAATTTGTAAACTAAGTTTGACAAATGTGTAAGCAAAGAAAAATGTGTGATCTAAGTGAGCGGGCAAAGTGTAAACGCATAGGCTAGTGCAATGCAATGTAAACAAAAGTTAAAAATGCATGTCAAAGGGGAGGTAGGCACCCACATTTTTGGCCAAGGGAAAGTCTTGGTCATGTAGTTGCTTCCTAACCAAGCATGCATTAGGGAGCATGCAAGGCTTAGGACCCTCTAGGGGGTTGTTGGCTTCAACCACTCATTCGGGTGTGTTAGCGTTAGGCGTTGCATTGGTTGTTATAGGTGTACCACCAAGAAACTCTTCTTCCAAAACTTGCACCATGTTTATGTCATGGATAGTCAAAGAGGAAACGTTATCATCATGGATGATAACTTGACCACCTTTATATGGAAGGTGTATTTCTTGGTGGATGGGAGAGGAGATGGCCCTTAGTTGAGCTAGCCAAGGCCTATCTAGAATCATGTTGAAACTTGGCATCTCCTCTATGACAGTGAAATCTGCACTAGTGGGGAATTGCTCTCCCACTACAAAGGCTAAGTTGATTGTACCCTTAACTATGATACATGATCCATTGAAGGATTTTAGACATGTGGTTTTGGTTGGCCTGATTTCATCTGTCAAGCCTAACTTGTCAATGACGAAGTACAGGACTACGTTCGTTGCTGTAACATCATTGACGTGTACTCTGCGAATGGTACACTGTCTGACACGAATGCTAATGGATAGTGAAGCTGTAGTAACCTCCCCTCATTTGGGGTTGACTTTGACTGCATCATCGCGAAAGGTTAAGGTTATTGAACCCAATTCTTGTGGTGTGGGAGGCAACATTGTTGCATGAATGGATGCCTCATATGCAGGGATGTCCTCCATAATAGGAATGGAGGCTAAGACTTAGGCCAATGCTTAGCAGTGAGTAGGTGAGGTCTTGACTAGGTTGTACAAGTTAAACATCATGTTCTTATGCTTAAGCGTTTCTTTTACCTGGGTTAGTGCAGCTACAAAGTCCTTGTCGTTAGCCGTTGTGTTGGCCTTGACTTTCTCCATGTGGTTTGAGAGATAGATCTCTTGTGAAGGGGACTTGGGCTTGGTTTTTTTGGGGGTAGGGGCCCCAGTGTTCAGTTTTTGTTTGTTGGTTATGGCCCTTGCTTCAACCATGGGGGTTGCGAGGTGCTTTTTTGTCCTCTTACATTGCCATTTGGTGGACTTACCTAGGTTGCTAGTGGGATCGACCCTCGAGGGAGGAGGGATCGAGATGTTTTCCACTATTGGGCTTCGGGTAGGTGAGGGGCCATCACATTGTGGCACCTTGATGATGAAAGGTTGCTTAGCGGTTTTTGTTACTGCGTCATGCCAGTTTAACGTCTTAGCAGACGATTGTTGTGGAACCTTGACCACAAAGGGTGTTGTGGGTGCCTGAGGTGGCACTTTGATAACAAAGGGAGGCCTCTTTCTTATGGAGGCTACAGGGACCTTTGCCTTGTTGGGAGGCACATGGATCACAAAAGGTTGTTGCACAGGTTTGGGCTTGCCACTTATGCTAATTGAGTTTATGACATAGGAGGCATCATTTGTGTTGGATTGACTTGCCATGTCAATCACTAGTTGGCCTTGTTCTATCATCCTCTGCAGGTCATCTTACAAAGCATGATAATTGTCTGTACTGTGACCAGCCATTTGATGGTAATGGCAGTATTGGTCCAGTTTAAAGTGTTGTGGGACCGGGGCTCATTTGGTACTGCTAATGTGGGATTCCTTAGTAGTTCACAATACCTATCATGTTTTTGGCAGGTAATCACCGATACGTGTTTGTGTTGGATTTTCCTGGATTTCAAGAGTTTCTCCAATAGTTCAAAGACTTGCATCGGTAGTGGAGTATACTTTGAGCGGTCCTTATGCTGAAAGTTGAGCTTTGGAGAGGCCCTGTCAATGTAGGTGAGTTGGCACCAAAGTTGACAGTTTTGTTGGTTGAGGCTTTGGGTTGCTTAGCTATTGGACCCCAATTAGTTGCTTTTGTGCTTAGGGCCACTGTTGCGTTTTGCTTGCAAGCATGTTGGTTTCTATAGGCCACATAAGCTGGGTCATTGCCAGCTTGCGCTACTTCCTCTATGCTTTTTGCTTGGGCAAAGGCTTGGCTAAGAGACTTTGGAGCTAGAGAATACATTTTGGACTTAATAAAGTCATTTACTGCATCTTTAAAGATGGACAGTAGATGTGTCTCTGCTAGGGGTTCACATTTTACTTAATGCAACATTCCAATGTTGGAGGAATTTTGGCATGGGCTCTAGAGGCACCTGTTTAACTTGCATGAGCTAGTCAAGGGTTGCTTCAGGCTTTAGGTTGTATTTAAAATGAGTGATAAACTGGTGTAAAAAATCTTCCAGAGAGGATATGGAGTTACGGGGTAAAGCTTGGTACCAGTCTAAGGCTTTTCCCATTAAGGACATGGTAAATATACGTAGAATTGCATGAGGCCAGGCCTGAAGCAATAGACACTCTATTCGAAATATTACTAGGTGGCCGTTTGGGTCTCCCTCTCAATTGTACTTGGTTAGCTAGGGTAATGAGATTTCCTTTGTCAAGGTTAATGGTGGAACTAAAGGGTGGATTGGATCATCTTGGTAGAAGTCCAACACCTTGATTTCCTCAGTGTTTGCAATTTTAAGGTGCTTTACCTTTTCAGTTAACAAGTGCATCATTTGCTTTGTATCTACCCACTCTTGAGCGGTAGGTAGACCAGTAGGTTGGGTTGATGGTGGTTGATAATGACTTGATTGTTGCACCATTTTTGGAAAGAGAGATTGTTGGACTGTCGTTTGTTGTGGTGGGACAAAGTTCAGGGCTGATACTACAGGTATGCTGTAATGAGTAGGCAAGTTTTGCTGAACAACTGGTTGGACCCACTACCCAGTCACAGGTTGTGAAGTGATCAGTGGTGCTCGTTGGATTTGCACCTGAGGTATGTAATTGGTGGACGTGGAAGCGGGTATGACCGATGGCATCCCAATCACTGGCGATCGAAAAGTTGTTCCTACATTAGTTTGAGGAGGATATTGTTGGGATTGTATTTGCAATGGTATGATGGAAGTGGACGTGTTAGATTGAACGTTGAACTTGGAGAAGATGGGAATGGGAGTGGGCACTTCCCGTAGAGAAGCTGGTGGTGGAAGTATAGTCTCCTCCAGGAAAGGTTGAAACAATGGGTTCGTATGGGCATGGGGACTAATGGTATGGTATGAATCTCCATGTTCAGATTGGGCTGCGAAATCATCTTCCTCGTCTCCACCCTGAGGCTCTATTGGAGGTAACTATAGGGCTTGACTTCTAGCCATGAGAAGCTATGATATGATTCTATGATGGTGTTCAGAGAGCGAGATTATGTCAAATGCTGAGGGGATGAATTCACGACCTCCTTTATAGATAAGTTCATAGTCTCGCTTTGCTTCTCTCTCTACACGATCGATGGGTAAGTTGGCTTGGATTTTTACACAAATGAAGTCATATTGTTTAGGGCTTAGTATAGCTTGCTTTGGCTGGATTTTGGTATCAAACGTGTTAGACATTAATGTAGAAGGTTGATTTGGATTCATATTCACAGATCGGGTAGTGAGAGTTGTTGTTTGTAGAAAATGGCTAACTCTAAAAATGAAAAAAAAATGACTAAATATGCCGGTAGCAGGAAAAAGGATAAGTGTAAAAATGAAAGAAAGAAAAAAAATGCTAAGTGTGAAAACTGCTAAAAATGGCCAACTCTGGCACTACACTCGCTACGCTAGAGCTTGCTACACTCTGAGAACTTGTTATGCTCTCTAGAACATCTAGAGTTTTGACTAACTGCTAATCAAAAATGTAGACAGAAATGGTTCATGCCCTCCTTCTAGCATCAAAAAACTGTAGCGACCAAAAACATCGATGGCTGGAACACCGAGAGGTTATCAGGTAGACAGCCTAATCCTGAATCCGTGTAAGGGTCGTGCTGGAGAAAATGAAAATGGGGTGCCTTGAATGGTCTTGTCAATCAAACAAGGACTTACATGATGTTAAAATGATCATGTGTAAAAAGAGTTCATACTATGTTATGCATGGGCATTGGGTCCAGCTCGGCTAGAGCATAGCAGGATGTCCCGGCCTGAGAACAAGGGCACGAACATGCAAATATCTATGAAATAGTAAGAAAGTACAAGCATTAAACTAAATTCCAGAAAGAAATGCTTGAGAAATGTAATAGAATTTGAGAACAACAATGCATCACCCCCAAAAGAGGGAGCATGGTTAATTCACAAAGATATACACAGTGTACCATAGGCACAGTGGGAGCGTAGTCACAACCTCGGTGGCATTGGATCATGAACTCTGGCGCTCATCGTGATGAACCATGCCTGCCAGGTTGGCCATCGTGATGTACCATGCAATGTTCTGTAGGGCTGCAATGGGGCTACAGTGGGTCGTGATGTGCAACTTTGCCTCTTTGCCGGTGTGGTGTGCTCTGGGTCTCGTTCGCCCATGTAGATCAGTGCCCCTCCTCTTCCCTCAAAATGCCAAATGCCACGTGCTTAAAAAGGCTCACATCCAAGGAATGCCAATCCTTGGGGAATGTCCATGGTCTAAGGAATGTAACTGCTATGGAATGCCAATAGTTTAGGAATGTAACTGTTGAGATATGCCAACAATTAAAGAATGCCAACCCTTAGGGAATGCCAATGGTCTAGGAATGTAATTGCTGGGAGATGCCAACATTTAAGGAATGCTAACTGATGCCAACAATTAAGGCATGCTAACTACTGGGGAATGCCAACAGTCTAGGAATGTAACCGCTGGGAGATGCCAACATTTAAGGAATGCTAACTGATGCCAACAATTAAGGCATGCTAACTACTGGGGAATGCCAACAGTCTAGGAATGTAACCGCTGGGAGATGCCAACATTTAAGGAATGCTAACCCTTGGGGAATGTCAATGGTCAAGGAATGTAACCCTTGGGTTCCCAAGGTATTTATAGGGCTAAGGTTAGCTCGAAATGTGGATCAAGTGCCACATGGCAGTGCGGTGGGTGGGACCATGTTTGTCCCATGTTATGTGTGGAACACAGGACACTTGCAAGGTCAAGTGGGCCATGTTGTGCTACACTGCATAGCTTGAAAATTGTGCTACGCTACGTAGTGTAACATCTGTCCAGAAAGTGCCATCATTCTGACACTTAGCCAAATTTGCAGTTGTGATATCGAGACCCAAAATTTTGTGGTGTTTCAACTGGGATCCAAACTAGGTGGCTAAGGTGGATGCCATCCTCGAGTACCCTCCTAAAGCTAAGCAAGTGCCTTGCTGTGTGTATAAGGCAACCAACAAGTGTGTGCTTTCCTATGCAAAAGCATTATGGAGCTACAAGTACTTGAATGAGCACCTATGGAGATGCATGCACGAGCTTTAGGAGATAGTGGCGAGCTAGAACAAAAAAATCAAGAACCTCCAGTCCTGATATGATTTCTTGTTGGCTCAGGCATGGGGAGATAATACTTAGCAGACCATAGAGATTAATTATGCTAAATACTGATCGACAATCTAGGGTAAGAATGAGGCTACCCAGCAGATCATCAAGCAGAGGCTACAAATGGACTTGCTTGCCAAGAAGGGCTAGGAGTGGAAAAATTTCAGCGCTAAGGTGTGCAAGTGGGGGCATACATAGAAAGACCACAAACACCACTATAATCATGAGCAAGATGCATATTTTTAGCAACTCAAGGAAGGGTCAATCAAGGTCAACTGCCTAGAGATGTTCATTGAGACGATTGATAGGAGAAGAGCCTTCAAGATATTCATTCGCCACACAGTGATTAGTGGCTCCCTAGAGTAGGAGATTATCATCCCCTTAGAGGAGGCTTCATCTGCCATCTTTTCTATGTAGTCACCCACATGGACCACCGTGGATGAAGATAAGACCTTTACGGCTATTGACTTCGACCAAGAGGACTACACATAGCTATCAGAGGTCGAGATCCTTTAACACTTGGAGGAGGCCCTTGATAACTTACCTCTAGACATGGCTGATGTGGGACCCTCTCAAGTTAATTCTTTGTTTCATTTTTTATGCCTTTTATGTTAGCTTGCATATTGCACTCTTGCTTACAGATTTCTATTATTGTTGTTATTGACAAGCACCAAGTGATGCTATAGGCCCTAGTGGCATAATAGAAGAAGAGGAGCCTTCACCCCCACCTAGCACCACTAGTTAAGCAAATCTTGATGTAGCCTTATCATTGGGAATTTTTGTACCTTTGCATGTTTTTTCTGTATAATGCGGATGACATGTACTATTGTTTCTATGAGATGTAATGAATATTCTACTATATGCAATGTATGGTGAGTAGACTTTTGTATTTATTTGCTATGTTTTTTATGTTAACAATGTGATGAGTTGATGTAATTGGGCTATAGAAACTACTAGTTTTAGGCCATTTCGGGCCACGTGTGTACATAACGTTTTGATAGTTTTAGGCCATTCCAAGCCATAGTGATAGTTTAAGGTCATTTCAAGTCATGCGATCATGAAAACGTTTTGCTAGTTTTAGGCCATGGCAAGCTGTGCGATGTTGGTTTAGGGCCATGGCAGGCCATGTTGATAGTTTTAGGTCATTCCGAGCTATGCAATAGTTCAAGGCCTTTTCAAGCCATGCATTGAAGGGAACAAGATTACTAATTTTAGGCCTTAGCAGGGCACAATGTTTTGTAATTTTTGAATTGTATGATTTTTTAGGCATTTTTCTATTTTTTATGTGTATCATAACTACTAAAAAATAATCAATTGAAAATGTAAATTTAGCAAAAATGCATGAACAGAAGAAATAAATGCATAATGAGGTGAACAATGCAAAAATGCGAACAACCAAGCTAACATGAAATGTAACCAAAATGCAAACAAGCAAAATATGCAAAAGTGGGATGGGCAGGCACCTAACACCTATCTAAACTAAAGGGATGCCTTAGTTACATAGTTGTTTCCTAATCTAGTGTGGGTTAGGTGGCACGTAGGACTTGGAGAGTACAATGCGATACTCACCTTAACCTTCGTCAGCTATGTCAAAGGAAAATACCGCCTACAAAGCATATTTCAAAAGGTTAGGGGCTTCTATTGGCTCTTTGAGTTGGCCTACTTTTCATTTTTTGCCTTTGTCCTTTACAGGAGGCATCATTAGGAAACCCCACCTTTAACCCTTATTCAGTGTCGATGTTGTTGATGGTCAAAGGGGCTACATTATCACCATGTATGATAGCCTCCCCACCTTCATAGGCAAGGTGGATTTCTTGATGAATAAGGAAGGAGACGACCCACACTTGGGCTAGCCAAGGCCTACCCAAGATCAAGTTGAATCCTAGCATCTTCTCAACCACTATGAATTAGCTATCATAGGGAATTACTCCCCTACCACGAAGGCTATTGTGATAGTTCCCCTTATGACAACATGTGACCCATTGAAGGATTTAAGGCATATTATCTTTGTTGGTTTAATTTGTTCAACAAGATCGAGCTTATTGATAACTGTGTACAAGATGACGTTAATTGCCACCCCATCATCAACGTGCACCTTGTAGATTCTACATTGTCCCACACAAATGGTGATGAACATCGGTGTGGTAATGACTTGACCCCTCTTAGGGTCCACCTTGATCACCTCATCATAAAATGCTAAGGACATTGAACTCAATTCCTGCGGGGGAGGAGGCAATATCATAGCATGAATGGACTATTCATTCACTAGGATGTCCTCCCTGATAGGAATGGAGGTCAACATGCACACTAACACTTCACAATGGGCAAAGGAGGTCATTATCAAGTTGTATAGGCTTAGTGTTGTATTTTTCTACTTCAAAGCCTACTTGACTTGTGCCAATGCGTCAAGGAAATCTTTTCTGCTATTTGCTACCTTATTGTTGATGGCCTTCATCTCCTCCATGTGGCCTAAGAGATGAATCTCTCATGGAGGGGATTTGGGCTGTACTTGTCTTGTTTACTTTAGAGCCTCATTGCTCCATTGTTGGTTGCTTGTTGTGGTGACCTCCTTAGTTGGTTCGGTCATTGGGATGGAAGACAAGGGAATAAGCTTTGGTGGGCCTAGTGCCCCTTGCTTTTGGTTTTACCTAAGCATTCGATCAGCAAGGTGCTCATTGGACCTTCCAGTTTACCATCTTGATTGCTCGTTTGTGTTGGCAGTAGGACGAGGTCTTGGGCGAGTAGGGACTAATACATTTCCCACCACTGGACTCCCAACAAGTAAGGAGTTTGCACATTATGGCACCCTTACGATGAAGGGTGTTTGGGCTGTTGTAGCTGCAACATGCTGTAGGGCCTTGACCACAAAGGGTGTTATAGGTGCCAAGGTGATGCTTTGATAACAAAAGGGGTTCTTAGACTGGTTGATGTTGAGGAGGTCCTAGTGTTATCAGAGGGCACATGAACCATGAATAGTCCCTATGCCAATTCTAAGTCGTCATCAACACTGATGGCATCAATGATGTATCCTTCACCGCTTGTGTTGAGAGGGTCCTTGTAAACCCCCATTGATTGGTTCTCTGAGTGCATTAGGTTGGTTGCATCAAGGACCAACTCACCTTTGTTAATCATGCATTGTATACCATCCTGCAATGCCATGCAAAAGTCTGTATCATGACCTTATAATTGATGATATTGGAAAAACTAGTTCAACTTGAAATGCTTAGCGACTGGGGGCTCGTTAGGTAGTGCAATCAAAGGATTCTTGAGGAGCTCGCAATATTGATCATGTCGCTTACAAGCATCCTCAAACATCTACTTATAATGGATGCATCTAGCGTGAAGCAATTGGTCTAGGAGCTTCAACCGCTTAATGGGCAATGGTGTATACTTCAAGCAATCCTTGCACTCAGTGTTAAGCCTTGTGGCAATTGGTATCATGATTGCTGACAATGTAGGTTGGTTGTTGGCCGTAGTGCTAGAGCTAACCATCTTACTATTGGCCAGGGCCTTGTGTGGCTTGGTTGTTGGTTTGGTGTTGGCCAACTTTGCCTTATTAGCCACCATTGTAGGTTGTTGTTGCTTGCTTACCTTTGTCCTTATCTTTTTCCTTCTTTGTGTGTAGGTTTTTGTAGGCCACATAGGTCAAATCCTTGCTGGCCTCCGCTGCATCCTGAATGCTCTTGGTTTGAGCAAATGCTTTACTCAAGGATCACGAGACGAGGTAGTACAATTTTGACTTGATGAAGTTGTTCACTACATCTTTGAAAATGGCTAGCAAGTGTGTTTCCATGATGGACTCGTAGATCTCATTAAGTGATGCGCTCCATTGCTAGATGAATTTTTGCATGAGCTCTAAGTGGCTCTACTTAACTTGCATCAGGTGATCTAGGATCACCTTAGGCTTCAAGTTGTACTTGAAGTAAGTGACAAACTGGGTGAGCAATTTCTCCAAAGAAGAGATGGAGGCCCTGGGGAGCATGCAGTACCAATCTAGTGCCTTACCGGTAAGGGACATGGCAAACATGTAGATGATGGTGTTTAGCCATGCCTGCAGTAGTAGGCATTCTAACCAGAAGGTCACCATATGGATGTTTGGGTCCATTTCACTATTGTATTTGGTGAACTAGGGTAGTAAGACCCCAGTAGGTAATGCCAATGGTGATACTATAAGACTAATTGGATTGTCCTGGTAGAAGTCCATCACATGGATGGTTTCAGAGGAGGTGACTTTGAGCCACTTAACCTCTTCAATAAGGCTTTGGATCAGCTAAAATGCTTGATCCAAGCTAAGTGTGGTTGTAGTGGGCTCCATGGGTTGAGTTGCCTGCTGTGGTTGTTAAGTAGCCCATGACCTAACTTCAAGTTGTGTGACCACATGCAATGTCTATTGCATGGTCTGTGCCATGGACACATCACTTGGGCCCCACCATGGGTTTCTAGGTTAGGCCATCATAAAGGGTGTCGACATGACAAGAGGGACAAAGGATGCCTAAGTCGCATATGGCAGGGGAGGAACATGCATGGTGTGCACGTAGCATTGTGTAAGTGCGACGATTGCTATTATGGAAGGCTAGATGACCTAAACGAAATGAATGAGTTGAATAGCCTAGAAGGTTGCAAAGGCTACATAGACTATGAAGGAATGATGAAGGGCATACTAAAGGGAAAGCTAAAAGGCAAAGCAACACCCTGGTGCAGTTGTTATGTCTAGGGAGTTACCACCACAGGCATTGACTTGGGCGATGACATTGGGCTACAGGACTGCAAAGGAATAAAAGCAGAGATTGTTTACTAGAATGAGGCATGGAGCAAGTTTTCATGCTCAGATTGAGCCTCAAACTCATCTAGCTCCTCCTAGAGAGGCTCCTCATAGTCCATCCCTACCTCATGGCCCATGTTGCGGACGAGGTTGTGTAGCATCCACTAGTAGTCTTCCATAAGTGAGATAAAGTCAAAATCGGAATGGAACCATTCCCTCTCGTTACAATGGATGAGCTCATAATTATGTTTGGTGTCCATTTTTTGGTGATCTAAGGGAAAAATTGCCTAAAGTTTTGCGCAAAAAAAGTTGTATTACTTTTTGTTGAGCACCATGACCTCAGGAGGCAAGTTGCATTGCCTGAAAGATCACCTCTATGCTAGGATAGGACCCCCAGCCCCAAGAAGGTTAATCGAGATCTTCCATTGAATGGGCAGGACAACCACTGTGCTTGAAGCAAAGGTCAAAGGCTGCTCAAGGTTCATGCTGCAAGAGAGAAATGCAAAGGTTGCTAATGCAAAAGGGAGATAAGTGACTAAGTGCCAAAGTGTAAGAAAAATGGCTAAGTAAAAAAGCACAGAAAAATGACTAAGTATAAGTTGCTAAAAAATGACTAACTTTGGAACTACGCTCACTATGCTAGAGCTAGTTACGCTCTATTGAGCACCCAAAATTTGGCCAAGTGTAAACACTCTATTGTTGTCAAGCAGGGTTCTAGGAGAACCAATAGCAGGGACCAATTTGCATAGGGTGCAGAGAGCATGCAAGGCAACAACCAAGGAATGGTTGAAGAAGGAAATGGCAAAGGCCCTCCTTTTAGCGTCAAAAAACTGTAGCGACTGAAAACGTTGGAGGCTAGAATAGTACTTCAAGAGGTCTACAGTTGCACAGCCTTGACTTCACATCTGCATGAGGGCCTACTAGGAACAAAGGCGGGGCACCCTAGAACAGTCTTGTCAATCAAACTAGGACTTACGAGTGTTACAATGAAATAGGTGTCAAGGGGGGACGTGGTGTTTTGCAATGTCCATAGTGCCATGGATGTGAGTGTAGTAAAAGTTTCAGATGTGAAAATGAGGGTGCAAACACGCAAGTATGTGCTTGAACAATGAAAAATGCAAGTAGAATGCTAAAATGTAAGAGAGAATGCAAGAAATGCACATAATGTGATTAAGAGAGAAAGTGGCACTACCCCAAATGGGGGGAGTGTAGTTAACTACAAAGAAAAGTTTAGGAGGTATATGGTATACAAACAGGCACAGTAGGTAGTGCACTCATAGTCTTAAGGTTTCTAGATGCGAAGAACTAATGTCTGACGTAAAGTCTAAGCCTGTCGGGTTGGCTGCCATGGTGTGTTATAAGCTGCGGCGATGTATGGTGCAATGGGCAGTGTACAATGGTGTTAGGAGATGTTCCAAAGTTCACCAAGATGCTAAGTGTGCTTGGGTGTAAGAATGCTTAGAATGCCAATGCTCAAATTTGCCAACCAGATGTGAGATTTTGTCAAATGAAATGCCAAAAATGCCCATACTAACATGTGAAGCACTAGGGTATTTATAGGCCTAGGGTTAGCGTGAGTTGTGGATTGGGTGCCATGTGGTAAAGGGATAGTTGGGACTATGCTAGCCCCAACTATGCTCCCACTAAAGTGAAATGATGTTCTGCTAGTGTTCTCTAATGGACCCTGTGAGACTGCCAAACTATGACTACACTACTAAGACTATATGTGCAAGTGCCAAATAGACCACAATATACCTCAAAACAGTGGAAAACAATGTAGTTTTGAAGACTATGCTACCCACTCTCTTAAGTGGTGTCAAGCATAGGTACAATTTGGGGCAAATGGGGGGGGGGGGGGGCAAAAGAGACAAAACTTGTTGATCTTGCTTGCCAAAGGAAAGTTGGAGCTAAGATGCAGGCCAATGTTAAGTTTTGGAGGCTTTTGGAGGTAGTTCTACATGCCTCACTAACTATGCTCTGGAGTGTAGTATGATAGTTAGGTAAATTTTGCAAACAAAAAAAAAAGTGTTTTAGTGTAGACTACACTGACAACACTCTGGAGCATAGTCCCAAAAGGGAAAGCGTAGCCTTGACACTTGGGAAAATCTAGCAAAAATTGATGTCTTTAGTGTTAACTATGCTAGCTATGCTTTAGAGCATAGTAGGGAGTGCAGTGCTAGAAGTTATAAATTTTGCCAAACTGTTTCTTCCATCCCAACCATGCTCAGCAGCCTCTAGCTTAACACTTAGGCAAATTTACAAAACTAGTCATCAGAGTATAGCCTATGCTAGCTACGCTCTAGAACATAGTCCCAATAGGGGAAGCATAGTCAAGACACTTAGAAAATTTTGCAATCATTGTCAACACTTAGAAAAATTTTGCAAATCTGGGCTGTTTGTGCCAACTACACTGATTGCGTTCTAGAACATAGTCCCAGTAGTGGGCAGCATAGTCTTAACACTTAGAAAAAACTTGCTAAGTTTTGACACTTAGACAAATTTGCAATTGAGACTTGGAAGCTCGAATTTGGTGGTGTTTCATTCATGATCATAGGGTTCGTATGCTTTATTGTAGTGGTGCCTTCTTTGGTACTCATACCTCTCTCTTTTTGCACATCTATCCTTATTTCTTCATGGTTCACATTCCTCATCTTCCTCATCAAAATGCCTTGGGCAATAGTCATGTAGAACATGAGTCTAGCGTCTTAGCCTATCATGATTTATGTACCTTTGTTCCCTTAGATTAGAGTCCATCAACGATTGTGAGGATGAAGATGAAGTAGTGGGAGAACAGTACCGACTAGTTCTCCTTTTGTGACTCTAGTATTCTTCCCTTTGTGATCCAGCAGAAGCTCTTGCCCTTGAGTTGTATTTGTACTTAGAGTCTATTGCTTTTCTTCTGGGTGTCTCTACTAAGGCTAAATGTAACTGCACTTTGATAGGTTCTTCTAAGCAAATAATAGGTATTTGGGAATGGACTTCATGATCTTGGGTGGAGTTTCTCTACTACAAATGCATCGTCCTCAAGTTCTTCCAAAATAATAGGAGAGTTAATTTACTTTCCCTTGTTGTGCACATGCTTGGTCTCCATAACAACATCTCTCTACAATTATGCCTCTATGGGTTGGTAGGGTCTCATCATGTGTTTGGTCACATGGTACCCATCTTACACATGGCTCAGATTCATTCCCTTGAAAGCTATTTGAAGCATAGTGGGTGCCAAACACTCTAAAGGCAAAATGATGTTGCCTTGTAGGTCTCTGCACCTCAATTGTCCATCTTGTTGGAAGATGAATGTGAAATCAGGATAGTAAGGATCATTATGAGTGTACGAGATTTTTGTCTGCATAAGGATACTCTAATCTTCATCATCATTTATTCTATCATTGCCTCTTTTTATCTCTTTGGCAGGTGATAGCTTTTCTTTAGTTGAAGCCATGTTATAAATGTGATGCTACTTAAGTATGTATGTTATTAAAAATTGATTTTAAGGATATGAAAGTTGACTTTATAGTTCTTGATACAGTGAACTTTGTAAAATCAATTACTCAACATACATTAACATATCCTTGGCAACAATGCCAATGATGAGCTGTGGAGTATCCCAACAGTCTACCATACAAGGCACGAGTGCCAATGCGTGACTGTATTGTAATCCATGGATGGACAATGTTATTATTTTAGTAATTGAGTTTAAGTTCGAGATCACTCTCTTCCCACCTTGAGCTAGTGAAGTTCTAGTGTATGGCTTAGCTCTTAATGAGGCATATGATTACTGATGTTGTTTGGCTCTTAGTGCTCCTAAGGGTAGACATGGTGAAAATGAATATTAAATCCTAAGTAACAACAATAATATAAATCTATTCTATCTTAGAGTGATGGACATCTGGTTCTAGTTTTCCGTTCATGCCTTGGACTTGTGTAGTTATCACTGGGGTTAACAAGTTGAATTATTACTAGGCGAACCAAGCAATGTCACTATTAGGTTACCAGATAACCACACTTAGTGTTCAAAACTAGTCCTATCCATACCGCTTACTAATAAACATGTAAAGTAAAGTACTTCAAAAAGTAAAGTGTTAAGTTAGAAAAATAGTAAAAATTATGCTAAGTGAACAATTAGAAAACTAAGGAATGCTACAATGATAAATAGCAATCTCGATCTTTATTTCCTTGCATGAACCGTGTCCAAGTACAATCCACCCAAATAAAGACACCGGTCAATTGCCAAACATCACATTGCGGGCATTTACTCTATCACTATGTCTATGAAAACAAAGTGCAAGAGTCTACCTAAGGTTGACACTAAAATATTACAAATTGTGTCCACTTTACTAGGGTTGCACACATCCTGAGACATCGCATCAATGATGAAATGGCATGGATTATGACATTGTATCTACAACATTGTGTTGAGGCCAACCTCACCCATGCTAGGCATAGGGCCTTGTTTGAATGAGTTCAATTTATAAAAATAAAAAATAAAATATAAAATTTTAAAATTAAAAAATAGAATGCCATGAGGTTGCACATGGCCATTGTCCATGTGCTGGTGGGCTTCATTGGCCTGTAAAAAATAGATTTTAAAAGAAAAATAAATTAATACAGAACAAATCATGAGCAATAAGACTGCGCTAAAGAGAACATTACCTTCCAAAAAAAAATAATAAAAGGAATGAGGACGGACCAATGTGCATTGAAAAAAAAAAAATATAAACTTAAGGCTTATTTTGATTTTTTTATTTCAGGTGGCTCACGTTGCAGTTGACGTGGAAAAGGCAGCTTGCGGTTTAGGGTTAGGGTTTTTCTCTCGCCGGGCCACTATTTAAAGGGGACGTAGGCTTGTTTCTGGAAAAGAAAAAGGAGGAAAGGAGGGAGATCTAGATGCAGAGGCAGGGTTTCTAGGAGGCGCAGAGAGGGTAGCACCTATTTTCTTTGAGAGCATCTCTCTCTGTTCCTTGTTTTTCTTTGATTCAGTTGATTAGGTTTTTATCTCTGTTTTGCTGTCTGCGTTTTGAATCTTGTAATCAATTGCGAAACATGTTTATCGTTCTTTTTAAATCAGGACTTTGAGTAGGATTTTTTGTTCTGATCATCTTGTTCGGATCTTCGCATGAGTAACGAGGATCTTGACGGTTTACTTTAATTTTCGAGGTTTTCCTCTAATAAGGATTCCGTTTTTGAATTCTGTTTTATCTCAATCTGTGTTTTGATTTTGAACAATTTATCCATTTCATGGATCCTTGCAATTTAGCTTTGGTGTATTAGGTGTAATTTGATCGCGGCAACCGTCTATCTACTTTTTTATTTTTTTTATATAAGGTTATCTTGAATTTGGGTTTTGTGCGTAACTTTATTTTCACGTAAATTGTGTCTTGGTGCTTTATCTTATCTTCCTTTATTTCTACAACACACAGAATTTCTGTATACTTTGTTTGATTGAATATAAAAGATTAAGCCGGAGGAGGTCGCTGCCATCATAGGTGTAGCTGACACTGAGCAGTGATCAGGGCCTCTTCTCGGACGTCTAACCTCTGTCTGGAGACGGTGGTTGAATCTTCCTTCTGTTTAGAGCACCAAATAAATTTTAATTTTAATTTTAATTTTTTTGTCATTTATTTTATTTAAAAACCACACAAATATTTAATTTTGATTTTTAATTATTTTACTATGTCTTTCAAGATTTAATAGAATTTTCATAAAATCAAATTTAAGTTTTTAATATTTTGCTTAAAATATTATGATTATTATTATTGTCACATGGCACCCAGCTGAGACTATTCTCGGGTTTCGTACCCATACGGGAGGCATCCTAGGCAATAGTCTCCTAAAATGAGTTTTCACAGGTGTTGGCGGCGTGTCCAAAATTTACGCATCAACACATTGTTGTTATGATACTGTAGATGCGATATCATATTACAATAAAAATTGGTTTTATCACTTAGGAAGTGTGATAATAGCCTCGAGTTTATTTATCTAAAAGAACAATTAATTCCCTACATACAATATCCTTCTTCTTAGTTTTAAGAAAAAATATGTAAATAATTTCATCTTGTACATTAATAATCAAGATAAATGATATGATATAACTTATATGAAGATTTCTACAATAAAAAGTCATCACTTGAGGTTCAATGCTCATCCTACCCAGGCAATGTCCTAAGAGGGTAAGTGGATGAACAAAAACCTTGTGCTTTGGCTTGAATCCAAATCTTACACTTGAGAAGTAAGTACCTTACCATTACTCCAAATGACAGCCCCAATGAAGATTTATACCATGTATTCCTAAAATACATATATATATTAATTTATAAGACTTTAATGTTGACATCATTAATTAGTTACTTTCTAAAGGCCAATGAGGCATTACATAGTTTGAAAGTCATAGGTTTGATTTCAATAGGTATATTGATTTATAAAATTGTTATATTTTGCTTAAGTTCTATGAAAGTTGTAGTAGACATATAATCATCTAGTTCATCTTTTTTAAAAAAATTTATTTATTTATTTTTGTTATCTTGGAGTTTCTACTATTATACTCTAAATCTAAATTTTTATTTTTAATATATTTATTTTTTGAAGTTTGACACCCAAAACTCATCTTAAATTTGCTATTAACGTAAGCAATGATGAATTAAGCATGATTTATTATACGTTTTGAAAAACAAAGTGCAAGCTATGATGAGTAATATTTCATAGACTCAAGTTTCAATTAAGATACTATCACAGCTACGCATTTTTAGAGCTATAGCTATGCATTTTTAGAGCTATAGCTATGCATTTTAGAGCACTAATACATTGTAGAGTAAACAAAACCACTTGTTATACATTCAACCCCTTGGATTGAAAGCCGGGTGAATTAAGAGGTTTACATAAAACTCACAAAAATGCCAGTTTCTTGGTCATATTTATTCAAAATGACAAGTGCCCGTCAGAATCACGAGCTAACATAACTTTCGAGCTACTTGACCTTATCCTTAAAAAGGTAACGGTCTCACGAAACATATTTATTATGATAACTTGCCCTTGCTTTGTATTTTAAAGTTGAGTTAGCACTAGATTGTATAAAGCATATTTATACAATGTTTTCCTCGTTTTAATTCAAAGTTGCACCGCATAAGTGTTACCGTACGACACGATTCACAAAGATGCTCTACTGTTGGTTTTTGGAAGATTTTTTAGCCTTGACCGAAAGGAAGCTTCCTTGGAGCCTGCGTCTCCTAAATCAATTTCCGTCGGCAGCGTCCCGGACGCCACAGAAAGTCCCACAAAATGACAAAATTAAAAGCTGTGATTAATTCATGTCCGCCCGACAACTCCCTTTCACAAGGGCGATGGAGCCGTACCAGAGTCTGCCATAGATGGCGTATTTCGATTAAACAAGTTTGGGCAGGTTTGTGATTTGCAACAATCAACGGTAGCTCGAGCGCTTGCAAACTAAAATAGAATCGCAAGGATATAATAGAATTGGTAGCGGAAATGTTGGTACAAATTGAAGAGACCTGTTTTATCCGTGACTCTGAACTTTTCAAGGGGTAGAAGCAATTCCAAGGCGTGAAGTTTTGAAATTCAGCATTTGCTTCGTCAAATTTTCTGTTTGTCTTCGTCCCGTGGATCATGATTCAGGTTCTGTGAACTGTGCTGAATGCATTATGGAGTGCTGATCTCCAAGCGAGGCTTGTTGCAGTTTGATTCCGCTCGCTCGTGCTAGGTACAGGCTTTTCCACGGGAACGTGCTTTATGAGTTGAACTGAGCGCGAAAGTAGCCCGTTCCAGTGAAACTATAGAGTTTATAAACGCGTCTCTCGGTGGACTGAGCTTCTTGATGTAAGTTCCCCTTGCTCTGATCGATGTACGTAGATTAGCTCTGTGTTGCAAATAAATTGATGTTGATCTTACTTATTGAAGCAGCGTTACTCAGCAGTTCAATTTACGGTGAGTTTCAAGTGACCGTTGAACATTTAGTTTTGGAGTATGTTGTGGCTTGTTGCTTTTTGCTAGGGCTTCTAGTGCAAAATCGGTTTCTTTCATGTTTTCCGACTTATTATTGGTTTATGTGATATGCAGAATATGGATCTTACACGAAAATGGCAACTTAGCTGTTGCTTGGCTCTGCTGATTAGCTGTATGGTTTTACCTTGTGAAGGAAGAGGTATTTGCTTCATTTAAGTTAGTTTTCTTATCGTACTTTTCTCTACTTAGGTCTGTTAAGTGATTGGAGAGATGTTCTTTTCATACTTTGTTGTTTTAAACAAAAATGACCGTTTCTTGCGAGGAATGGGCTTTAGCATAGCGTTGAATTCAGATTACATTTTGATGTAATGTGTGGCGAGAGAGACAGAGACCTAAGACCTAGTATAATCGGGCCTTACACACACAGCGAGAGAGAGAGAGAGAGAGACTGGCTGCTGCAATTTGTTACCAGTGATATTGTCTTCCCTACATTATTGCTCCAATGCTATTTACTCATCATTGCAAGTCATGGATAACAGCGGTTTTTCCCTACATTATTGCTCCAATGTTATTTCCTCATCATTGCAAGTCACGGATAACAGCGGCTTTTCTTTTTATATCATCAAGAATCTCAAGAAAACTAGGAGAGAAGGCAAGATCAAACTGCTTAAATACATTTATTTTGACTCTGCTTTGAAAAACTCTGGTTGCTGTAATTTGCTAGCAGGGATATTGTCTCCCCTGCATTATTGCTTCACATCAATGGAGTGGTAACAATCAACACCGTTATTTGCTTTTTGTTGCAAGTCGCAGCAGCAATAACAGCTGCGATAGCTTCTGTTTTTTTTTTTATCAGATGCTTATTCTCCCAAGTTGTTGGCAATTGATACGCAGCAATAGCTGCAAATTTTCACTTAAAGCTGAAAATAACATCCAAATTTGATTTGCATGAGATGAAATTTGGTGTACAAAGACCAGAGCAACTGTGAATAGCAAGTTAGAAATGCAGTGGCATGAAATTCTTTAACAAGCATGAAGAGATTTCATGGGAGCAACATAGAATTGAAGCACATAGGCTGTGAAACCCTTATTCATCTATTTCCTGGCTACAGTGAGCTTATATATGCTTTCTAAGTGCTCAAATCTCCATGGACATAGCTTAGAATTTAGAGACATAAGGATTCCAAGCATGAGGTGGCTTGAATCCACTCAGTTGAATCAAGATTCATAACAAATTTCTGACATATGAATAAAACCTTATTATAATAAATCAAACTTTAAAAGATCAATTTCTGAACTTGTAAATCTCTCCAAAATAGTCATCATCAACTTCAAACACAATATGAAATTGGAAGGAAAAATTAACAAGAACAAACTAGATATACATCACATGCATCCAACAAGTAGCTAAAACATTTCATCAAACATATTCTATGCATGTTCTACATACATATCCTTAAACCAAATTTATACGTGTGATTGAAGTGCATCTTTTCTAAGAAATCAGAGCTGTAATAAGGACTATTCTTATGCAAATTCTCCATCATTCTTCTTGAGATATCTGTGAGAACTTTGTGAGGGTTGCAAGGCTTTGGGAGATGTGAAATTGTGAGACATGTTATGATTGAGATTTGAGATTTTGTGAGGCTATTTGCCTGCAAACTATGACGACTTTTTTATAGGAGAGCTTTGAGAGCATTATGAAATCAAAATTGGAAGAGGGTTTGTGAGACTTTAGGTGAACAGCATGATAGAACAGACGAGAGCTTCAAAGTGATAAAAGAGAGAATTTGAGAGAAGAAAGAAAAGCTTCACAAAGCTCATGATTGCAAATTTACACTATTGCTCCTTTAAACCCTTCTTGTTTACAAATGAGGTTGGAGACCTCTATTTATAGCTTGAGTGAGGGGTCTTGCCCCTTCTTAATGTTAAATTAATTCCCTCCTTTTTCAAAAATGGTCTTTTCACTTTATTCTTTGCAGTTGTTCTTATGGTCCTTTTACTTTCTTTTTAACCAATACAATGTAAAAATCACTTATAAAACTTCGACAAAATTTGGGCAATGCCCTAAAGGCTGATAGTCCCTTCTTCAATAACAATTTGGATATGTTTTTTGATGGCTTGTTAAAAATGCTTCAGTCCTTGGATCCATGGGGGATTGGCCTCTGCTTTGAGAACATTAGAAATTTGAAAATCTAGCATTATTGCCGGTTATTTCCTGAATCAATTGTATGCAACAGCTGTTGGCACTAGATGTTGCTGGAATCTGCTGCTAACAAAAGGTTGGCTTCCTGTTAAAAAAATACATTATCACTTCTCTTTGCCTGGATCTACTTTTAGTGATATCATTTCCCTTGCTTTGATTAAAGTTATCGTGGTCATATTGCTGAACATTGATCCCAGAGTAATGAGCAATAATGTTATACCCTGTTGCTGGATATCGTGGTAGCGGTAACAGTCAAGTAGTCTGTGTTTTGTGTAGGTGTTTACCACACCAAGTTGCTAGCAGGTGACATGTATAGTGATAGTTGCAAATTTTCATTTCTTGAATACAAAGCTAACATGATTCTCATTTGCAGAACATGAAATTTGGAATATAGAAGCTAGGGCAACTATGAATAATATCCAACAAACAGAGAGGCATACAATTTTCTAACATGCATGGACAAATTATATGAAGGCACCTTGAGATTGAAATGAAAGAGTGATGAAACCCAGACTCATCTATTTCTCCACAACATTGAGCTCATACCTACTTATTAAGGGCCACATCTACATGAAAAATAGCATAGAATTTATGCGCACAAGGATTCCAATGGTTTGAATACACTCAGTTAATGCTAGATTCTTGAGAAATTTCTGTGGTATGAATGAAAGGCCATTTCAATGGTGCATACATAAAGAGTTCTGGCCATAAACTTCCAAGTCTATTTATGCTCTTCATCATAAGCACTAAATTCATTATAAATTCGGGAGAAAAATAACAAGAAGAACAAACTAGATCTGGATATACACCACTAACATCCAAGAACTAGCTAAAAAGCATTTCATTAAACACATTTGTACAAACATCTCAAAACATAATTCTTATGACAAGATAAAGGGCATTATTAGAGTGCATCCTTCTAAGAGTCAAAGCTGAAATAGCAAGCATTCTTAGATAGTAATTTTCCATAGGTCTTGTTGAGATTAAATGTGAGGGTTCGTGAGATGCAAGATTGTGAGACATTTTGTGATTGAGATTGAGATTTTGTGAGGGTATCTGATTAGAAACTCAGAGGGATTTTCAATGGGAGAGCATTGTGAGGATTATGTAATCAAAATTGAGATAGGATTTGTGAGAATTTAGTTCAAGCAGCCTGCTCGAATTGAGGAGAGCTTCAAAGGGATTGAAAAAGGATTTTGAAAAAAGAAAGCTACTTCATTGCTCCTTCTAAGTGGTGTATAACATGAGGTTAGAGGCCTCTACTTATAGCTTGATTGGGTGGTCTTGCCCCTTCTTTATGTTGAGTTAATCTCCTTTCCTTTTTCAAAATTTCTCTCTAATTTTATTCTCTTCCCATCATTCCTATGGTTCTGTACTTCATTCCTAATCACATAAACATAGATATCATTGATAAAACATGGATAAAGTTTGTGTGTTGTGTTAAAAGCTGACAATCCCTTCTTCAATGCCAAAATTTTGGAGATGTATGAGGGCCTGTTGAAAATGTTTGATGCTGCAACTTGCCTTGATGCATCTTGTCTTGATTTTGATGATGCCTTTGAAGTTATGTTGATATTGATGTTGATATGGCTTCCTTCTTGAGTGTTGAATTTTTGAAACGTAAGTTGAGATTGAAAGTTGATGTGGCTTCCTCCTTGAAGTGTCAATCCTTAAAATTTTAGATAATGATGGTTGATTTTCTTGGCTTTGATTGCTGCTCTCCTTGATTTTGATAACTGCTCCTTTATTTGAGGTTTGAATTTTTGAAAAAATTTGATGCTCCTTGAATTTGAGATTGAGACTTTAGCAAATTATTTGTGAGTTGCGACAGTGTTGAACCTTTCTTGTGATAACGGGGCTAATTTTGAGGGATGAAAGGGCTTGAGAAATATGTTGCATTTCCAATTTTTATATTTTTTATAAAAAAATTTGTGGCCTTTTTTCTTTGTTATGGTTGTCCATTTTGTCCCACAGATACCAATTTTCATTGTTGGCTTGAATTCTATTTTTGAGTGTGTTTTGTGAGAGATTTTATCTTATGGCTTCCCTCAGCCATCTTGGACCGTGGTCATTTCCTGGCCATTGTTGTCTCTACAGACTTTTGGCTCTCTGGGCTACATGGTGTGCCTTCTTCAGGTCACACGTACATGCCTCTTTGGGTATTTTAGTTTTAGTAGAAATATTGGTGAGATGATTTTCTTTTGATTTTTGGACGACTTGGCCATCGTGTGACATTCCATAATGTGACATTAGTTTTTGTGAGAATTTGTGAGACAGAAGCCATCTTAGTATGGCTTACAACAAATGAACAGGCCTTTGAATGTGGCACCGTTGACTGCTAGTGCCATTCATTTTGACTCATCACAAATTCATCAATGACATTTTGGACTTGGACTTTGGCGGCTTGATGTATAAACGAACTGAGAAATGGTTGAGAGATGCAGATTTGAGATATAGGATTGATGCCTTTCACTGAATCTCATAAGAAAGAATGCCTTAATATGCATTTCATTGTTCATCTTGCCCTGTCTCCTAGCTTCTTGATTTTTGAGAATTATCATCATCAATACAGAATAGTTTCTCTTTTTCAGCGTACTTTTTTACTCTTTTCAGGATTTTTCTTATAACTGCTTTTACCCAACCACGGTAGCCCTTTCATTCCTTAGTTTAAACCCATGTTCCGTAACCATTGGCCTTGGATGATTGCATGTTTTGCATATTATGATTATTTTTATAGAGCAGTCTTATGACATGCCCTGTTTCTTTTCTAGCTTATATAATTCTATCTAGATTTAGGTACAACTTATATGGATATTAAGTTTTCATTGCTATTTGCCTATTTTTATTGTTACAGTGCATTTTTCTCTCTGCAGATCATGGATTCAAATCCCATCTGTGCCAATGGAGCACATAGTAAAACTAAATGTTCATGTTAACTTTTGGCAGTTCAACTGGCTGCAAAGTATTGTTGAATCCAAACAAAATTCTATGTTGAGAAGCTTTCCTTTTGTCTGCTTGTTCAGTACAGTAAGCCTTCATTCAAAACCATTCGTGTGACTTTGTGGCATCCTAAGAAAGATATGCTTAGCTTGGTTTTAGGTAAGGTAGGCAACCTTAAAAGTATTACCAGGTCCAAGTAGATCATGGATTGAAATTGCCGGGATACAGGCCTATACTGGGATTTTTCACACAGATTCTGGCATGGGCATTTTGTCATTTTATGTAAAATATACGAAAAACACTTAACACTTGCCGTTTTTGGCATTTTATATTACAATTGTTTGGTTTATCGGAAACTAATGTTCCTGTATTTTTGATGCAGCACTGAAAGCAGGATTTGTTAATTATAAACATCATGAGCATTATAACCGCAAACTTGCAATTACTTTGGCACAATATGCATCTGCGGTAAACTTTACTTCAGGAATCTTTCTATTAGTTTACCCTGCTTTCTTTTTCTTATGAATATAAGACACTTTATTCTTTCTGTTGGGTGCAAATCAATTCAAGTGTCATTGCATTGATATTATGTGGATGGAACTCATAAAATATTTGCTAAAATGTTTGGAGAATATTTCTTTAATCTTAGGTGTATTTGAGTGATTTGGATGCTCTTATTTCTTGGAGTTGTTCCAGATGCAATGGCTTAACAAAGGTATCATTTATGTAGAAACCATGCCGTACTTTGTGGTAACTTTTATGATTAGATGATGATGCTCACATGTACTATAAATTTCTACGTATTTTTAACACATTGTTACTTTATTGGGTTTTCATTTGATGCAACAGAGCTTTATGATTGCAGAACTGATAGTCGATGTACAAAATTGCTTACAGGTAAGTTTAGTATCATTGGTCATCATTGGAATGCTGTCAAATGCATATATATTCAGATTTTATGTTTAGATATCCAACTCAAATCAGTTTAAATTCATCTTTGAGCAGTGAGCATTCCTATCAGCCATTACCATTCTTGATTTCACAATCTGGAACTAGACTATGTCAATGCTTCATTTTTTTTCTTTTGTGAATAATGTCATTTTGAATCTGGGAGGTTATAGATGGTGAAATTATCGATAAATTTGACTTTCATGATTCTATTTGCTGAAATTTAGTTCAAAAATGCAAGTTTGTATTTTAGTTCAAGTTGTACTTCTATTATGACCTTATATTCAGAAAGCCTTATCCATCTTTGAGCAGTGAACATTTCCATCAGCCATTTCTGTTCCTGATTTCACAATCTGGAACTAGACTGTCAATGCTTCATTTTTTTCTTTTGTGAATATTGTCATTTTGAATCTGGGAGGTTATAGATGGTGAAATTATTGATAAATTTTTGTCTTTTCCTGAGGCTATTTGCTGAAATTTATTTCAAAAATGTAAATTTGTATTTTTGTTCTAATTGTACATCTCTTATGATTTTATATTTAGCAAAGCTTATCATGTAGGGGCTCTCACAAATCATAAAATCAGGACTGACTAGATTAACCTGCAGGCATTTGTTGGTGTGGACAAAAATCTTGGTGCCATAGTTATTGCCTTTCGAGGCACACAAGAAAACAGGTAAGAACTGGAAGATGATAGGAACATGTGTGATTCATATTTCTTGATGATCACATGCAAAACAGTTAACTGGTGGTTATTCAAGTCCAAGGGATGGACTTCCTAGTTTATGCTCTGGTCCATGGAAGTTTTAGATTTCTTATGACATGTGCTTAACAGAGTTTCTTACCTCTATTATGACAAAAACTGTGCCGTCATTTTTTGTAAGATTGATCGCTCTTTTACTTTAGTTCTTCTTTGGAACTCCAAATTCATGCTAAGCTAAGGCATCTTTTTTTAATTCTCATATTTTTTTAAAAAAAGAATGGATGAAAGATAAGGTGTTTATAAAACTACTCTTTAAAATCATTATCTATGTAGAATCACATACAAAACAGTAGATTTTCTTTTGGAAGTATATCTTTCTGATGGTCTGGAAGTGCATTTGAACTTACACCATTGACGGTAACTTTTTACATCGACTTTTCAAGAAAAGTTTTGAAATCAAAGTCTTGGTAATGCTTAAAAATCAATATATTGACAAACTGAACCATATATGATGTCTCAGCATGGCATTTTATAAGCACAGAAAAAGGCACTGCTATGTTTGAAAATGTCCACCTTAATCAGCCCACGCTCTTTTGTTCACTTTACCAGTCTATCTAAAGCTCAAAACCTTTATCTTGAAAAGAATAAAAATAAATCATTTTGGACATACTCTCAATTACCAAGCATATCATGTTGAAAAAAATCATCATTGTCGTAGCCTTGTCTTAACAAAATGGGGTTGACTAATATTACGTTGAAAATAGTTGACAATAATCAAGAAGCTAATGATCTTCATTGATCCATGAAAGTTCAGATGTTGTATCTACTAGTACATGCACAAAGGAAACATGTTATGGTTCCCAAATTATGTTTATTTTGAATTATGAAGTTGGACAACTAAAATCTTGAGCACATGACCAATTAAGACACAAATACAGCCAGTGTTTTCCAAATTTTTTGACCAAACATTTTAAAATGCATCGCAAACCCTTTACAATCGCTTAGCGTCATAGACAAAATACATGGCATCAATGAAAATGAAACGTTCACGGAATATTTTCATTTTTCAAAATATTGGCTTAATAGCTAAGTGATTCAATCTAATAGAGATTCACGCAATGTTGCTTTCTGGCAGTATTCTTAACTGGATAGATGATTTATTATTTAAGCTGCTGGATCTCGATTCTGAGCGCATGCCTGGAGCTAGGGTGAGCAATTTGGAATTTTTAAAAAAGTTTTGAATCCAATAATATCAACTTATAAATGATATGTTTTTGACAGCATTTCTAATTTGCCATTGCAGGTGCATCGGGGGTTTTATTATGCTTACCATAACACATTATTGCGTCCTCAAATTTTGAAAGCAGTTCATAGAATTCATAAAATAAATAATAGTCTACCAATCATGGTTACAGGACATTCAATGGGTGGAGCAATGGCCGCTTTCTGTGCACTTGACCTTAAGGTAACGAATTATATCAACTTTGTAATTGCCTACTTATAGTTGCTTATTTGAGCCTACTCCCAGCAGCGGGTCATTTATAACCTTTTCCTTTTCAATAACATTTGCAAATTGTTTATCGTTGTGGGTAGCTTTGGAACTAGAATACGATAGGCATAATGCTAACCTATTTTTTAACATCGTTATAATTTCTTATACCTGTTCAAGAAAAGGCTACAATTGAAAACTAAATTTATCAGCTGGTATGCTAACCAATTTAATAATAGATATGTTATTAAAATGTCATTATTGAATATTGATGCATTGTAATATTTTATTGGAATGATTTATTTTGGCTGGTTTTCTAATGTGCAATGATATTAATCTTGGAGCCTTTAATTCCAGCTATATGATAGGCTGACCATTAAGATAAGCAAAGGGATTTGAGGATCATTTACTATGGCCAGCTGTCTACTTGATTCCATATCCCTGAATGTATATTTTTACCATGCTCTCAGTTAGCATGTGTCTCAGCATACATCTTGGAATTGAACCTGTGACTTGCATACCACAAATCATATGCTCTAACCAAGTGAGCAATGCCTCACTGACATTGATGTGATTAAACGTGAAGAGAAGGAACCTTGGAATCATAACGTATTTACTGATTTTGTAAAAACTAATAGTGTTAATTTTCATAGTGGTTTTGTAATTCTGTATACTATATGCAATGAAGTTAGCTGGATTAATTGGTTCTAGGCAAGACATTATTTTCAAACATATTGATTCCTTTGTTCTTGCTTCTGTATATGACACTACATAAACTTGGTTACACGATTTCAAAATTAGAATTCTTGAATGTACAAGCAGGTAAATATCATTTCTGAAAAACTACTGCAGGTTAATTATCAAGCCACAAAAGTCCAAGTTGTGACATTTGGACAACCTCGTGTTGGGAATGCTGTTTTTGCAAAGTACTACAGTGAAATTGTACCGAACACCATACGGGTCACTCATGGTCATGATATTGTTCCACATCTGCCTCCATACTACAGCCTTTTTCCTCTCTGGACCTACCACCACTTCCCTCAGGAGGTAAGATTCTGCCGTCAGGCAAATTTAGTTGCATCTGGATTTTTTTTAATGATTTTGAATAAGGTAACTGTAGGAATATTTCATTTCGACATTTCTCCGGAGAAATGCATCCTGTCTTGTTTGAAGCTATAATGATTGTTTCCTTTAGCTTTCTGATTTTATAAAAACAAAACCAATTCCAATTTGAAACTATTGAAGTTTGGAATTGATTTGTTTAGAAATAATATATTAAGGCATTTTGGAATAGTTTTCATATGAAATACAGTAGCTATACGCCGTAGCTATTTTGGAAATCTGTAGCTATGTTCGGTAACCGAGCACATGAATATTTACTGAAGTATTATCTATGTTAAGAATCTGGAAAAACAAGCATATTGGCAACGTGGAACATATTTACCATCAAGTTATCACATTGACTTTGGAAAGGTTGTCAAAAGTTATCGAGGAAAAATAATTAGGACAATTTTATCTAATAATTCAGTGTCCTTTTTAATAGTTAAGACATGTTTTTGTTTTTGTGTTTTGTTAATTTATAAAACTTAGAGCCTAAGTAGATCTAGGAATTCTTTTGGATCTTTGACAGCGACCAAGAACACGATCAAGATCGCTTAGGTAGCCACTATAACGCTAGGAATGTGTCGTAAACTTTGTAATAAAATTCGGGGACCTTGTAGAGCAAAACCTAATCGTGAGGTCTAACAACCTACGGCAAATCTTCAAAATTAAAGCTCAATTCTTTATCTTGGTCTGTATTTCTTGAGTATGTATCGAGGCGTTTTTCTCTGGGATCTCTCTTTTATTAGTATTAAATGAACTAGAATGGTATAAAAGCATTTCTGAAACTTACTAAAAAGATTGGTGAGATATGTCCTGAAATTTAACAACTCTTATCCTTGAAATGAAAAATGAATAAATAAATTTATGCTACATGCAGCCAATAGTTTTGCAGTAACTGGTAGATCAGAAAAGGACAGGTTACATGTACATAAAAGTTGGCAAATTTGAGTTAGACAAAGGACAGAAAATCCCCGTAACTTTGGATTGCAATAATTGAAGATAACTTATAATATTTCAGAATAGAAATAATTTTATGAATATTCCAGTCCTTGTGATATACATGAAAGCATGATTGCAACATGTTACAAGAGACGTTTATTTAGAGCATTTAATTTATGTTTCGGACGTTTTTCTCTCATATAGTGCTATACTGATTGAGCACAGAGCTATTTCTGATTTGTTGCAGGTTTGGATTCACATGGTTGAAAATGGCACTTTAGCCTATGAGGTGGAGAAAATTTGTGATCTTTCTGGTGAAGATCCTACTTGTAGCAGGTGGTTGAAATATTTTATAAAACTATTTTTTCTTGAAAATTATGTTCTGGTTTTCACAGTATGTATCTTCATCTATATTTAATTTTTTGTTTCTAATCACAACCTTTAATGTCTATATATAGATTTCCTGATTCATCTATCTAGGTTTCCATAAGTCTTTATTTAATATGCTGTCAATGCTCAATTCATTGAAATGATATTGTGCAATCAGCATTATCCACTTATATAGTATGGTTGCAAACATGAGTGAGTTGTATGTGCTTATCTTTTTGAGGTCACAAACAAACAATTCTGCTATTGCTGTTGCAACTTGGATGTAAAAGGAGGATCATCAGGCTGTAAATCCTCGCTAGAACCCCATGTAGCTGGGATAAGGCTAGGATGATAATGATGCCTAAGCGTTATGCATGATCTTAGTAAATTTTCAAGATTATGCATAATCACTTAAAGAATCGAAATGAATCTCCTATGCATATCTTTGGTGAATATAGTGTATATTTATTAAATTTAATGACAGATCACTCAAATTGATGACTAAAGTATTCTAGAATCAATTGGGTGTTAGCTGAGCCACACTGAATTGATCACATAGCTCCTTTTCAGGGATAGTACAGACCAATTGTTAACACTGCCTACAGGTTGGTGTACAGCTGCATATCATTGCCCTGCATTGCTAGGGGCATGGCATGGGATTAGATATGGCTTTAAGAGCTGGGATGTCAATGCCTAGAGGATATCCTCGTCCTGTCAAAAGATAACATGATTGAGTCCGTTATTGCTGATAATATAGGCAGATTTGAGGCTTATCCTACAAAACAAGAATTTGGCAGGGGTGCCCAGAAAACGGTGAATTCAAATAAATTATGTCCAGTTAGATTACTTTGTATACGAGTTGTCCTGGCCCACCACATGAAAATATTTGACAAAAGATATACGTGATCAGTGCTGGCTTCATTACAATCTTGTTGATTTCCTACACTTGCATTACATTTCCAAAACTCACCGTTACCTTCTAAGTGTAATCTAATTTATCCATTTTCTATAACCAACATGTGACAAAACATAAGATGATGCCACATCATCTGAACTTGCAGAATAAACCTCATACGTTGCTCTATTATTGTCATTGTAGCTTCATGCGTCATTTACCTTGGTTGTTTTAGGGTTTGCACGGAAAAGTGATCATTACAATTTAGGATTTTCGAACTGGTATTTCTGTACATTATATCTTAATCTTTCTGACGGAAGACTCCTTTGTTTGCATTTTGCAGGTCGGCACTAGGATTTAGTATTTCAGATCACTTCTATTATTATAATATAAGTATGCAAGCAGATACATGGGGGGAATGTAGATGGATTTTGGAGAAGGAGCAAGTGACGAGAAATGTGAATCTTACAGTTGATATTGCCTCGCCAAAGAGTTCAATGACCATGCATGCAAAGGAAGCATGGTTGATTGAGAGTACATAAAGCTTGTGATTATTTTTCTTGTACATAAAGCCTGAAAGTTGCCCCTGTTAGTCTATATCTTTGATAAGGAAATCTGAATTCAAATAACTGGCACGTGAACAATCCTAGTGTCAAATATTTCCTTTTACATCGGGTGTCAAACAAGCAGTTCATTGTACTCTACTAGCATGCATTTGTTGTATTGGGGACACTACTTTCAGATCATTTTCTTGCAGCCCCGTGTTGTTATCAATAGGTTAAGGAATTGTTTTAATTAAAATCTACTAGTATTTAGGTAGGATAATTAAAATCTTCTTGTTTTATGTTGGGTTGTAAAGTATGGCATGAGTAACAAAATAGATATGATAAGTTACAAATAGATTAAGCTTTAGTTTTTGATAAATGAAAATGGTGAAAGAAAACCCATGTAAAGGGGGGTAATCTTGAGGTTTGATGCTTCTCTTGCAAGGTAAGATCTTAGCTCTTAATAGAGGAGAATGGTGAAAGACAACTTATGTTGAGTGTCATTAAGCAAACCTAGAGGGTTAATGCTTGTCCTATGAAGCAAGTATAAGGGGACTAGTAGATGAGTAAAAACCTAACCTTTTTTGAAGAGTTAAACTAAGGCTCAAACCTAAGCCTTACAACCTTTACCTAAGTTGAATTCTTTTCTTATTATCAATATTATTGTTTGTGTCCAATAAATTAAATGGTAATTTCAAATTGTGGTGTCTAGTAACAAAAAATCATTGGAATGAAATGAGTGATTCCCAAGAGGTTTTAGCTAGAAAAAACTATACCTTGTGTATGCAAAGCAAACTTTTTCATTAAAAAGAAAAAAGGGTAAAATCAAAGCTCTATTAAACACTCATCTTTCGATGGGGAGATTGTGGGTTCAATTCCCATGTTGCTTCTAGATAGTCAACAATGGAAGAGCTGTGTAATGGGACATTCTTTGTTAGGTTACATCTACCATGTTGTCGTGAGGGGGTTGTGCTACAAATACCTAATCTAGTGCTCAAGAAAAAAAAATCTATAATACAGACAACAATGAATGATTGTTAAAAACAATATTGATAATATCAATAAAAGAAATAAAATTTAACATGTATTATACTTGCATGCTTTGGTATCTTGACTACTTACATATGTAAAAGTTTAGTTTGAGCATCTAAAAAGCTTTTGTGCTTTGTAGTGTCTAATAGATTCTTTTAACATATGTGCTTTAGGAGTTTGAGCTTGTGGCTTGTGATATGAAAGTTACAAGTTTGATTCAAAGAGGTATGCTAAGTTGACACTATTATGTTATATCTTGGGTATACTTGTAGTCAAATTGTAAGTTGGTTGAATGCAACTCCTCTCTCTATTTTGTGCTAAGATTAATCAATGAAATTGATTTCTTCAAAATTATCTTTTCCCCAAGGATATTTTAAATTACTCCAAACTCCTTTTATTGATGTGGAAATTTCTACTTCTGCTATTGATGCAGAAATTTTTGATGGTTCTCAAGTGTAGATTTAGGAGTCAATTAGCAAAAATTTGTGAGGCCTTCTTGTAGATAAGGTGCTTGATTTTATTCTTTGTAATGGTGTATATGAACCATTGTTTTGATGATTTACATCATAATATGTGATCATTCAAATTTTGGGTTTCTTGCCTCATAATTGAAGTTTTGCTTTACAGGTAATTGATGTCATACAAACACACAACATTCAAGTCATTTATGTTAGATACTATTGTTGTTTTTTTTTCACTTATTAAGTGAGGTAATACTTTGATGAAAATGTGCACTTGATACAAGTGCAAATATATATACGCATGTAGTGTTGATCATTCATAAGTAAACTTAAGATTTTGATGCCAAATCTAAAGAATATTCTAAAATTCCTTATTTTGTTGAGCTATTTAATCTTTAGTAGCAAATTAATAAGGAATTAGCAAATAATATTCTAATTTTTCGAAGAGTTGAGTAGCAAATTATTAATCTTCTTGGTCCCATTAAGAGTATGGAATGTTTTCCAAACCATTTTGGTTATTGTAGACAACTTTTTGTTGAAATTATTCTTCTCAAATATAAAAAGGAATCTATATTGCAGCTAGGCAAGACTTACATTTAGTCAATTGCATATTAAAATCTTCCTAATTCTTGCAACTTATGTTATTGTGAAGGATATTTGTTTAATGTTTTTCTTTTTTGCTTAAGAGAAAAAATGCCAAGGAAAAGAAAATATATGTTGTAGCTAAGGATCACAAAAAAAAAAAAAGGAATTTAGAGTTAAAGGTATGAACCCAACTCTTAGCCATTGCTTACCTAACCACAAGATCACTTGCCCTAGTTACCAAAAAGATACAAAAAATCTAAAAATTGGAAACTAAAACTAAATTTCATTACGTTAGTAGACCCTCTAAATCTATTAGATGGTAGAAATATATATGCTATGAATTTTGAAAACATCATTAATAAAATTACCCAGAGTTCGTGATAATGTTTGGAAGAAATCAGCCAAATTTGCAATTGCAATACCCCTTCTATGTCTAATGTGCTCCATTGCAAGATATTATAGGAAAATGTCATATTCATTTTTAATGTTATTTGTATATAGTTGGCATAATCATTCTTCATGAGGAATTTTCAGCCATTTACCTGTTTCAAGTCTCAAATGATAAGATCGCATTTGTGTGTAACTAATTGTGCAATGTAATTGATGAGGAACAAATAATAAATAAGTTAATATTAACAATAACAAAGAAACTAGAGAAGATAAAAACTTTTGTGAATGTTTTTATTTGCATTACAAGAAGTATTGATTATTCTAAATATATAGCTCACAAGGCAATTCTATACTTATCCTTTATTTGACAAGAGCAATGTTAACTCAAAGATCAAAACTAATGTTGATGGTAGGTTATAACTAATGATAAAAATTCTTGATGTAAGGCTTAGTAATGAAGTAATAGTGATGCACTAGTTTCTTGTAGATCTAGTTTTTCTACAAATATTGTCTTGGCATTTTGCCATAGCTTTCTATTGCTACCTCAAATTCTTTTGTTATTGTAAGTTTAATCATGGATGTTGAAAGTGATGTAAATGTTGCTACGGCTAGGACAATTTTTCTTTGATCTCTTGATTTTTTAAAATATCAAGTGTAACATTGTACACTTCAATAGACATCTCTAAAATTGAAAAGTTTTCCTTTCCATCTTGTTATACTCAATGTTAAGCTTGTGATGTAATCTAACTCTTTTTTGTTTATCATTAATATTATTTTAGGGTCTTCATTGACTTGGAAAAAACATGTGATAGAGTGCCTAGAAATATTGTTTGGTAGGTCTTCGAGAGGAAAAAAATCCCTAATAAATATATTTAAATGACTCAAGACATGTATGAAGGAGCTACCACTAAAATTAGAACTACTTGTCGAACCACTTCTGATTTTCCAATCATAGTATTTCTACATCAAAGGTTTGTGCTTCACTCATACTTGTTTGTCATTATCATAGATGAATTAACAAAGGAAATACAAGATGCAATCCCTTAATGTATATTTCTATAGATGACATGGTGTTGGTGGATGTAACTCTAGAAAATATTGCTTTTATAATGGAGAAGTTGAAACATGCTTTAGAATCAAAAGGCTTAAAATTAGTAGAAGTAATATATGATATGTAATTTCAATAACATAAATGGTGGTGAACTATAAGTGACAATTCAAGGTCAAAAAGTCCCTTATCACAAACAATTTTGTTACCTAGGATAAATGCTCTAATCAAATGTTGAAAATGATATAGATATAAGAAATATGATGGAGAAAGAATGTGATAAAATAATACCAATAATACTAAAAGAAAAATTTTAAGGACAACAATCAAGCTAGCTATTTTACATGATGTTGAATGTTAAGTAGTACAAAAGAGGCATGAACAAGAAGTCAGTGTGAGAAAATGCAAATATCTAGGAAGATGTTGGATGTTACAAATGAAAGACCTTTATGTTAAGGACTATGATATCATATGTTGTCTTAGATATGATGTAGTGGACCATGGTCATGCCTATAAATACGAGCTCACTGTTGCTTTGAAGATAAGTTTTTCCCAACACTTAAGTGAAATTATTGTAATTTGTTTTTGTAAAGTAGAGTTAGTTGTGAGCGCCTACAGTGTAGTGAATTATAGTTGTACAACATCTTTATTTGAGTGGATTGTTCCTGGACACAATTCATGAACAACAATAAAGATCAAAATTGTTCTTCATCATTACAACATCTCACATAATATAGATTTATTTTTTATGTTGTTTACTTTTACTATGTTATTTACATTTTCTAAGTCATTTAGTATTTCGATGTTTATTAGTAAAGTGGAATGAGTATGATTGGTTTTGAGTGTAAAGTGTAATTGTTTGGCAACCCAATAGTGACTTGTCTTGATTCACTCAATAGTAAAGTTACATGATAATCCTAGTAACAATTACATTAGCCCAAGACATGTATGGAAAACTAGGAATGGATACTTATCACCATTAGGCTACAATAACTTTACATTTTCATTGTACTTAGAGATAGAAATTACATTAATTTTCACTGTGTTCACACTTAGCATAGTTAAGAGCTAACAACATCATTTTATCATATACTTTACTAAGAGTTAAACCATAGGTTTTGCACATTGCGAACTCTAAGTGAGAAGACAACAATCATGAACTCATTATCAACTCACTAGTATACTTACATTATTTATTCACAGATTATGATCTAGCTGCATGTGAACACTTATGACTTATATGGTTGAGTGTTGGATAAGTATTCATTCTTGGTTTTTAGTACATGTCCTTGGCTAATATAATTATTACTAAGATTACCAATTAACTTTACTACTAAGTGAATCAAAAAAAGTCACTACTGGGTTACCAAATAATTACACATTATGCTCGAAACTAGTCATACTCACTCTGCCTTACTAATAAACATCAAAATATTAATTAACTCAAGAAATGTAAGTGACATAGTAACCGTAAATAACATAAAAAGTAAATCTATTCTATGTGAGATGTTGCAATAATGAAGAATAATCTTAATCTTTATTGTCGTTCATGAATTGTGTCTAGGAACAATCTGCTCAAATAAAGATGTCATACAACTATAATTCACCACACTACAGGTATTCATAACTAACTCTAACTTTACAAAAGCAAATTGCAAGAGTTTCACTAAATGTTGGGCAAAAATTGTATTTGACATGATGGTGGGCTCATATTTATAGGCATGACCATAGCCCACTATATCGTATCTACAACAATGTATATTGAGCTACGATATTGTAGTCCTTAACATGAAGATCTTTCATCAGTTACCAAAAGAGATAAACTATACAATATAAATATTCAAGAAATACTTGGAGTGGCTTCTATTTTAAATAAGTTGTAGGAATAGTATCTTAGATGGTTTGGGCATGTGCAAAGAAGATAAGATAATAGCCTATAATAAAAGCTTGTTACATCACTATTATAAGAGAGTCATCAAAAGAAATATAAAAAATAATTGACAATGATTTGAAGAAAGTACATATAAACAAAGATCTAGCTCTTCATAGAGGTGAATTTTGTTAGGACAAAGCTAAGATGATGATGATTAATATTAATTTTAAGGTTTGACAACACTCCCCTCCCTCCTTCCCACTCTTTTCCCTTCCCCTCCAACACCCATCGACCTCACCTCGCTCCCCAAACCAAACCACCCCCTCAACATATGTTGTCTTAACTTCTTTAGTATTTTAAAGTCTACTTTTAGGCATCTAAAAACTATATTTTTTGTTTGCTTTAGCATTTTAAGCTTTATAGGAATCATAGTTAATATGGAATTTTTATTCCATAAAAAATACCAAACACCATACAATGCATGTAACATATACTATTTGCAATGAATCATTATGTAGAATGGTAGCATATGTTAGTGGTTGTTGGGGTTGGAGTCAATTAAATGTCCATTTTTTAGTTCAAGAACACATAGAACTTAAACCAAAGCATACAATACCTTAAGTCTAACGCAAACTTGCAACTTATTAAATCTAAAGCAACGAGGTTACCAATTGAGCCATGCTTTGATTTGCTATTGTATTCTTTCTATAAGAAAGCATGGCTTGCTGGTAGTTTGAAGGTTGATTTCTTCCAAAATAGGGTTGAAGGAGTGTGGAGATCCTTATGGCTTCCATGCTATCTTAACCATCATCCTATAGAACTACATTGTCTTGATTCCTTGTAACTACATCACAAGGATATGTAGGTTTGTTAAGAAGGCTTGGCCTCTATGGCTCTAGCACCACCCCTTCTCTATGAAGTGAGGATTTAAGGCTAGAATGCATTAGAGTTGGAATGCATCTTAAGTCCATTTTGGAATACTAAGCAACTTTGGGATTTTTGGGATGCCAAGTAATGCCATTACACCTCCTCCCTCAATACCTACTTATCAAAATTCAATTTTTTTCTTCCCAATACCCAACATTTAGTATCTAATTTTTTCTCTTTTTAAAACATTTTCTAGAAATTTTAATAAAAATTTAATATATAAGAAAATATAATGTTCATTATTCCCTTTAAATTTGAAGCCAGATGGAAAGTAATTAACTTGATTTGAAGAGTAGAATCCACTAAATCAATAACTATTTTAATTCAACCATAAAAATATGGGATAAATAAGTTTTATTTAAGTTTATTTTCATGAGGAGAGAGAAGAAACTTCAAAGTTTAATAACTTCTATTTTAAGTTTAATAAAAAATATCATAGATTGCATGGGGTATAGTTTACTTCCCTTTTAGTTATTCAGAAAGGGATAAGGATATTTTTGTTATGATACTTAAAAAGATGTTTGGTACACGTAAAAGCAAGTTAATGCAAAATGGAAAAATATAAACCAGAGGATATAAATGTAGATAGTTGTTTTAATCTGCAATCTTCTTAAGCAATTTTTTTTAAAAAAATTATGAAGTAGAATTATTATTTTTGATATGTGAAAACTTGAAATTATTTAAGTTAATGCATAAGTAAAAGTATGATATAAAATACTTTATATATGGGGGGGTGTTGGACCCCGAAAAGAAGTTCTATTGATATTAAAAGTGTATCAATTACAGTAACCTGAATAAGTCATAGGTTTGAGGGGAAGGGAAAGCTGGGAGCACTGTGAATGAGACTCGGGAATAACCTTATAAATAAACGAGTATTAAAGGAGGAAACTCGAATTGGGGCACTATTAAACGTCCACACATACCGACTCATTACTAGATAGAATGACATAGAATTAGATGAGGCAAACAACTCTTAATTAATGATAGAGAGAGTTCCAATGATGACTCCACTCAACAGAGAGGGGAAGCTTCCCTGTAGAGATTACTGATGATGAGTGTTACTGGAACGCACAAGTCTTTCCCACAGCTGCAAGAGGTAAACCAACTGATGAGTATCCAGATTGAACTTAGATGCTTGAGATATGAGTTGGAAATGAATGAGGTGAAAGATCTGCAACTTCTCCAACCTGGTGAGCAAACATATATTAGAATAATCTGTCCTTTTAAATATAACATTGCATCTTTGCTTCCAAATATAATATAAAATAATAGGCCTAATAACTTTCCACAAAAACTTGAGATTAGCAGAAGTAATGTTCAAAAAGCCGAATAGGACATCCTCTTGAGATAGCTTGTATGATGGAAAAACTATGGAAGCCCACTCCCACACATGTTGAGCAAAGGGACAATGCCAAAACACATGGACAAAGTCATCTTGTCCACCACAAAGAGGGCAATTGGGATTGGGAATCCCTAGATATTTTAAACGTTTACCAATAGGTAGACCATGGTGGAGGAGACACCAGAGGAACTGCTTAATTTTAGGGAGAGTTGGAAGTTTCCAAATGTGTTGGAAGAGAGGAATCCAAAATGTTACTAACTCTTGTTTGTGCCAATACTTATTGCAGCGTTGAATAACCTCGGATGGGTTGTGCATAAGATGAAAGGGGACAAATGGCCGGTAGGGCAAGAGTTTAACCCCATTAAGCCATTGAAGACCATGAAAAGGGCTTTGCACTGCAACATCTAGTTGCCAATGACCATGGAGAAAGGAGTAAATCTGGACTAGGCAATGGTTCATTGCCGCCGAATCCCCATATAAATTGTTGAACTCAACCCCCGAAATCCAATGACTAGCCAGCCTAAGACAATTCAAGAAGATGACACCCTTTTGATACCACGAGGTAGCTACCTTAGCTTTTGTGATGGCAAGGGGAGCGGGTGATAGAGGTAACCACCACGGACACAAACGAGAGTGAATAGTAGGGTTGATCTTGACGTTAGTCCAGTCTATGTAACTATGTAGAATTTGCCAGGCCCTCCAGATGCTTTTGAAAACATGAGATCCAGGAAGAATGATAGTGAGGGGGGAAAAGATCCAATTGACAAAATGGATGCCTTTCCAAAAGGGCTTGTTTTTAGGAAATGCTTGATGAAGCCTTAATTGGAGGAGGGTCCCAATAATATTTGAGGCATCTAAATGTTGTACCAACCTGCTTATAGGAATTCAAAAGACCTAAGCCACCCTTATTCTTGGGGAGAGTAACAATATTCCAAGCAACTCGATGAAATCCTTTTTGAGAATCTTTGGAGGACCACATAAAGTCACGAAATAACCATTCAAGTTTCTGGTAGGCAGCTTGGGAGGGGGTCCAACACGAAGAGTAGTACACATGGGTTGATGCACATATGGACTTACATACAAGGTATTTACCCACAAGTGTGAGGGGTTTAGTCTTCCATTTGTCAAGTTTCTTTTGGATTCGATAAATAACATGCTCTTAGAGAATGGAGGTTGAACCTCTAAAACGGAAAGGGATTCCCAAAATCTTAACAATGTCTTGATCTTGAAGTTGCTTCTAGTTATAGTTGGTCACATGGTTGTAATTTCCCATAAAGCTATAAAAAGAGGATTTATTCCAATTGATATTGGAACCTGAGAGTGTGCAATATTGCTCCACCCTTGATAAGAGGCAGTGCAAATTGGCGGCTGTGTTATGAACTAGAAAAAAAGAGTCATTGGAAAAGTGCACATTGAGAAGCTGTTGTTGAGAGGAAGAAAGGGAACCCCAATGAGGACTTTAGTTTGAATGTCCAGGTTAATCTGATGACAAAGAAAGTCTGCGGCGATGATAAAGAGATAGGGGGCGAGAGGACAACCTTGCTGCACTGATCTATATATTGGAAAGGGAGAGGTAATGCCAAAGGTAGTGGCTACTCTTGTGGTAGCATCTGAGAATAAGCATTGCACCATATGCAAGAACTTAGGTCCAAAACCAAGTTTGGTCATGGTCTATAAGATAAAATCCCACTTAATGTTGTCATACGCTTTGGCGTAATCAAGTTTCACCAAGAGAATATCTTGACCATCATCCTCGGCCCACTTGAGACCTTTCCACGCCGCAACCACATTGTCTAAAATATATCTACCAGGAACAAATCCTGTTTGTTGGGGTGATATGATTTGGCCAAGAATTTTTTTCAACTGTAGGGCTAGGCACTTAGCCCAAATTTTATATACTACATTGAGAAGAGTTATGGGACGCCAATTGGAGATATCGGTAAGATCCCTAGACTTGGGGAGGAGACGAATTACCCCTTGATTTAGATTGGGCCCGAGGGAATCAGTGAAGATAGCCTCGTTAATGACCTGCAGAAGATCATTACCCACCAAATCCCAATGATTTTGAAAAAAATCCATGGGGAAACCATCATAACTAAGAGCCTTTCCCCGACTTAACTTGGAACAAGCCACCTGAAGCTCCACTAGAGTGATATCTGCATCAAGACTTTGTAGCATAGTGGAGTTGATAAGGCAAGGATAATTGGGGGTCGCAAACTTGAACGAAGAGATGTCCATTGGGGTAGCTGCGAAAAAGGTTTCATAGTGGTTCTTAAGAAAAGAGAGGATACTATTGTGATCAGTAATGGTGGTACCATCACTAGAAATTTTGTCTATAGAATATGAAGAGGAAGTAGTGTTGAGGTACTTGAAAAATTCCTTACAGTGTTCATCTTGAATATTTAACCAAGTGAGCTGACTTTTAGTTNTAGAGCACGATTAGCCTTTCAACATTGGGATGTGTACCGAGCACAAAGTGCCTTAACTAAAAGTCGGCTCACTTGGTTAAATATTCAAGATGAACACTGTAAGGAATTTTT
>MNCI01027046.1:1190988-1211239 GCA_015680685.1 Gnetum montanum
CGAGTAACCACTACCTTACCATACGAACGAGCAAAGTTTTGAACTCGACATGAAGCACGATGCCACCAGTTAATCCAGCCCACTTGATTTAGGGGCCTAGGTTCAGCATTCCAAAGGTTGGAGAGAAGAAGTTGGGTAGTAGGGGAAGAAAAATAGTTGGTGTGTAGTCGGAAAAGATAGAATTTTTGTCGGTGAGGGCTGCCATGAATCTTGATAGATATGGAGATAGGAAGATGGTCTGATAAGGTGGCATGGTGATGAACCGTAGTAGTGGAGAAGGCTTGCCAGAAGGAAAGTGTGGAGAAATAGAACCTATCTAACCTACTGTAGATGCGAGCCTGCCCAAGACGGAGATTGCTCCAAGTAAATCTGTGAAGGGAAGTACTCGCGGAGGTGTCCACCCCATTAGAAAGGTAAAACCTTTTCTTAAAGGCGGACCAGGTTTGGTACTCGAGATTAGGCAGTTGAAAAAACACTCCTCCAAGCTTATCTTGAGGAAATTCGACCATATTAAAATCTCCTCCGAATATCCAAGGCACGGGGGGAAGAGCATTTGCAAGTTCTTGCCAAAGGAGAGCCCGTTCTGTGGAGTCGTTTGGGGCATATATTGAGCAAATGCCAAAAGGGCCATGCAAGGAGGAGAAGGTGGCCCAAGAAACTCTATGCCCAGAATCAAAACCACTTTGAAGGATTTTAGTTTTTCAGTAAGGTGAGAGGAGAATGGCCGCGCCTCCTTTCCCACTCATATGGGATGTCGCTAGGATTGAGGAGTGAGAAAGAAACCAATGGGCAGAAAAGGATAAAAGATCGGCTGATACCTTAATTTCTCGAAGGAGAACAAAATCAAACACTGTATTAAGACTAAAAATAAAGTTGCCTGCTCGTTTCTGACGAAGCCTACCAGTAAGGCCTCGAACGTTCCATGAAAGGAGGTTCATGGGGAGACAAGAGGTAGTTTGGATGAGACGTCAACAGAAGATTCAGAAGTCAAATTATCAACTTCCATTGTTCCTGACAAGAGGGCAAAGGAGTTGTTGGTGGAGACAGGGGCCATGGAAGTGTTTAGTGAAGAGGAGCTGCAGGGAGGAGTAGAACTAAAAGAAGCTTTGATTCGTTTCCTTCCACTGCTCACCACGAACTCATCCACCGAAATTGAGTCCTTGACAACCTTTGAGGGGATGACATGGGTGGAGGTGTGATTACCTGATTGTTGTTTCTGTAGCTTGGAGGGGCTAGACTGAGAGGAGGTTTGTGGAGCTGTTGGGGTAGAAGAAATTTAAAAGATACTAAGGATGGGTGTAATGGTGTGACTGGGGATGGGTGTTCTGAGATGCTGCAGATGGTTTCTTCCTGGCTATGATGGGACACGCCGAAATATGATGCTCGGCCCTATGACAAAAGCTACATGAGTTTGGAAGGTAAAAATAGTCCACTTTTTGGATGAAGAGTTTTCCACCAGCAGCGAGGGTTAATGAGGTCTTCCGAAGAGCTATGTCCAATTCAATACAATAACGACAAATTTGAGTTCCATTGATCGTCGTACAATGATCAGAAATAATAGGACCTGGGATGCTCACAATGTCCCTCTCAACAGATGAGAAAATAAGTGAAAGATTGGGCAATTCCACGTAACAAGGAATTATATTAAAAGCTGGGTCGTTAACATTAAATTCAAATTTCCAGGCATGGGGGCTATTACGGTTGCATTACGTATTGGAAAAATTTTCAAAGAGAGAGAGGAGTTCCACCAAAATAAAATTTCAAACGTAGTATCGTGCATAAGAAAATTGAATGCTGTGGGGTAGGAGGAGGCTTTGAACTTGAGTGTTGATACTTGGGGACCTTGGTAAAAACCCCACAATTTGAAAAAAAATAAAATGAGTTGTGAAATCATTGGAAACTGCTTCAAAAATATCATAGGTAAAAGAAAATCAATTTAAGGTGAGGTAGAGGAACTTCCCTAAAGAAGAGCAGAATTTGATGAATCCGCCATTGCAACTTGCTTGCCTATGCAACAGGCATGGCCTCTTCACAGCAGCAACGCAGAGACGCCCAACCACCACTCTACATTAATTCAGATCTGTAAACGCACTCTCTGGATCGTATTTTTGGATGCCGATTTTTCAAGAAAAACCGAGCGGAGTAAAGTAGATGCGGTGCCAAATTCAAAAAATCCAGATCCGTGTTTATTATCCCACTGCGAGTTTTTGACAAGATTTCTGCGAGTTTTTGACAAGATTTCTGTGGTCCCTGACGCTATCAGCAGGTGCAATGGCGCATGAAAGGTGGAGAGAAGAGCAGATCAGAGCAGCAGGAATCCAGGATCAAAATACTTTATATATGAATTGAGCCATCTTACATTAAAACCTTATAACTCATATTGCCCACCAAAATTGAACAAAGCTTTCAAATCATTAACGGTCAAGGTTATGTAACCAACCTGGCATATGCTTAAAGTATATGCTCGCAAAAACCAATGAATTACCATTTTAACAATACGAGGTTGCTCGCAAAAACCAATGAATTACCATTTTAACAATACGAGGTTGATAATAAGATGATTTCCATGGTGGACCATTTGATTTCCGTGGGATTACAACCTCGAGAGAGTCTTGATAAGGATGGTCCAACATATTACCAAACGTGAAAGAAATATTATATATATAGTTATATACATATACAATACGGTAAAAAACCAAACGTGCCCAACTGGACAATAAGTTAAATAAAAGGGCCTTGGACAGAGTGGCACCTTAAATAAGTACTGGCACATGGAGCGGTGCAAAATACAGAAATTCATCCAAGAGGTAAACACTTCGATGGGAAGAGAATGAAGCACCTGATGCACGAGAGCTACGCTTCCGGCATCATCGCGGAATGTTCAGACGCATGCACCTCAATCCAGTTCGATCCGGACACCGTTTAAGCTGAAATAGAAAGAAATTCTGCAGAAGTAAAGTAAGGAGATAGGATTCCGTTCAATGAATTTGAATGTTTCTGGAAATGTTTTATTATTTTATAGAAAAGTTTAGATTCGGTTTCACAAATCGACGTTTGTTCCAGAGCAGTTTTTTAAAACTTTCAATTGCCGATGCAAAATTCACGATATCCTCGTCACGGGACCGTTCTAGACATGGACTCAAAGAATGTGAAACGCATTATGCCCATAGATTCATCCTCCGTTTCATTTTTATAACAACGGCATGAATTCGATCTCATCATCTGGAATGTATAAATTACGCATCAATTCATCATCGTTCTTTGCTTCTTCCTTGTTCGTTTCAGATCTCCGTTTTGGAGTTTGTCGGTCTGTGAGTGATACCTTAGCTAAGTTTTAAGTCTTTAATTTCTAAGGTGCATCTTTCAGAACAGTTTGGAAAACAGCTGATTTGGATTTGTATCTCAAGAGATCCGTTGCCTCTGATTTGTGTCTCAAAGTGTCCAAATTCTAAAGATTATGGCATGATTTCTGTGAAGATCTGGAAATCATGTGAATGCGATGTTAAAAGACTAAAAAAAGCGAAAGTCTTATTTATTTTGAGACACTGATGTCGTGGACTGGGTCACGTGAACCACGACGAGCCTCAAATCGCGGCAGGGAAACCGCGTAAGCAAACGCCAGCACATGTCGTGCTACCGGTGCCACGTTAGTTACCGATACATCTAAGTAAGTAAATGGCTTTCATTTCATGTGTGCTTGCGCGTTTCCTGTTTACATTTTTCCATTCTGCACAGGAGGCCCGTGACGTTGAGGAATTGATTCGCTGCTTTCATTTATGGAGGTATTGACCAATGCATGCGAATTGGCACAGCGATTTAACTCTATTTTTGACTTTTGGTACAATCTGTAATGGGCATGTCGGCACCGTCAATGTGTGGATACCATACGCCGAGTGACCTTTCTTTCATGTGATTCCGTTAGGGTTCGATGTTTATTGTTAAATAGCCTTCCATAGGATTTGCCAGCACGATTTCTTCATCGACCTAGTAGATTTTGGTAAGGTACGCTGTCCATGGTTTGAACAGTTTCTCAGAATGCGTTGCCGTTAGTCTTGTGAGAATTCCTGTCCACCTCTTGTGAATTTCAGTTATGAAGTCGGTTTTTTCTCGGGCAAACTTGGTAAGATTTTTATTGAATGTGAAGACACGATGTTTCTTTCTCTTGCTTTCCTATTTAATGCTCTGAGAAAACCAGAGAGGTAAAAAACATACAGTTTCGGCTTTTTCGTTGTTAACATGCTTAAATTTCTGTGTGATTTCATGTATGGTGGTATGTGTATTGCAAGCTTATTCAGGTTATAATATGCATTCGAATCTCTCTGTAGTGGACAATGAATCATATAATTTCCGTTGCCATGCAAAGCTGCGACCGCAATCACCGCATGCCTTCATGTTTTCTTTCCAAAAATAAATTCTCTGCTTATTGAGTCTTGTTGAATATAAATGTGATACTGCAAACGAAAAAGCGTTGGTGAAACCTGCTGTTTTGCTAAGGGCTTAGGATACGTAATATTGCAAAATGCGAACAGCGTTGTTTGTTATCGTCATTTCAAACACTCAAGGACGAAGTTTTAACGGCGCACAGGTGACGGCTGTTCACGAAGGACACATCGAAAACATTTGAAGGTTCCGAAGTTCTGCTTGTGTTCAGAAAAAGGATTTGAAATCTCTTCTCCGATGGAAACAGAAATGGGGGCTGTCTTGAAATCGTGGAACAAGACTGAGAGGCAACTGTTAGAATCCGTCCTTGGCCCCAACGCCTTGGGGCATGTAATCACAAGCTTTATTTCCTGCCAAGGTCTTGTATCGGGACCGACTGTTGATAATCTGCAAGCGAAGCTTCAATACTTGGTTGAAGCTAAAGGCCCTGTCTGTTGGACGTACTCAATTTTCTGGCAACTGTCACGCCAAAAGACAGGAAATCTAACGCTTGCCTGGGGCGATGGATGCTACAGAGATCCAAATAACATCAGCCAGATGCAGCCTGAAGGTAATGATGGAACAAAACTCAAGTTGCTTCGGAAACTCCACCTTTTCTTCGGCGGTGCAGAGGAGGATAATTTGCCTGGGGATTATATTTCCGACACGGAAATGTTTTACTTAGTTTCAATGTATTTCTCATTTCCGCCTGGTGTGGGGGCCCCTGGCAAAGCACTCAGCACAGGTAACTGCGTCTGGCTGAATAGTGGAGCCGCGTCATTCAATTGTGTCTGTAGCAGGGCGTTTCTGGCCAGAAACGCCCGTATCCGGACCATAGTTTGTGTGCCCACTGATTATGGTGTCGTTGAACTTGGGTCACAGCAGTTGATCATTCACAACAACGCTATTGTACAGCATACAAAATCTCTTTTCTGCAGTGAGACTCTGCTGCACCAAGATGGAACCATTAGATCAAGATGCCCTTCATTGACGGAGAAAACTCGGGAGCTACCAAGCACTAAGGTTCGGATGTTCGTCAACGACGTCAACGCTAACCGTGAAAACAGCATTTCCCAAAGCTGTTGGGCGTCATCTGCTCTTGGCAAAGTTGGAGGGACCCTGAAAGCTGAGGGTTATGAGGTCGAATCACTCTGCCGAACAGAGTCGCAGTCAGATGGCAAATTCAGATCCATGGAAATGATGTCACATTCGGACGGCAAACTCAGCTCGATGGAGCTATCAAATTCAGATGGCAAATTCGGCTTGAAAGAGGAGAAAACTCAGTTACCCAGAAAAAGAGGCAGAGGCAGGAAGCCAAGCAATGGCAGAGATGAGCCTATGAATCATGTTGAAGCAGAACGTCAGCGGCGTGAGAAGCTGAATCAGAGGTTTTATGGTCTGCGAGCCATTGTGCCCAACATTTCAAAAATGGACAAAGCTTCGCTGCTGGGTGATGCCATTTCCTATATACAGGAGCTGCAGCAGAAGCTCAAGCATTTGGAGGAGGAACAGCACAAGCTGAAGCATTTGGAGGAGCAGGAGATGCATGGAAAAGTTTGCGATGAGACAACAGACATTGATATGGTTTCTGATATAAATTTAGAGATAACCGATAACGGCGAAGGTCATATTCAGGTGAGCTGCCCCGGAGATATTCATCCGCTGTCTAGGATCTTTCGCACTTTACAGCACAAGCAGATGGATGTCTACAAAACAGAAATGTCAATGCTTGATGACGACATGGTGATGCATGAACTTACAGTCCGGCTGAAGGATGCACAGGGACTAACAAAAGAGGACATTGTTTCTGCAATTCCAGATTGATTTATCAAAACGCTTTCCAAAAGCTACCATCATTATATATATATATATATATATATATATGTATGTATGTATATTCTGGTCTTTCTTGTGTGCTCACGTGCTGCTGGTGTGTAACTAGCTTGAAAGACTTGAAGGAAGGTCTTTGTCAATGCGGACTGGAGGCTAATTGCATGTCACCATATATTTCTAACTTCAAAGTTTGTAGGCTTGTCTGAAAGGCAACAATTGGCAAAAGCGGTTGCATAGGTAACCAGTCTTATTACGAAACTGAAACTGAAACGTTTTTTTTATTATACATTGCAGCCTTACTTTAAAGTCTTAATCGAAGCAAACACATATTTGTTTTTACCATCAAATTCTCCAGCAACCTGCAAGTTTATAATGCAACCGGCGTTGGACGCTGTTTGTTGAGCTGAGGTGTCCATTGTCTTCTATGAATAGACAATTGTTCAAGATTAAAGTAGATTGTCGGACCGTTTTTCTTTAATTAATGTGTAGCTTTTCATAGAGTTGCCAGAAGTCCAACCGTGCTAAGAAATGTGCAGCTTTTCATTAAGTTGCTAGAAGTCGGACCGTGCTAACGTTCACTGAACTTTAAAATAGTAACAGATCATTCAGAAGTGAATTTGTTAAATGAGCACTAAAGGAAAATGTTTTTAAAAAGAAACCAAAAAGAGAAATGTACAGATGTTACTCCTTGTCCGTAAGTTGATGTTCGAAATAAAAACTACCACGAACAAACGTACCCGACCGAGCGTGCCCGAAACCGTCACAGAAACGCACAAAACGGTTTTGACCGAAAACAACGGAACCGAAAATGCAGAGGATGAAAGGAAAGGATGGAATAAAACAACAGTGAAAGCGAAGAAAAGAAAGCAGAAACCTAAACCTCAACCTCAACCTCAACCTGAACAGAACAGATATGCTGGCGCTGGTGTCATATGAGGTTCGGCTCGTGGCTTGGACACCGTGCACGTGGCCACGTACGTGCGCTTCACCGGTTTCATCGTGGACTACCTCTGCGGCATTCATCATCAATCATAATCTATGCCGGCCTTCCCTGCTACCACAACATACATCTCTCCATATTCTTTCTCAATCGCTGTAAAGTGTAAACTGATTATTTCTTGTGTCATCTTTATCAAATGAACTCGTTTTCGAGTCATTCCGATATAATCCCCAAACTGGGTTTGGTACATACTGCATGCATTGTTGTCTCTAATTTCTAAGAGAGTTTCAATGACCCTCGTAGAAGTGTTGGTTATATGTTTAATCGTTTGGTTCTGGTTAGGACGAACCCCAAATGCAAGTGTGCGCAATTTGGGTGCCAAGTTGAAAGTCAAAACTTTTCAGATGAAAATAAAAAAGAAACAATTGGTACTTGCAGAATTAATGACTTTTAAAAGTGAGAAGAAATGGTACCATTGTTTTTCAAATGGCATCGGCTAGTTCAAAACTAAAATGTATTCAGGTTAAGGATGAATTAGTTTTATAGGATAAAATCAAATGATATTTTAAATTAGGATGAGAATTCAGGATAATAATTCTTATTTGGATGAATTGTGAGAATGTTTAAGTATAATAAGTTTTTAAGTAAGCAATATGATTTTTCACATTTGAGTTTTGATGCTAGCCAAAAACTAAAATTTCTATATTTGATTTTGCACTCTAATTGAGCTTTAGAGATAAAAAATGGAAAATGACCCTACCAACATGAGTGCATGTAAGTACTCTCTTTTGTTAATATTTCCAATTTTAATCTGATTTTTACACTGGTTTGCTCCAATTTTTCGGATCTGATTTATAAAAAGGGGGTTGCATCTGATGTGATTTTTCAATCCTTGAATAAGATATTATAGTTGCAAATTTGGTTACTAGGAACAATTGCAACTTTGTTAATGATGGCAAAAATCATAGCATGCACATTTCTATTAATCTACGAATGTGATAGAATTATAATTTTAATTTCAAAAATTAATTAATATTTCTTTAGAATTCACCAAATTTAAACAGTTAAATCCTTCTAAGAAGTTGAATTTTAAGTTTTCTTCAAAATGAAGTTTGAAGAGAGTATTCATGAGAAAAATAAAAATATTATTCAAACATATTTGATGAGCTATACAGAGTTTTGGTTTTGTTAAAAGTATATATTATCAAATTTTTTATTTTACGTTTTTGAATTGCTAAGGAACGCGATCCACCACTGTGGCAACGAAAATGCTCAGATGGAATGTCGATTGGTCTTTTACTGTTTTGAATGCATCCAGGTGGAAGTGGACGTAAAGTTTATGGGGAGTACATGTTATACCTTTAACTTTTATTGCCAATTAAAAAAAAAAGTGTAGGAAAGCTCAATATGACAGTTTTGTTTCTATGAGATAGCGCTGAGCCCGTTGAATTAAAAGTTTTTATTTCCATTTTTCTTTACCATGCATCTGATCTCTTACAATCTTTGAATCATAAGTTTTGTTCATTCTTACAATCTTTGAATCATAAGTTTTGTTCATTCAAAGTGCTTTTGAAGGTATATTTGAAATGTTCTGTTTTCTTATAACATGCTTTACTAAATGAATTTTTTTATTTCGTAATCTTCAGAACCTGCATTAAATCCATATTGTAGAACTCAAATTCAGAATTTCACCAGCTCAAATTTTTACCCTCTACCTTCCATTTCACATCATTTTCTTCCTTAAAATTTTTTATTATTTTATCGTTGTTTTCCATAGAACAACAAAGAGGCAAAGTTTGTCCGTAAAAAATGGTGGGAACTCAAGGGCCACTTCAACCTGTAACCTGTTATAAAGCCTAATTATTTAATAATTTGAGCGAGTTAAATTCGAGCATCTAGGAGTGCGTAGGACCCATAAAGAACACAGTTCAATTCATGACTTGATTAGTTCATAATCCTATAAAGTTCACATTTGTCTTCTGTGTCCACCGGAGGCTGGAAGCCGGCCAAGTCTCTGACGCCGGCCTTCCGTTCCTTCTCGGAAACACCCACAAAGTCCAGCCCCATGATCGAATTGATGCAAAGCACGCTCAAACTCAGCCTTCACAAGAAGGATTTTAATGATATGAAACGGAGGAGTAAATGTAAGACAAAATTTGTGGGTTGCACATGAAATTTACATGGATAGATAACTGGAAATGCACAATGCGGCTTGAATTAAAATTGGTGTTTGGATTCTTCTTTCACATTGGCACTTTGCAACAATGGTGTATGCAACCTTTAAGCGTCTATAAAAGGGGACCAGAGATTCGTAGTGCCTTTGTTCTCCCATTAAGAACGAATTTATAGGACCCAATCCCAACATGTAAATGCATTACCGATATGGAGGCCACCTTGATGCGTTAACATAACATACGTGTAAACATGAAAACACATAATGCATGTTACAATCTCCCACTTGGTCTCCAGTCCAAAGTTCAAGAAATAAATGCATGAATCATGGTGATAGTTTCTCTCAATGTAAGTATTATCTTTCATGTATTACAATGCATTATATCTCAAATGTAATTTCTTATATCGTAATTAGCTTTATGAATAAACCAATGTTTATTTTAGGTCTTGCCATATGTGAATTGTTTTCATGTGGTATGTGCAAACCATATAAGAAAATAGCACAATTGAACAAGAGTTTCATTAAAACTGTAAAGTTGTACGTACAACAAATTATCTTATCCTTAAATGACTTTGATGACATTCCTTTTGTCAAAGGGTTAGCTATCATCAATTCAATATATATATGCTCAATGACCACTTTGTTTTCCTTAATGCGTTCCATTATGACTAAGTACTTTATGTCGATGTATTTACTTCAACTACCACTCTTATTATTCTTAGTCATAAAGATAGTAGCTAAATTATCACAAAACATTCTTAATGGCCTAGATATAGAATCCACAATTCTAAGCTCTAATATAAAACTTTTTAACCATACACCATGTGAAGTAGCCTCAAAACAAGAAACGAACTTTGCCTCCATGATGAAAGTAGCAACCAAAGTTTGCTTTTCACTCTTTCATGATATAGCTCCTCTAGCTAGAATAAAAACATAACCAGATGTTGATGTTGATTTCTGTGAATTAACACACCTAGCAAAGTCTAAATTGAAGTAGCCAGTCACCTCCAAGGAGTTAGTTCATTTATACATAAGCATGTAATCTTTTGTATCTTTTGAAGGTACCTCATCACTTTCTTTGCAGTCCTTCAGTGGTCCATACCTGGATTACTCTAATATCTACCTAACATTCCCACAACAAATGCAATGTCAGGTCTTGTGTAGACTTAAGCATACGTAAGGCTTCCAATAGCTAAAGCATATGGAATGTTGCTCATCTAATTTTTCTCTAAATCATTCCTAGGGCATTGGTTCAAATTGAACCTGTCACCCTTCACAATGGGTGCTATACTTGGTGAACAATCTTTCATTCAAAACCTCTCTAAAACTTTATCGATATAGGTTTCCTGCAATAGTCCCAAAATACATTTAAATTTGTCTCTATGGATCTGAATGCCAATGACATAAGATGCCTCACCCATATCCTTCATGTTGGAATTCTTGGAGAGAAAATGTTTCACCTCGTATAGAAATCCACTGTTATTGGTTGCAAGAAGAATATCATCACATATAGAACAAGGAAACAGATTTTGCTCCCACTAATGATCTTATGGTATATACATGTAGGATAAAGTCTATTATATTATATATGATTAATCACAATTTAATTTTCCATATGTGATTCAAAACTTTTAACAATTTTGCACAATTAAAGATGTTGTGGCTACTTTGTAATCCTACAAAAAAAAATATCACAAGTTACAATTTTATATAGGAAAAACTATGCATTACAAAATTTTTAATATTCTTTAAATAAAGCAACTTTATGCATAGATCAAAACCCCAAAATATCACTTAAATGGGCACCCTTGAAAAAGGAACCCACACAAACCAACACCTTTAAAGAGATGCCCATCACAATCAGGACTTCCACTTACTAATCCGTAATGGCAACAATACAGAGACAGAGATAGCAGACCTTCCACTTACTAATCCGTAATGGCAACCATACAGAGACAGAGATAGCATACCTTACACTTACTAATGGTTAATGATGGTATGACCAAGGAATTTATATGCATAGATAACCCAAAATGCACAATGTGGAACTTTGGATTCTTCTTTCGCATTAACGCTCTGCAACAACGGTGTATGCAACCTCTAACCATTTGTCAAAGGACCAGGACCAGAACTGCACCATCTGTCAAAGGACCACAACTACAATCCTGCTAGATGCCTTTATTTATAAACCACAATTACCATGAAAAGGTCATGCATTAATGTACACATAAAAGTGGGAACGCATAACCCAGGTTATAGGCAAAATCTGATGCACAGCCACGTCTGGGTGGAGTCCAGCGTTCTGGCCTTTTTGGGAGGAGTGGACAGCTGTCCCGTCCGGAAAACCGAATCAGTGGGAATCGTCATCTTCCATTCTGCAAAACTCTGCCTAATCCTGACGGATCGCTGGGGCGCACCGTCCCTGATCGTGACATTTTGGGCATACCCGGCTCAGGTTTCTGCAACGACTGTTTTGATGCAGCCCACCAAGAATTTCGTCGTTCTGGCCTATGATTCGGGCCTTCTGGACCCGTCCGCAGCTGCCGCCATTAGAGGCAAGAATCAGCTTCAGGGCCAGCCTGATAAACAGCAGGACGTCAAACTGGTGAACCTCTTGGAAGAGTATTTTAACTATTAACAAAAATGGGTTACGTTGAAACGGAGAATTGTGGAGTAAGGAGCAAGCATTTTGAGGAAAATATAGCCTCCAGGATGTAGTTAAAAAAAATGAAGGACCTCTGCACCCACAGCCGCTATGCTCCTGATGCTGCTTCTGCTTCTGATTCTGGTTCTGGTTTCGGGTCCTGCCGGTGGTTCTGCTTCTGCTTCTGACCTGGATTCCTTACGGGCGTTCTTATGTTTTCCATTTTTCCGGATCTGTTTTTAATTGGTAGAGTGGTAGTAGCGTGGATGTCAGCATGGACCTTTTTCATGTTATTTAATGTTCGCTTGGCATCCAAAACTGTGTTTCCAATGAAAAAGAAAAAACGGGTTTTATTATGCTGTTCGAGTTGATGTCCTCTTGCGCAAATTGGTGAATTCATTGTTTACTGACGCGTCTCGGGTATAACAAATTTATATTGCAATACACTGGCTATGGTAGTAGGAATCGCACTCTCTTTCCCTAGATACGGTAGCTGTTAACAACAATTATAACAGCGGCCTTAAAAGTGCTTCAGAGATGGTTTTTAACCCCTTGGGTTAATGCTTTAGAAAATTTAAAGTAGGGGCGATTCAAGACGGTACTTTGGTGAAAAGGGAAGGGGACGTAGACTTTCACATCAAATTCTTTATTAAGTAAATGGTATAAGGTTTTTAAATGTATGAAAAAGGAGTGAAGGCCACAGATACGGTAAGATAAGTATAGATAGAAGTGTTGGTGTATGTTGGAACTTGAAACATATTTTTTAATTATATTAACTCCTAAGACATTGTCAAATTAACATGTAGTTACTATATCAATAGCCTTACCACTAGGTTAACACTTTGCTTTTAAGAAACAGTATTTGAATGATGTGTCTTAATATTTCCAACCCTTAGCAATAAGATCATGTGGAGCTCTAACATTTTATTGCACATTAAAAAAAGGAAGTTTATTAAAGAAGAGCAAGAAAGAATGATTACTAAGCTTAAATCTAATATAAAATTATTTTGGAATTTCTTCCAAGATAGCAAAATGGTTAGGATTTTTCTTTATCTACTATTCAAATTTTCTTCAATAACCTATTTAATTAAGAGGCTCCTATTGTGCAAGATAATTCTAATGTGCTTGAGTTATCATTGATGGTGTTTCTACAAGAATTCAAAGGTTATCTTCTAGGAAAGGTGGTGATATCAATAGATTATATGTAAAGCTTATTAAATGGGGTAGTCCATTGGTATGGAAAGTAGCTTACAACCTTCTTAATAAATGGCTTTAGCATGGTTTAGATCTCTCTTGATGTTCTAGTTGAGTAGTCTTATTTTTCAAAAAGGGGCATAAGATAGATCTTAATAATTACAAATTGATCACAATCAATTCAATTTTCACTTAGCTTTTGGGCACTATTTTGGAGAATAAACTTAGTACATGGGCAAAAATGCAAGGTCTTCGTGCTCAATCATAAGTAGGTTTCAAGAGGATTTATTCTATTATAGATCATCTAATAACTTTGCGCTATTGCATAGAGAAAGCAAAAGGCCCCAACCATAAGATTGTTTTGCTTGAGATAAACTTTGGAAGAGATTGGATAGCATTAACATTCCACAATATATCCTTTTTGCTCCTAAAAGAATCTACAAGATTGTTGACATTCGTATTGAAGATAATCTTATTAGAGAATAAACAATTATCAATAGTTTAACAGGAGTTAAACAAGGTTATTCTTTATTCCCTACCCTTTTTGGCATATTTATAAATGAATTGGAGGAATGGATGCAAAATGCCTATAATCATGCTATGTAAATGAAAGGATTATTTTTGAACATGCTTTTCTTTGTAAATGATGTGGCCTTGATTGTAAAATCAGCAACAAGATTAAATTATATGTTTCAAATTGTCCATGACTACTACAACCATTCTAGTATGAAATATAGATGACACTAAAATTCTAATTTATGGTAATAGAAATAATAAATTATGATTTTTTTTCATGTGAATATTATAAATATTTTGGAGTTTAATTTTTTTTCATGTGAACATCCTTATTACTTAAAGGGTTTCAAATCGCATGCAAGATATATTTGTTCTAAGAAATAATTGCATCAAGAAACAAATTTGGCATGTGATGAGCAACAAGGTACCCCTATGCCCAACCATACGAATCACTAAGGTGTTACGCGTGATCCGGTCAAATTCTATGGACCTATAGTTATCTAATGCACTAGCTCTTCTAGGAAGTGAAATGGGTGTTGAGAATGTTCATTGTCTTCCTTATTACACTTATGAGGTTCAAAGGTATGGTTTTAAGTGTAATTGAGGTATATGATTTTTCTTACTTTATATTTTATGGATTTGGTCACCTACAACAAGAATGAAGAGTAGAGTAACTTAGAATTTAACTTATTTACTGCCTATCTAGCCTAACACAAGTAACCGTTCCACTTTCCCGAACACATCCTGAACACATATAGCACTCCTGGACTACCAAATGTTAAGCGTTGCTGGGTTACCAAGTACTGTATGAATGCTCAAAGTGGTCGTTCTTGCGTTCATTAACTGTTGGAAATAAAATGCTTAATTTAGATGCATTAAAGTAAAGAGAAAGAAAGTAAAGTGCAATAAAGAAAATATTAAGCTATTCTCAGTGCTACAAGGATTGTCAAAAAAGTTCATTTTATTCTCGTCACATTACTGCACTCAAGTACATCAGTGCTCAAATAAAGAACCGTACACACTTAGACTCCTTCTACAGGCACTCAAAAAATATTCTAACTCTGAGGAAAAGAAACAATAAGAGCTTCACTACTCTGACTAAGAAAGATAAAAAAAATGACTTGAAAACTGGAGCCTAGGCGCAGTATTTATTGACTTGGGGTATACACCCCCAACATCATGTATGTAATGTGGCATTTAGACCCCGATGTCAGAGTCGACATAAAATGTGACTCATCATACCCCCGCAACTGAATGAAAACTTGTCCTCTAGTGTAGAAAAGGAGGAACAAGTTCCTTACAACATAACATATTGGGTAGGTATGAAATTATTAACTGACATTACAAATTGACTTAGATAAAACAAACTAACTCTGAGTGCCCAAGTGTATGGAATTATAGTTTTTACAAAATGGGATGTTCATGATAAGAGAAGTGAACACCCTGGATAACATCGACATCCAACACCTCTTGGTAGTAGAAGAATGAGAGAGAGAGAAGAGATTCTTCGATCACGAATGGTCCTCATTGTGTAGTCCTATTGCATAATCCTTGGTGAAGATAGTATCACTTCCCATCCATGCTTCCCACTACAATCACAATAGAATCATGAATTAGTATGCAATGTGTAACACATAACTGTTAAATGCCTTGTCTCGTTGGTGGTTACACTCAGCTAGGTTGTGATTATGGTTGATTGGTTTCTTTAGTTAGCAACAAGGCTAACAAATAGGGTAAAATACACAAGTAGTCTATTAAATCAGAAAACGTTTAACACAAGGGAATATTTGAAGAGGGTATAAGAATTCATAACAATGAAAAGAGAATTCAGTGAAAACTGTTGTGAAGATGTGTACAATTGGATGTCATTAATGGGGTAGACAAAAATAATTTGGTTGTAAGAGTGTCTAACGATAAAGAACTTAACTAACCCAACCACAAGATATGCAAGTGGGTCCTCCCCAAAGTAGGCATAGGCCTTTTATTCCCTTACATAACTTCAAATTAAAGAGTTCGTCGACTCCGTGGATGATTAATGATTACAAAAAGTTACATACAAAAACCTGGAAGAAACTAACTAAGAATTCCGATACATCAAACCAAGACATCGAACCAAAACATGAAACTGATAGTAAGGTGAGACATGGAAAGCATAGATGGGTGAGAGAGAGGTGGAATGGAGTTTCAAATTATGGTCACATGAAGTCCCTTGTGGATTTTGTAGTTAAATGACTTGATAGGATCCATCCCTAGTCCAGACCAAAACCAACCACATTCAGTGACTTTGCATCGACATTCTAAGACTAATCCATCCCCCAAGACACAAGAGTGCTCCCATAGAACAACTATCATTTCAAATTAGAGAAGAAGTAGGAAGTAAGGAAGGGACTTAGTTAGAGGAGATTAGTCCCATAACTAGTGCTTGTAGCCTATTTATTCTGTCTAAAGGTGTGCTTTGAATTCTCAATATTTTTTTTCTTTTGAAATGGGAACCACACCATGCAAAGACACATGCATTTATGTTGTCCAAGGGGTGTGCTTTGAATCCTCATCATTTTATTTTATTTTTCTTGATGAGAACCACACCATGCGAGGACATATGCATTTATTTTTTCCAAGGGATGTGCTTTGAATTCTCATCATTTTTTTCTGATGAGAACCACACCATGCAAGGACTTATTCAACTTTCTTTTATTGGATGACATGGAATGGTAAGAAATTCATGAAAACACACATGCACTTAGGTAAATGGAAAAGCACAAAGAACACTGAATCCCCTGAAAGCCACACCCTGTTCAAACCTTTGAGTCCTTCCCAATTCCGAAAACTACCAAAGTCAAAAATTTATTAAAGTTTTATTAATGAAAAAGGGACTGCATGTTTCCAAAACAAGGAAAACCATAGAGTTTGTGGATGGGTGGATGTTGTAGACTCACTGCTTGTTACATGAAAAGAAACCATGTCCTAATTATTTGTAACAAAATTCAAAGCCAGAAACTAGACACCTATAATCAAATAAAAATAATACATACCACAATGAAGTAATGCATTACCATTGTACTTGGCACTTATTAAGAAAAAGTTAGAAAATAACACCAAAATAAATAAAAGAAAATATAAAAGAAAGTGTAAAATATTCAAGAAATAGAAAATGCATTAACGATGGTGTAAAAAAAAATTACAAAAGATTAATAACATAAAAACAAAAAGATGTAAAAGAAAGAACATGTAAAAAAAAATTGTAAAACAAAAAATTTGAAAACTAAGGAGCCACTTTGTATGATTAGCATGAGTGGCCATCTCCCCCATGACTAAGTTGAAAGGAGAAGATCCAAAATATGGAGCATGGTTGTCCATCGGATGAGGTGCTTGTTGTGTTAGCTAGCGTATGCTCATGGAAAGGTTTAATTTGTTGGATGTTGACCAGTTGTTTCTTGTTTGGGCTCTCAAGTTTATAGATCATCATGGCCCCAGAAGAAAAAGTCTCATAAATAATGTAAGGTCCTTCCCACAATGTTTGACACTTAGTTTGTTGAGATACGTGAGTGGGGTTCTAGTAAAGAACCATATCTCCTAGTTGAAATTTGACTTTTTTGATTTTTAGGTCATGATGCTTTTTGTTATAAGACTTGTGCAACTCATTAGATGATAGGGCTACTAATCAATTTTTGTCTAGTAGGTTGAGATTCATCAATCGTTTTTTTTGGGCTAGACTCAAGTCAAGGTCAAGGTCAAAAGCTATTGAAAGTGTACAGAGTTCAGATTGAATAGGAAGTGTTGGTAGTTTACTGTACACAAGCTCATAGGAAGAGTAGCATATAGGAAGTTTCCAAGTTGAGCAGTAGGCCCAAAGAGCATCATGCAATTTTTTACTCTAGTCCTTCCTATACTTGCTAACAGTTCTTGTTAGTATCCTTGTGATTTCCCTATTGGTAACCTCAACTTGATCATTAGCTTGGGGATGGTAAGGTGTTGTGAGTTTATGTTCAACCTCCAAGTGTTACATGAGCTTCTAAAAAGTAGTGCTCATAAACTTAGTTCCTGTTGGCACATTTGGCCATTTCATGGAACAGTAGGACTATCTTATCCAAAATTGAAACATTGTATGTTTGAATATTTAGAAGTAAACATGTAGCTTTAAGGTTATGGGTTGATGGGTGTTTTGGAGAAGTTATTCACTGTTAAATAAAATGATGTTGAGACCTACTTGGGATACGAAATTAAAGTGCCAAATTATTCCTTTATTGGAGATTGAAAGACAGTACACTAACAAACAAGGAATTAATTATTTACCTCAAAAGGCAATGGTAGAGAAAATGATAAAAATACAAATGATATTGATTTTGTCCCACTTCCATCATTTGTGTATATAAGACAAAACAGATACTCAAATGAAAAAGATGATGATAAATAAACATTGGCTTGCAATGGTTGTCATAAGATTGATATGCATGATCTTGAAGGTTCCATCTCTGTACAAGGAAATGCCAAAGATGGAAAATGAGAAACTAATTGGCGAATAGATTAGTAAGGAGAACCAATGTTTGGCCATTTTCCATATGATCGTTATGGGATTCTATAGCTTGGATGGCTAACAATTGACATTATGGAGTGTAATAAAAGATGCAAATGTGAAACAAACTACATCAACTCCGAATTGCAGAAATGCTTTAAGATTTCTTTGGAGGTTTTAAGAACACAAAGGTAGGGATGGGGTGTAAAGACTCTTAAATGGATACCAAGAAGAAAATTTGTATTAGAGTACATTTGTATTAGAGTATGTGGAAAAAGTTTTGTTTGAAAAAGAAGCAGTTCAACTAAGTGTTCTACCAAATCAGCATTCACAGTAGAATAAATTATTGTAACCTAAAGGGCTGATGTTTGTTGAAGGAATAACTAAGACATCAATAGTGAAGCATTCTTTGGACATGGATGCATCTTCAGTAAAGGTTTTGAGCTGCCATGATACAATGATCTACATACCAGCACCTCTCAAATTTACAACTATATACAGATGCTCTAACTTCCTTGTTGTTCTTGGAGCTATTGGAAAGGCAGTAAAAGTTGAGGTTTGATTTTTTAAATGAGACTTGGATTATAGGTTTGCCCTTAGCACCAAAAACAACGTAAAACGACCACATTGTTCTATCTGTTTGGATTGAGGGATCTGTCCAATCTCGGTACATAATTTTAACAACTTGGAGCATAGCATGGTCTTCTTCTCCTTGATAACGTACAACTCCATCCTGCTATATGTGGATGCCAGTAGAGCTAGGGTCCCTGAAGGTTTTCTGCAACTGCTGGCTACGGTGATGCTGGGCGTTGTGGCGCTCATGTTTCACTTCCACAGCACTGACCACGTTGGCATAAGGGGACGCTTTCACTGCTTCTTTCTAACTCCTGTTTCTACTCACCATAGCCTGCACTTTGATTGAGATATTCTGTCCCACATCATTTTTGGTCACGCTGGTGTGATCATTGTCGTTCATGTTTAAGGGCATGTGGATGATTCACATGCGAATGGTGTTGTTCGTGCCGACGTTTGTGGCCAAGGGTTGCAAGAATGAAGAGCAGGTCACTAGGGATCACTCCCACGTAGTCTCTGGCCACTGTCTTTACTGTGTTGTGCTGTGGCTATTTCCTTAATCCTTGAGTGTTCAATTCACAAGCTCACAGAGTGGCCGTGAAGAAGTAGGAAAAGGCCTCTACATGAAGCTATGGAGAAAATGAAACACGAGCTCATGCTGCTGAGCTACCTGTCTCTGTTGCTGACGGCATCAGCAATATCGTGCATTTGTATTCATGAATTGAGTTTTTAAAGTTTGTTGCCATAATTACTCCAAAGAGCGTGCCACAGGAGGTACCAGAGAAGCAAAAAAATGAAGGCTATCTTTAGGATTTTCGATTGCAACAGCGACGGCTACATCACCGCTGCGGAGTTTGCAACATCCATGGTGCGCCTTAGCTACATGCTTACCGTGAGATCCATCCATGTCTATAGAAAAAGCAAGCAACATAAAGAGGATATATATGTATGGAATAAGTTGCAACTATAGCTTGTATTTCTATGTAACTTAGTGATTGTTTTTTTAATTTTCTATGATATTGTAACCACCAAGGCCACTTGTCAACTATAGCCTTTTTGTCTCCATAATGGCCACTTGTCAACTAAATGGGCTACTTGTCAATTGCATGGGACACTTGTCAACTGCAACCTTTTTATCTCCATGGTGACCACTTAGCAACTGAATGAAGACACTTGGCAATTGAATAGGACACTTGTCCATTGTAGCTTTTTTATCTCTATGGTGGTTATGACCACCCAAGATATTTTGTAACTTACCTAACTACCTTTGAACCCTATAAAAAGGCTTTAGGGGTCAAGGAGGGAGGATCATCATCATCAAGGGTCTCATTTTCTACTAGTTAGCACTTGGGCTCTCACTTGGAGACACTTTGAGTCTTGGGAGAAGAGCATTGTAAAGAAGAAATTGTGAACGATTGCTTGTAAGATGGCTTGCTAAAGAAAAGA
>MNCI01027046.1:1211602-1247176 GCA_015680685.1 Gnetum montanum
TGTCTATTTCCATTGAATCTTGCTCTATTTCTAGTTTTCTTATGGAACTATCTCTCTCTCTGGGGAAAATTAGAAGTAGATTCGTGGAGTTGTGCTCAAATGTTTTTGCAAAATTTTATTTGTTACAAGTAGGTATTATAAGGATCGTGTAGACTAGGCAATTGAACAAAATAGGAACTCTCAACAACTCATAGTACTTGGCAAAGTTGGCTGAATCTCTTTAAGATAAGTCATCTATAGTTTACACATAACGAAATCGTTTCATTTTTCACAACCGCACGCCGCAACAGCACACACACATACTCACATTAACTATTGAGTTTATTTGGAGGTATCTGGGCCTTGGTGTTGCCAGAGACCAGCAACCACCTAAATCCTGTTCGAGGACACTTGTTGGCAGTCGTGTACCAAACGGTCGCCAACAGTTCCATTATTAGAAATTAATGCATGTGGCACACCAAACCTATTTACAACACTTTATTGTACAAATCGAGCAACAGTAGAGGATGTATAGTTGATGACGGTTGCTACTTTTTCCCATTTTGTACAATAGTCAATAGTGACTATGATGTATGCCTTTCCATTTGACATGGGCATGATGGGACCCATGAAATCTATGCCCTAGATGTTGAATGGTTTTAGTGGTTAAATATATTGTTGAGGTCCCTCCATTGAAGTAGTCATTCCACCATCTCGTTGACATCATTCACAAGAGTGGACATAATGGTGAGCATCCCTTAAGAGTGTTGGCCAATAGTACCTTGCCATCAGGATTTTAATTGTTGTGCATCTCCCAGCATAGTGTCCTCCACAAGGACCTTTATGAGCATCTTGGAGAATGTGTAGTTGATTAGCATCAGGAACACACCAACGAACCAGGCCATCGGTGCACACCTTGTAAAGGTGTCTGTTGATCTCCATGAATTGCTTTACCTAGTGAAGAATTTCAATTTCTTTCGGTGGTCCAACCCTTGTGGCATCTCTTAAGTAAGAAGATAGGTGAGAATGTTATCATACCATGTTTTCTCATTGGGCATTTGTTCAATTATAGCCCAAGCAAAGAGGAGTTCATCAAGAAACATGTTAGAGAGTGGGCTTTCTTTCTCTTTGTCATCCCATCGCAACCAAGACAAGTGATTAGCAATCACATTCTCAGTGCCCTTTCAATCTACCATTGTAAGATTGAATTCCTGCAAGATCACTAGCCACTGTATGACACTGGAGCTCACCATTGGCTTGTTCATTAGGAAGTGGATGACACTGTGGTCTATGTGCACAAACACCTTGTATCCAAGCACATAATTCCTAAACTTTTCTAGAGCAAACACCATCACCATCAATTCATTTCCTGTAGTGGTGTAGTTTAGTTGTGCACCCATAATACTTCGGCTAGCATAGTGGATGTAGTATGGATGTTTCTTATCATCTAACTGCATCAACATAGGTCCCAAGGTATAATTTGATGCATCCATCATGATTTGAAATGGTTTGAACCAATTAGGTGCTTGTAGGATTGGATTTTCTACAAGCTTTTCTTTCAGTTGCTGGAATGCTTTCTCACATTCTATGGTCTAAACAAAGGGAGCATCTTTCTTTGTTAGCTTAACTAATGATTTTGTGATATTAGATAAATTCTCTATGAATCATTGGTAGTAGCTAGTATGTCCAACAAATGATCAAACATCTTTAATTGTTTTTGGATGATGGGTTATTCCATGGATGACCCTTATTTTTTCTGGGTTCACCTAAATTCTTGCTTTTGAGATTTTGTGCCCCAATACAATGCCCTCTTGGATCATGAGGTGATTTTTCTACCAATTGAGTTGCAAGTTGGTATAACACACCGTTTCAGCACTTGCTCCAGTTGGTCCAGGGCTTGCTCAAATGTAGCTCCATAGGTGGAGAAGTCATCCATGAAGACTTCCACACCACTATCGATCTGCTAGTGAAAATGCTCAAGACTAGGCATTGGAATGTGGTAGGACCATTACATAGACCAAACGACATCTTACAATATGCAAAAGTCCCCCAGGGACTCGTGAATGTTGTTTTTGTTTGGTCCTCTAGTGTAATTTGGATTTGGTTATAGCCACTATAACCATTTAGAAAACTGTAGTAGCAATGCCTAGATATCGTGTCAAGCACCTAGTCAACAAATGGTAACAGAAAGTGATCCTTGAATGTTGCCATGTTCAACAACCTAAAATCGATGTAGACTTGCCACTTGCTACCTTTCTTTGGTACAATTATGAGTGGACTAACCCACTTACTATCCACAATAGGATAGATGAACCCCACCTTGAGAAGTTGCTCAATTTCCTCCTTGACAATTTACTTTAATTTAGGATTCAACCACCTCTATGGTTGTTGTTTTGGCTTCATGGCTGGGTCAGTGTAGATGTGATGCTGGCATATCCTAGGATCAATCCCTGTGAGTTCAAGATATGATCAAGTAAAAGCTGCTAACCATATTTTAACAACTTTCAACAACATCTTTTTCTATTCTGGAGCAAGTTTTGCATTGATTATAACCAGCTTCCCATTTTTGAAAAATACATATTCCATTCTAGTCGGTAACATTTTCAGCTCAAGGGGCTTTTATTTGAATTTTTTAGGAACTTCCAACTCTCCCCAGTGAGTATCATCATTTATGTCATCAAAGAGTTGGTGATGAACTTGCACTAGCTCATTCATGCCTATGACATACACACATGTCAGGTTCTCAGTTGGTTCCATGCAAAGTGTGCTACTTTCTGAATTAGTGGTTAGCCACTGGGTGCCCTCCTGTTTTGTGGCTATTGCGTACAAACACCTTTGAATTTCTACTTCTAGCACACATTGTTTGCATGCAAAGATAAATGCTTGCTTTATGGTCCAAAGTTTTTACAGACAATTTCACCCTATATCACTATGCATGATTCATGGAACTCTCTTCTTCTTGATCTTTCCAAATGCATTTTATTTAGATATCTTTGAGAAAAGATCTCTAATGTCCATTCTTGCATTAACAGTGCTCAACCATGCTCTTTCCATTATGATTGGAAAATCCCCTTTACAGTTCTCCACCTTGATTACTAGGAAGTCAGTAGGATAAGACCACCCATAAACAGTTGTCACAATGTCTTGTACTAGTCCCAATGGAATAGTGATGGATTGGTCTGCCAATTCTAATCTTATGTTGCTCCTTTTGAGAGGAGGCAGTTTCTAGGTAGTGTACATCTCATGAGAAATTAAATTAACACCAAAAATTAAATAAAGAAGTGCCTTATATGGTTCATTCCCAGCAATTTTCAAGTAAATTAGAGGACTTTCAAGATCAGCTAATTTCTTGGGAAGGTTTCCTACATGGATCCAATCAAACACTGTATGAGTAAGCATTATAGTATGGATCCTTGGTAGAGTTTGGTTTGAAGGAAGTCCAAAGGAATTTGATATAGAGGAAGAGGATGGAGTAGGGTTATCAACCATAGGTGTAGGTGAAGGCTTAGGTGGATTGCAGGGTTGAAAGAAAGGTCTTTTCTTTGATCAAACATTTGACCCCTCCGATTGATGATTAGGTTGCAGATTAATAGCCCTCGTAGCATTGCGTTGTTGCAGTTGAGCTTGTAATTCACCCTACATTAGTGGAGCATGTGGTAGCTATGCAACTGGAGGAGGAGTATGTGCATGGATAGAAGAGGATAAGGATAAGAGGCGGTATCCCTTCTTTCATGTGGCGAATGAGCTTGATAATAATCTAAAGGGTGGTAGTGAAGCTAAAAATTAAAGACGTGATTGGAGGAGTCACATGGAAACATGGGTTGCTAAACATGGTAACCATATGAATCAAGTTGCTAGTAAGGGTATTTTTGTCTTGGCAATGCTAGTGCCCATGATTGTGGTTACTGCCATTGTTGATATTGTTCATGCGATTGCAGTGGAGCTCCACTTGGATAATACGGTTATTGTTGGTAGAACTACTTGAGATTACCTTAAGGATAAGGTAACCTTTTGGATGTTTGCCTTTGTGTAAGTCATGGATGTAAGGCATACATCCCAAACTCTTGTAGATGTGACACAACAAGGCAACATCCCTTAGGATGTTCATATTGATAGACCTCCCACCTATGATCATCATTTGATTCATTGTTTGTAACCTCTTTTATTGCAGCAATCTTGCCCTTACCTTTGTAATATGCTTGTTTAGCTTCCTTGCGCCTCTTATGCTCACTCTCACTACTTTGTTCTTTGGACACTTCAACGATTTTGAGAATAGCTTGGAATTTATTATCCATTAAGTCCCTTAATTGATCAACCTTGGCCGTAAGTTCAGATTGGAATTGTTGGAGTGGTAAGGTTTTATTTTGCATCCCCTCATCAAATACAGACTCATCCTCACTATTACAGAATTAAACCTCCCTCTTGTGAATGGAAGGATTATGGTTGTACTCTTCTACACTTTTTCTTTTTCTTAATTCACCCTCCTCTTTAGCTACTTGCTCTATTAATCTTTGTGTCTAATGGACAATTAGTTCTAACAATTGCCCTTGGGCATAGACACCAAGCGTTTCCTTATTTCATTACAAAGCCTGTCTACAATGTGGCGAAGTTAAACCAATTGAGAATAACCATGTCTAGGACATTTGTGCATTAAGGTATAGTATTGGCCAATGTCAGCATCCAAGGATTCGTGTGTTTCTTATTTCCACCCTTGGATTTGATTCCTTAAGTTGGACACTTTGGAGTATGTTTGATACTTATCATTGAACAACTCAAGTATGGTACTTCATCGTTTGATAGATTTCGGCTCTAAGGATCAACCTTAGTTTTCTACTTCTTTGATGAGTGTCCTAGGGAAAAAATTCAATTTCTGCCACTCATTCTCTATGTTCTACAAGGCACATGCATCTTGGAAAGCTTGAAGATGATTCTGTGGATTAGAGTTATATCCTCCTTCAAATTGAGAAATATTGTTCATGTCTAACCATTTGATCTGACTATCTTTCACATGCCTTGTTGGAATTTGGACTGCCTATGTGATGTTAAACATACTTCGGGTAGCAAATAGAGGCTCACTGAGGCCTTGATCATGATGTCTATGATGCCCTCTACTACGTCTTTGTTCATGGTGATGTGCCTCTCTTGAACATATGTGCCCCTGATTTTGTCTATCCCAACAATATGTTTGGTTATTTTGGTCTTGTTGGTCATTTCATTCATTTTGATCACCTCCATCATGATTAGAGCCAAAAGAAGAGGAAGATGGAGAAGCGGAAGAGGAAGGAGAACCAGCATCATCACGGTGCCTATTACCACTTCTTCGGCAATCGTAACCACGATCATAATCACTAAGGTGTTATGCACAATCTAGTTAAATTTTGTGGACCTATAGTTATCTAATACATTAGCTCTTCTAGGAAGTGAAATGAGCATTAAGAACATTCATTGTCTTCCCAATTACACTCATGAGGTTCAAAGGTATGGTTTAAGTGTAATTAAGGTATATGATTTTTCTTACTTTATATTTTATGTATTTTTTCACCTACAATAAGAATGAAGAGTAGAGTAACTTAGAATCTAACTTGTTTACTACCTATATAGCATAACATAAGTAACTATCCCACTTTCCCAAACATATCCTGAACACATATAACACTATTGGACTACCGAACGTTAAGCGCTGTTGGGTTACCAAGTACTATATGAATGCTTGAAGTGGTCGTGCTTGCATTCATTAACTGTTGGAAATAAATTGCTTAATTCAGATGCATTAAAGTAAAGAGCAAGAAAGTAAAGTGCAATAAAGAAAATATTAAGCTATTCTTAGTGCTACAAGGATTGTGAAAAAAGTTTGTTTTATTCCCATTACACTGCTGCACTCAAGTAAACTAGTGCTCAAACAAAGAACTTTACACACTTAGATTCCTTCTACAAGAACTCAGAAAATATTCTAACTCTAAGGAAAAGAGACAGCAAGAGCTTTGCTACTCTAACTATGAAAGATAAAAAAAAAAATTGACTTGAAAACTGGAGCCCAAGTGCGGTATTTATAGACTTGGGGTATACACCTCGACATCATGTACACGACGTGGCATCTAGATCCCCACGTTGTGTATGTGATGTCACGTACCCGACGTTGGATCCGACATAAACTATAACTCATCAACATGGAAGATCAGAAGGAAACTTTTTCACAGTCTTTTCCTTCCTGTATTATTATATGGGCTATTACATGGGGGCCTTCTCTTTCCACACATAATTGCAAAAAATTAGAGTATGGTTAAAAACAATTTCTTGTATCTAAATTTTAAGTGAAAATGAAAATGTCCTATGATATCTTACTTCTAGAACTGTATTTGCTTCCTCTTGAATTTCAAGCCCTTTGTTAATTTATTGCTTCTACTTGAAAGTTAACTTACATGGAGGAAGTTAATTATGCTAAGGAGATAATAAATGCTACTAAAGAAAATGGATGGTTGCATCAATGAAAATTACAACTTCAATCAAGGAATATTGTAATAGAGGATCTTCCTTTAAATAAAAGGCTCTTCCAAAAGACTATAAAAGAAAAGGTCTTGGCTAAAGTTTGGTTGAACACATAAGCAAAAAAAATAAATTATTTGTATTCTATTAGAGGAGGTTTGTTGTCTGGTACTTTGAAGTATTTATTTCTAGCTATTCCTATTCATTTAAAAAATCACATTGCTAGAGCAAGAATGAATTTTCATCATTTCCTTGCTAAGATAGGTCATTGGATAAATTTACCAAGAGAAGAGCATATTTTCAGACTATGCAAACAAAGCATAAGGGATGAAGAATGTATCTTTTTATTTTTCCCATCTTTGGCTCATATTTAAATGAATTATGATATTAATTATAATCTACTAATTATTATTTTTAGATTATCCCTATTAATTAGGGCATTACATCAATTATTTTTTCATCTTTCTTCGAAAATTTATTAAGGCTTTGTAATCATCCAACAAATCCTTTATGATTTTCAAAATGCAATAAAAATTTCCAATTTCTAGTTTCTAATAATAAATATTATTGAGGTTGATTAATAATATCTATTAATGTTGGGCCCCAATAATAAAATAATGATCTTTATGCTAGAATATTCATGATATGATCATTAGAAGAATCACATAGATATATAATGATGCCTCAAGTATAACTCAAGGTCATATACTTTTGTCTAATAAGATAATAAGCTAACTACTTTAAAGGAATACATATAGTTATCTAGTTTTGGTTCTAACACCTTGATGAGTAGTGGAGTATCCAACATCCAACCATACAAGATACAAGTGTTCACACACAATCTCGGTTGAATTTCGTGGACAAGGCAATTTAACTATGCAAGTAATTGGTTAGAGTTCACAATCATTGTCTTCCCACATGAGCTAGTAAAATCGATATGTATGGTTTAACTCATGGTGAGGCATATGATAATGATGTTGTGTTGGCCATATTTCTCCTAGAAAACATGAAGTAAATGAAAAGTAAAGGTAATAGTTTCTAAATCTACGTAATAGTAAACAAAATCTAATTTAGCCTATGTTATAAGCAGTCAATCCTGACCTTCCGTTCACACCTTGGACTTCATGTAACTACTACTAGAATTACCAAGTACCACACTACTGGGCATACTAAGTGATAGTACTACTAGGTTACGAGGCAGATACACTTAGGTGTTTAAAATTAGTTGGACTCATTGCACTTGACAATAGGAATAGTAAAATACATAGAAAGCAAATCAGTAACTAGAGAAAGTAGTAAACATTTAGCTAAGTGAAAGTAGTAAGATTATCCTAAGTGTAAACAATAAAAACTAAGTGATGTTTCAATGATGTGAAGTAATCTCGATCTTTATTTCCATGCATAAAATATGTTCAAGTATATTTCACTTGAATAAAGACTCTATTCAATTACTAAACATCACACTGCAGGCATACACTCCTAAGTGCTAAGTGCTAAAATTGAGAAAACAAACTAATGTAATTTTGCTAAGTGTCTAATGAAACTATTTATGGATGGTGTGCCTAAGTGTTATATTTATAGGCTTGCACACATTCGCAATATTAGATACGCAACATCGTATCTTATGCCTCAATATTAGGGATCTAATATCGTGGCTTTGATATCGGATACTCAATATCACTACCAATCAAAAATTTGTTTTATCATACCCGCACGACTAACTAAAAACTTGTCCTCGAGTTAAAACAAAATGAGGATGGAGTTCCTTACAAAATTGGTAGGTAGATTCACATGACATCGACTCTTATATACATGACTCTCTAATGTTGCAGTGGAGTTTACAAAAATAATACATTTCATGATATGAAAAATTTACAAAAACAACAAAAATTGGTGAAGATAGATGTAGCTTTATGTTGTTCCAGGTGGTAGTGGCTCTTCCATTGGTTGCTTCCCCTTATCATTAGGCTTCTAGAATTTGTACCCATTTAGGAGTGCCTAAAGTTTCTCCTCTTTTGTTTTGGGATTGTGAATCATCCATGCTGATGAACCAATGTTTGATGTAATTGGCACATCCCATGGGCATGGCAGTTGTGGAAACATCTGGTTTGCTTTTATATGCCAAGTTGCAAATTGCCTTCTTTCTTTCTTAAATGCTCTAACCTTTTCTCTCAATTTAGGATAGTCTTATAGTCTTTTGGCCAGGTTTGTTGTTACATCTTTTTGCCCATGGTAGCCATCCTTTACTACTTCTAGTTTTGAGTTTGCTACATGGAGTTTCTGCAAAGCATCTTTTTAATCTACAAACTCTTTCTCATATAATGCATAGGTGGTTGCTACTTGCTGTTCTAGCTCACTTCTAGGCCTACCTGCTATCAACATGGCCAAGTTAGCATAATGCAGGTTAGCTAACCCCATGCACTCTTTCAAATCCTCAATTTGTAGGTCTTTATTGTTCATTTCTACCTATGGATAAGGGCATAGATATCTAGGATGGATTGCCAGTCAGGATTCTGCGTTGATATGGAACTAATTCTAGCCTTGGCCATCTAGATTTCTTTCTTGTTTATTTTTTTGTGCATGCCCACTTGGTCTCAGAAGTGTTCCTTGAGCCTCTCATGTTTCTTTGCCTCATTTTACCACGCATTGATTTCAATGGTTGATTTTTGTTGGATCATGCATACCTCCTCCATAGAGAGAGTTTTATTTTCTCTCATGAGTTAACTCATATCCTAGTTGAGCCTCACTAGTTGTTGCCTTAACTAGTGGTGCACTCTTCTAGAATATTTTTCTGCTTCTTCACAATGGTTAACCTCAAGTTTTCAACAACAAGTTTCTTATTTTCCTCTTGAAATGCAATAAGTTCCTTCACATGTACGTATGTCTATGCTTCAACTACAGAGGTATTCTATACCACTTTCTCCTTCTCTGTTGTCAACTGTTTGTTCTACTAAATCATTTTGTTGTTCTACTCTATTCTGAATTGCTTAATCTTGTCAGGTGAAATGAATTGTGTGGGATCTCTCCTTTCAACTCTCAAGGCTATGAGCTCTTTTTGAAGTTTCAAAACTTTTGCTTCCACATGCTCTACCTTGGTCTCTACCATGACCAATTTCCCCTTGGTGGCGATCAACTCTAACTGCACTACAGTGGCATTGCTCGAGATGTCGAAGAGTGTTGTCATTACTTGCCCTGTCTATAGCAGTTGATCAAGTGCAACTTCATGGTCAACAGGAGTCATTGAGGTTCTGGCTAACATCTAAGAATCTCTAGCTCAAGTTAGATCCATTAGTTATACAATAGGTATATTGAAGGATTCTTTGATATGATCAATGATCACCTCTACTACTCCTGTTGCATCTTGGTGTTGCATTACCACAATTGTGGCTCCTTCTCCAGTCTCTAGCACCACTTAGAATGATGTAGCATTTCCAGAGATTTGTTGTGACCATACCTCTCCTCCTAAGTACAATGAAATCTATTCCACTTTCTGGATTAGTTGAAACTATGGGTTTGATGGCATTGTCAATTACTCTATACAATTAGCCTCTTCCCTCATTTTCCAATTAATTATTTCTACAATCTACTATAGATGGCTCATTGACAGTCTATAGTCTTGTAGTGGTGGAAATGGGACTTGCGATTGTTGCTATCCTTATTGTTGGCTGCTAGACCCTACTTGCTCTTATTCCTATCATTACTCTTGATGTTGATCTTGTTCTTGTTCTTACTCTTGCTCCTCACCATGGTCTTTTGTTGGTGGAGCGAGTTTGAGCAACTGAACATATCAAGAATTTTGGGCTCTCCTAGGAATGTCATTGGTGTATCCCATGATTCCAGCTCGCTTGCATAGCTTCCTAATAAGGCAAGGGAATGAAAGTGTTGGCTTTCTTTCCTTTCTTTCTTTAAATCATCATTGAATTTCCATATAATAGAGTTGTGCAATATTAGCATTAAATTTTCCCATTACAATTGCATTTCCTCTTACCGCATAAGTTGATAGTCAATTGAGTCCTTTTGTTGGGAACCGATGATAAGTGCTAATTTTAAAGTATATCATCTTCTCCAAATTTAGTTCATTGTAGCCTTTATCTTCTTTTCCATATGTCCTTTTTAACCATAATTTTCTTGTTTCTAGATCTGATCAGGTAGACAGATATACTAGTCTTGCCCCTTTGTTTGGTATATTTAGAGCTTCAATAATTGCCTTGATTGACAATGAAACTGAAATTCCTCCAATATTGATTGTTGTTCCCTCTTTCTTATTGTGTCAAAATTGATATATTTCCCCAAGATACCATTCACCACTATTTGAAGGGATATGCCATAGTGGTGACACTTGGAGTTGCGTCCTAATCACTTCTAGAACAAATGCCATGAACAGGCCAATGTTCATCTCCACAATGATTATGGTTAAGATAGATCTCTCTTGAATAGGTTGGAGATAGTCTTGTGAAAACATGAGGCATTGTCCTTGCTCTTGTGGTGCCTCTACCTCTTCTTAGGCTGATTGTTCTGTGGCAAGAGTTTCTTGATAAATGCTAAATGATTAAGTTTCATGCTCCTCGTGTTTAGGTGCTTGTCCTTCATTTTGGCCTCTACCTTAACCTCTTGGTCATTTTCTCACTCCTTGTAAAGGTCCTCCTTGTGTTCCTCCTCTTTTTGGGGCCATATACAATCATTAAGGAATTAGAATTACTAAGGTTTTTCCACATATTCTTAATGGTTTCATACCTCACTCATACCCTTAATTCATTAAGTCCTTAGTTACTAAGATTGGAAAGTTAGAAAAATTTGCAAAAAGTACCCCATACATATTAATCTCTTTATAACTCTTCACAATTTCTCATTCTGTTCCTATGTATGATGGTTATGGGTCCTCAAGACCATTAATTGAGTGTTTTGGCTTTAGTATGTTTGATTATTCTTTAAAAATTCTAGTGATCTCTTCATACTTACCCTTAAAGTACCTTCTAGGAATGATAACTTTTTGAAAAATTGGCTCAAATTTTCCTCACTAGCACCCCCATGAATAGGTTGAACACTCCATGATCAAATAGGTTAAAAAATTACGAAAATCAAAGTGATATTGATCGAGATATGGCTGGGAAAATCTAGAAGGTGAGATCTCAAATTAGAAAAGAAAATTCAAAAACGTTTCCCTTATTGCAAATGAAAAATGATGAAAAATTTTCTAAGTCCTATCGATATATATAGGTTTTGTGGGACCCAACATTGGGGATCTGATATCCATGCAGACCCGATATCGATGACCTAATATTAGAACCCTAGAAATTTCATTTTTCATGAGGATCAGATGGAAAAAATTGATTCCTTTGGATGTTTAGAAGGGTTTAAGGTAGCTTAGAGCATTTGGATGATGGAAATATGGTCATTTTGTTAAAAATCTATCATCGGAAGTTCATAGAGAAGGAATCTTGGGCTACAAAAGTTCATAAGTTGGGTGAGAAGGGTAATTAATTCAAATTTTTAAAATGGAGAGTGTAATTGATATGGGAAGTATTTATTGATATTTGGAAGGTTCAAGATGATGTGGAATTGATTGGCAGGTATAAGTAATAATAGTTATACAAGTGGATCCTCCCCAAAGTAGGCTCCAACCCTTAATGCCCTTGTATAACCATGCCTAGAAGTGTCCTTGGGCACTTAAGGAGCTGAATGTAACACATACTTGTTTGGCAAGACACACATGTTAGTACCACCAAATTGGAAAAATAACACTATGTTACATAAAATCATAAGTTATGACTATTCAAATAGTGAGATGAGATGGACTTAGAAGGGATTGCAAAAATCGGGATGTGAGATGTCTTACCATAAGAATAATGAATTCTTGTGTTTTATTAGTGGTTAAAGTAATCACCAGCTTTTGGATCCAAGATTCAAACCAAGTCCAGACCACATTCTAGTGACATCACATTGTTTCATCTCTTAGGATTACAATTGTGAGATTATCAATGTTACAAAAGGTATTATCATTTGGCACATTGTCCAAGAGAGGATTTTTATTCATGACACTTTATTTTTATTTTTACATTTCTAAGAAGTTGCCTACCTTCAAGCATGGGTAGCATGTCTTTCGAGTGGAACCCCTAGAAATGTATTTTGTGCTCTTTTATTTTTTTTAACCATGTCAACCTTTGAAGGGAGCACTTATTTAACTCTTACTTCCATTTTTTGTTATATCTACAAGGATATAATACAACCTTAGTAACATAATAGAACTCACAATAATAGTCCAAAAAGAATCCACTAGTCCTCTTGATGTTAGACCCTATTCATTCCCAATTGGTTCTTCACTTTTTGGTCCAGGCATAATGATCAAAAGTTTATTCTTAATGGTATGATGGTAAATAATATCATTATGGCCATGTTAAGAACCTCTTATTAATGGAATGGATGGATGGATGATGTGGGCTCACTATGCAAATAATTAGTGTCTTATGACTTGATAACATAGAGAAATATTCACCTTATTGGACTACATGTTGCCTTTATTTAATGTGTCTTATTAACAATCAAAATTATTTACAAATGGTTTGAAAACAAATTATAAAAGAAATGAAAAAGATAGTAAAAATTATGAAAAATTGTAAATAATGAAAAATGTTAACGAATTAAAAAATGTAAAAGAATATGAAAAATTGAAGAATGGAAAAGTATAAAAGAATAAGAAAATGTCAAAGAATGTGAAAGCTTGAAAAGAATTGTAAAACCAAAAAAAATGGAAAAGCACTTAATAATTCTCGAATCAAGATAAGGCATCTTCCCCATGACTGAACTCATGGGTGAGTGTTTGGAAAATGCTCCCTAAATCTCTTGGGTCATACACTGTAGGTGGTTCACCTACCATTTTTAGTGATGTAATCTTTCAATTATCATCCCATATAATTTTGATGGTAGTAGAGTTATGATTGTTTAAGTCCCTATTTTCTTTTCCTTTTGATGTATGATTAGGAGTTAATCATTTAGTTTTTGGGCTTTCAGTTGGAGTCATTTTCTTAGATTGGGAATTAGTAAGTGGTTCAGATGTCTCCATGCATGTTTTAGATGATTATTGGTTCTCAATTAGTGGCCGCAAGGTGTCTTTTGGTTTGGTGGCCCTTGCTCTATCTTTTGAACACACTAGTTTTTCATTGTTGTTGTGGACTAGAGTGGTGTCTATGTTAACATTCTGAAGTGTTGGCTCACAACTACACCCTTTTCTTTCAGCAGTATTTGTTGCATGTGTATGGCTCCGTGCATGTCTTATTTAGAGATTTCAATAGATAAATCTCTCATACTTAGCTTAGCATTGATTGTGCGAAGCCATGCTCTCCCCATGATTATTTGGAATTCCTTATCAACATCTTGTACATCAATTACTAGAAAGTATGCTGGATAGGACCACCCATTGACAATGGTCACTACATCGTCTATTTGCCCCAAAGGAGGGATGAAAAATTGATTTGCAAGCTCCAACCTGATGTTGCACTCTTCTAATGGTGGTAGGTTCCAAGCTTGATATGTTTTAGAAGAGATCAAATTGAGTCTAGAACCTGAGTCTAATAGAGCTTTGCATGGTTGATTTCTAGCTACTCACAAATAAATCAAGAAATTTCTGGATCAATTTTCTTCTTAGGGAGTGATCCTATCCTAATCTAGTTAGTGATGATTTTAGTGAGCATGACAACTTGTATGTTTGGGGTTGATGATGATGGAAGCTTGTTAATAGTGAGAAAATCTGTTTTAGGAGAAGTTGGTCTTGATAAGGCTCTAATTCTACCAACCTTCTTTGGACTCATCCTAAGAAAAGGACATTTCTTTGTTTGGTCCTTAATGTTGCTAGTGAGATCTTCTACTTGTACATTCACTACCCTTGCATCTCTCTTTTGTTACGGTTGTGATGGCAACTCCCCTTGCATCATGGGTGGTGGCATTGGGGGCAAAGGATTTGAATTGGAATTTGAAAAATTAGTTGCTGATGGATGCACGTACGAGTCTAAATTGGCCCTTGGTGGTGTCGGTTGATGGTATTATGGCGAATAGTACTGTGGATTTTGAATAGTTGCATTTTCTAGTGAGATTGGACGTTGGACGTAGTATCCATAAGGATCAAGTTGTTGATAAGGATATTGTTAGTGTGGTGGTAGCATAGCCCATGATTGAGGTTGTTGCCATTGTTGATGGTATTGCTCTTATGGTTGTGGCAAGGCTCCACTAGGACAATGCATTATTTGGGATTTTTGTCTGTAGTCATCTTAAGGATAAGGTAATCATTTAGGCATTTATTTTAGAACAAATTTGGGATTAAGTGTGTATGCCCCTATTTCTTATAGATGTGCTGTGACTAGACAACATATCTTAGGATGTTCATATTGGTACACATTGCAACCTTCATCCTTTGTAGAGTTGGTGTCTGAGCACTCAGCCAATGAAGCAACTTTGCCTTTGTGTCCAAGTTCTTTTTTCTTCCTTTTGTCTTTTCCTCTTCCTAATGCTTTCTCAGTTCGTTCCTCCACCATCTTTAATGCAATTGTGAATTTTTCATCAATAGAATCACACATTTTCTCTACCTTAGCTGTAATGTGACTTACAAACTTCTGGATTGATAAAGTCTTTTGCTAGATGATATTGTTCAAGGTTTTATCCTTTTTTTTGTTACATATTTGTACATCCCTCTTCCAGATTGATGGATCTCTATTGTACTCTTTAGCTGATTCCCTTTTTCTAAGTTCTCCTTTCTCTTTTCCCACTTGGTCAATCAATTTTTGAATACAATGGATGGTCAATTTTGATAGTCTTCCTTAGGCGTAAACCCCAAGGGTCTCTTTGGTTTTGCTTCTTAGCCCATCTACAATGTGCCTAAGTTCTTCCTTTGATGAAAATCTGTGGCCTAGGCATCTGTGTAATAATGAATAATATTTGCCCATTACCACATCAAGGGTTTTGTGAGTCCCTTGTTTCTAGCCCTGGATTTGTTTTCTTAGATTTGACACTTTGTGAATAGTTTTGGTATTTATCATTAAAGATTTCAAGCATGGTACTCCAGCATCCAATGGATTCAGATTTCAGTGACATGTACTAGCTTTCTACTTCCTTCACAAGTGTTCGAGGAAATAGCTCCAATTTTTGTCAATCACTCTCTATGTTTTGAAGGGCACATGCATCATGGAATGCTTGAAGATGATGTTGTGGATCTACATTGTAACCACCTTCAAATTGTGGCATGTTGTTCATGTCTAGTTATTTAATTCAGCTATTTGTCATGTGCCTGGTTGATATATAGATAGCTTCTTGAATATTGATCATGCTTCAAGTTTTCATAAGGTGTTCATCATCGTGATCAGGTTCGTATGCTTTGTTGTAGCGGTGACCTCATCTATGTTCATGCCTTTCTTGATCCTTTCTTCTATCTCTTTATCTTATTTGTTCATACTCTTCATCTTCTAAATTAGAATACCTTGAATATTTTTCATGATGATCATGAGTTCACCTTTCTTCCCTATCAGAGTCTCGATACTTATGTTGTCTCTTGTCAAAGTCCTTTGATGATAGCGATGAGGCTTATGAGGTAGAAAGAGAATGGTGCTGGCTAGTTCTCCTTTCATAACTCTTGTATGTTTCTCTGTAAGATTTAGCAGGAACCCTTGGCCTAGAGTCTCACTTTTATCTTGAGTCAATAGCCTCCCCCTTATGTGTCTCTGCTAGAGTAGAATGAAGTTGGGCTTTGACAAGTTTCTCTATTCTGATGATAGGTGTTTTTGATAGCTCCTCATGGTTTTTGTGGAGTTGTTCTGAAGTGAATTGATCAGCATCAAGGTCTTCTATGATAACAGAAGTGTTGGCCTACTTCTCTTTGCTATGTATATGTTTGATTTCCATGGCGGCATCTCTTGTCATCTACTCCGTTGTGGGTTCATAGGGTTTGGTCATGTGTTGAGTCACATGATACCCTTCCTAAATTTGGTCCAAATGCATTTCCCTTAAATCAATTTATAGCATGTTCAATGTTGCATGTTCTAGAGGTAAGACTATGTTGCCTTGCATGTCTCTCCACCTCATTTGATTATCCTAATGGAAGATAAAAGTGAAGCCTGGATGGTAAGGATCAGTGTAAGTATAAGTGATTCTTGTCTACATTGGCATTTCCCATTCTTTGTTATTAAGAATTCTATCATTGCTCCTTCTTGTCTCCTTAGCAGGTGATGATTGATCTTTGTGTGAAGCCATATTTTATAGTTTTTAAACATTATGTGTTAAGTGTGCTTTACTTATAGTTGTAGGGTTTGACTTTGTGTTTCAAACATAACAAACTTTGAGAAATCAATTACTTAGCATCACAGTGATGAGTCCTCGACAATGATGCCAATGATGAAGGATGGAGTATCCAACACCCAACCATGCAAAATATGGGTGTTCATGCAGGATCTTGGTTGAATTTCATGGACAAGGTAATGTTACTATTCAAGTAATTGGTTAGAGTTCACAATCATTGTCTTCCAACATGAGCTAGTAAAATCGATGCGTATAGTTTAACTCACAGTGAGGCATATGATAATGATGTTGTGTTGGCCATATTTCTCCTAGAAAACATGAAGTAAATGGAAAGTAAAGACAGTAGTTTCTAAATCTAAGTAATAGTAAACAAAATCTAATCTAGCTTATGTGATGAGTAGGTGATCTTGACCTTTTTTTCACACCTCAAACTTCATGTAGCTACTACTGGGATTACCAAGTGCCACACTACTAGGTGCACCAAGTGATAGTACTACTGGGTTACTAAGCAGATACACTTAAGTGTTTGAGATTAGTTGTACTCATTGCACTTAACAATAGGAATAGTAAAACGCATAGAAAGTAAATTAGTAACTAGAGAAAACAGTAAACATTTAGCTAAGTGAAAGCAGTAAGATTATTCTAAGTGTAAACAATAAAAACTAAGTGATGCTGCAATGATGTGAAGTAATCTCAATCTTTATTTTCGTGCATGAAATGTGTTCAAGTACATTTCACTTGAATAAAGACTTCGTTCAAGTACTAAACATCACACTGCAGGCATACACTCCTAAGTGCTAAGTCCTAAAATTGAGAAAACAAACTAATGTAATTTTGCTAAGTGTCTAATGAAACTATCTATGGATGGTGCATCTAAGTGTTATATTTATAGGCCCACACACATTCATGATATTAGATACATGACATTGTATCTTGTGCCCCAATATTAGGGATCTGATGTCATAGCTTCAATATTGGATACCTGATATTGTTGCTAATCAAAAATTTTATTTATCATACCCCCATGACTAACCAAAAACTCATCCTCGAGTTAAAATAAAAGGAGGATGGAGTTCCTTACAAAATTGGTAGGTAGATTCACATCACATTGACTCTTATATACATGACCCTCTAATGTCACAGTGGAGTTTACAAAAATGACACATTTCATGACATGAAAACTTTACAAAAAGAACAAAAATTGGTGAAGCTAGATGTAGCTTTATGTTGTTCCGAGTGGTGGTGACTCTTCCATTGGTTATCTCCCCTTATCATTAGGCTTTTGGAATCTATACCTGTTTAGAAGTGCCTAAGTTTCTCCTCTTCTATTTTGGGATTGTAAACAATCCATGCTGATAAACCAATGTTTGATGTAATTAGCACATCCCATGGGCATGGTAGCTGTGGAAACATTTGGTTTGCTTTGACATACCAAGCTACAAATTGTCTCCTTTCTTTCTCAAATGCTTTGGCCTCTTCTCTTAATTCAAGATAGTCTTATAGTCTTTTGGCCAAGTTTGTTGTTGCATCTTTCTTCCCTTGGTAGCCATCCTTTATTGCTTCTAGTTCTGAGTCTGTTACATGAAGTTTCTACAAAGCATCTTTTTGATCCACAAGATCTTTCTCATATAATGCATAGGTGGTTGCTACTTGCTATTCTAGCTCACTTCTAGACCTACCTACTGTCAACATGGCCAAGTTAGCATAATGCAGGTTAGCTAACCCCATGTACTCTTTCAAATCCTTAATCTATAGGTCTTTATTTTTCACTTTTGCATGTGGACAAGGGCATAGCTATCTAGGATGGGTTTCCAATCAAGATTCTGCGTTAATATGGAACTGATTTTTGCCTTTGCCATCTAGATTTCTTTCTTGTTGATTTTTTTGTACATGCCCACCTGGTCTCAGAAATGTTCCTTGAGCCTCTCATGTTTCTTTGTCTCATTTTACCATGCGTTGATTTCAATGGTTGATTTTTGTCAGATGGTGCATACCTCCTTCATAGAGAGGGTTCTATTTTCTCTCAAGAGGTGACTCATGTCCCAATTGACCTTCACCAGTTGTTCCCTTAACTGGTGGATGCTCTCTTCTAGAACATTTTTCTGCTTCTTCACAGTGGTCAACCTTAAGTTGTTAGTAGAAAGTTTCTTATTTTCCTCTTGAACTGTAGTAAGTGCCCTCACATGATCATATGTTTATGCTTCAACTATAAAGGTATTCCATACCACTTTCTTCTTCTTTGTTGCTAATTGTTTATTTTGCTCAATCATTATGTTGATTTGCTCTATTTTGAATTGCTCAATCTGGTCAAGTGCAACAAATTGTGTGGGATCTCTCCTTTCAGCTCTCAGGTCTGTGAGCTCTTCTTAAAGTTTCAGAAGTTCTACTTCTGCATGTTTTGCCCTGGTCTCTACCATGACCAATTTCCCCTTGGCGGCAATCAACTCTAACTACCATCTAGTGACATTGCTTGGGATGTCGAAGAGTGTTGTCATTACTTGCCCTATTTGCAACAATCAATCAAGTATAGCTTCATGGTCAGCATGAGTCATTGAGGTTTCAACTAACATCTAAGCATCTCTGGCTCAAGTTAGATCTGCTGGTGGTACAATAGGTACATTGAAGGATTCTTTGATATGATCAGTGATCACCTCTGCTACTCTTGCTCTATCCTTATGCTACATTACCACAACTGTGGCTTCTTCTCTAGTCTCTAGCACCACTTAGAATAATGTAGCATTTCCAAAAATTTATTGTGACCATACCACTCCTCCTAACTACAATGAAATTTGTCCACTTCCTGGATCAACTGAAACTATGGGTCTGATGGCACCATCAACAACACTGTACAAATTAGCCTCTTCCCTTGTTTCCCAATTGATTATTTTTGCAATATGATATAGATGGCTCATCAACAGTCTATAGTCTTGCAATGATGGTAGTGGGACTTGCTATTGTTGCTATCCTTGCTATTGGCTGCTAGGCCCTACTTGCTCTTGTTCCTGTCGTTACTCTCACTGTTGATCATGTTCTTGTTCTTACTCTTGCTCCTCACCATGGTCTTTCGTTGGTGGAGCTAGTTTGAGAAACCCAATGTATGAAGCATTTTGGGCTCTCCAAGGAACATCATTGGTGTATCCCAGGATTCCAGCTCACTTGCAAAGCTTCCTAATAAGGCACGGGAATGGAAGTGTTGGCTTCCCTTCCTCTCTTTCTTCAAATTGTCACTAAATTTTCATATAATAGAGTTGTGCAAGATTAGCATTAAATTTTCCCATCAAAATTACACTTCCTCTAGTTGCATAAGTTGATAGTCGATTGAGTCCTTTTGTTGGGAACTGATGATAAGTGTCAATTTTAAAGTATATCCTCTCCTCCAAGGTTTAGTTCATTGTAGCCTTTATCTTCTTTGCCATATGTCCTTTTTAACTATAATTTTCTTGTTTTTGGATCTAATCTATGCTAGTTTTGCGACTTTGTTTGGTATATTTAGAGCTTTGGTAATTTCCTTGATTAAAAATGAAATTGAAATTCCTCCAATATTGATTGTAGTTCCCTCTTCCTTATTGTGTCATAACTAATATGTTTCCCCAAGATACCATTCACCACTATCTAAAAGGATATGTATAGCAGTGACACTTGCAGTTGTGTCGTAACCACTTTTGGAACAAATGCCATGAATAGGCCAAAGTTCATCTCCACAATGACTGTGGTCAAGATAGATCTCTCTTGAATGGCTTAGAGACAATCTTGTGACAATGTGAGGCATTGTCCTTGCTCTTATGGTGCCTCTACCTCTCCTTGGGCCAATTGTCCTATGGTAGGAGTCTCTTCATAAATGCTAAATGATTGGGTTTCCTACTACTTGTGTTCAGGTGCTTGTCCTCCATTTCAGCCTCTACCTTGGCTTCTTGGTCATTTACTTGCTCCTTGTAAAGGTCCTCCTTGTGCTCCTCCTCTTCTTAGGACCATCTGCAATCATTAAGGAATTAGAATTACTCAGGTTTTTCCACATGTTCTTAACGGTTTCATACCTTACTCATACCCTAGTTCATTATGTTCCTAGTTACTAAGATTGCAAAGTTAGAAAAATTTGCAAAAAACCCATAGGTATTAATCTCTTTATAACCATTCACAATTGCTCATTTTTTTCCTATGTATGATGGTTATTGGTCCTCAAGATCATTAATTGATTGTTTTGGCTTTAGTATGTTTGATTATTCTTTAAAAATTCTAGTTATCTCTTCATACTTACCCTTAAATTACCTTCTAGGTGTGAGAATTTTGTGAAAAATTAGCTTAGATTTTCCTCACTAACACCACCCCCCATCGACTAAGTTGAACACTCCATGATCAAATAGGTTTAAAAATTATGAAAATCATAGTGATATTGATCAAGATATGGCTGGGAAAAGCTAGAAGGTGAGAGCTTAAACTGAAAAAGAAAATTCAAAAAAATTTCCCTTCTTGCAAATGAAAAATGATGAAAAATTTTCTAAGTCCCATTAATACATATAGGTTTTGTGGGACCTGATATCGAGGACCCAACATCGAGGATCCAATATCCATGTGGACTTGATATTAATGACCTAATATCGGAACCCTAGAATTTTCATTTTTCATGAGGATTGGATGGAAAAAATTAATTCCTTTGGATGTTTGGAAGGGTTTAAGGTAGCTTAGAGCATTTGGATGATAGAAATATGCTCATTTTTATCAAAAATCTATCATTGGAAGTTCATAGAGAAGGAATTTTGGGCTACAAAAGTTCATAAGTTGGGTGAGAAGGGTAATCAATTCAAATTTGTAGAACGGAGAGTGCAAGTGATATGGGAAGTGTTTATTGATATTTGGAAGGTTCAAGATGATGTGGAATTACTTTACAAGTATAAGAAACAACAATTATACAAGTGAGTCCTTCCCAAAGTAGGCTCCAACCCTTAATGCCCCTGTATAACCACACCTAGAAGTGTCCTTAGGCACTTAAGGAGTTGAATGTACCACATACCTATTTAGCAAGACACGCATGTTAGTACCACCAAATTGGGAAAATAACACTATGTTACAAAAAATCATAAGTTATGACTATTCAAACAGTGAGATGAGATGGACTTAGAAGGATTGCAGAAATCAGGACATGAGGTGTCTTACCATCAAAATAATGAATTCTTGTGTTTTATTAGTGGTTAAAGTAACCACTAGCCTTTTAGTCCAAGATTCAAACCAAGTCCAGACCACATTCCAGTGACATCGCATTGTTTCATCTCTTGGGATTACAATTCTGAGACTATCAATGTTACAAGGGTTATTGTCACTTGGTATATTGTCCAAGAGAGGAGTTTTATTCATGGCACTTTATTTTTATTTTTACATTTCTGAGAAGCCACCTACCTTCAGGCATGGGTAACATGTCTTTCCAATGGGACCCCTAGAAATTTATTTTGTGCTCTTTTATTTTTTTAAATCATGTCAACCTTTGAAGATAACACTTACTCCCATTTTTTAGATCTAAAGGGATATAATACAACCTTAGTAACATAATAGAACTCACTATAATAGTCCAAAAAGAATCCACAAGTCCCCTTGATGTCACACCCTATTCATTCCCAATTGGTTCTTCACTTTTCGGTCCAGGCATAATGATCACAAGTTTATTCTTAGTTGTATGATGGTAAAGAATATCATTATGGCCATGGTAAGAATCTCTTATTAATGGAATGGATGGATGGATGATGTGGGCTCACTATGCAAATAATCAATTTCTTATGATTTGATAACATAGAGAAATCTTCACCTTATTGGACTACATGTTGCCTTTATTTAATGTGTCTTATTTACAATCAAAATTATTTACAAATGGTTTATAAACAAAGTATAAAAGAAATGGAAAAGATAGTAAAAATTATGAAAAATTGTAAAGAATAAAAAATGTTAAAGAATTGAAAAATGTAAAAGAATATGAAAAATTGAAGAATGGAAAAGTATAAAAGAATAAGAAAATGTTAAAGAATGTGAAAAATGAAAAGAATTGTAAAACAAAAAAGAACAAAAAAACACTTAGTAATTCCCGAATTAAGATAAGGCATCTCCCCCAAAATTGAACTCATGGGCGAGTGTTTAGAAAATGCTTCCTATATCTCTTGGATCATACACTATAGGTGGTTCACCTACCATTTTTAGTAATGTAACTTTTCGATTATCATCCCATATAATTTTGATGGTAGTGGAGTTATGATCATTTAAGTTCCTATTTTCTTTTCCCTTTGGTGTATGATTATGAGTTAATCGTTTCGTTTTTGGGCTTTCAATTGGAGTCATTTTCTTGGATTGGGAATTAGTAAGTGGTTCAAATGTCTCCATGTAGGTTTTAGATGATTGTTGATTCTTAGTTAGTGGCCACAGTGTGTCTTTTGGTTTAGTGACCCTTGCTCTGTCTTTTGAACACACTGGTTTTTCATTGTTGTTGTGGACTAGAATGGTGTCTATGTTAACATTTTGAAGTATTAGCCCACGATTGCACCCTTTGCTTTTAGCAATAATGCATGGAATTTGTTGCATGTGTATGGTTCCGTGCATGTCTTCTTTAGAGATTTCAACAGGTAAATCTATCATACTTAGCTTAGCATTAATTGTGCTAAGCCATGCTCTCCCCATGATTGTTTGGAGTTCCTTATTACCGTCTTTCACATCAATTACTAGAAAGTCTGTTGGATAGGACCACCAATTGACAATGGTCACTGCATCATCTATCTACCCCAAAGGAGTGGTGATAAATTGATCTACAAGCTCTAACATGATGTTGCACTCTTCTAATGGTGGTAGGTTTTAGGCTTGATATGTTTTATAAGAGATCAAAATCACTCTAGAACCTGAGTCTAATAGAGCTTTTCATGGTTGATTTCTAGTTATTCGTAAAGAAATCAAGGAATTCTTGGATCAATTTGCTTCTTAGGGAGTGGTCTTGCCTTGATCCAGTTAGTGACAATTTTAGTGAGCATTACAACTTGTATGTTTGGGCTTGATGATGATGGAAGCTTGTTAATATTGAGAAGATCTGTTTTAGGAGAAGTTGGTCTCGATAAGGCTTCAATTCTACTAGCATTCTCTGGACTCATCCTAAAAAAAAGGATGTTTCTTTGTTTGGTCCTTATGCTAGTGAGATCTTCTATTTGTACATTCACTGCCCTTGCATCTCTCTTCTGCTGCAATTGTGATGGCAACTCCCCTTGCATCACAGGTGGTGGCATTGGGGGCAAAGGATTTCAATTGGGATTTAAAAAATCAACTGCTGATGGATGCACATACGAGTCTAATTTGGCCCTTGGTGGTGTCAGTTGATGGTATTATGGTAGATAATACTATGAAGTTTGAATAGTTTCATTTGTTGGTAAGACTGGACGTTGGACATAGTATCCATAAGGATCAAGTTGTTGATATGGATACTATTTGTGCAATTGTGGCATGGCCCACAATTGAGGCTATTGCCACTATTGATGGTATTGTTCTTGCAGTTGTGACAAGGCTTCACTAGGATAATACATTAGTTGGGATTTCTATCTGTAGTTACCTTGAGGATAAGGTAACCATTTGGGCATTTGTTTTTGAATAAATTTTGGATTAAGTGTGTATGCCCCTATTTTTTGTAGATGTCCCATGACTGGACAACATCCCTTAGGATGTTCATACTAGAACACATTGCAACCTTCATCCTTTGTAGAGCTAGTGTTTAAGCACTCAACCACTGAAGCAACTTTGCCTTTGTGTCTAAGTTCTTTTTTCTTCCTTTTGTCTTTGCCTCTTCCTAATGCTTGCTTGGTTCGTTCCTCCACCATCTTTAATGCAATTGTGAATTTTTTGTCAATAGAATCCCACATTTTCTCTACCTTAGCTGCAATGTCGCTTTCAGACTTCTAGATTGATAAAGTCTTTTGCTAGATGATATTGTTTAAGGTTTTGTCCTCTTATTTGTCATATATTTGTGCACTCCTCTTTTGGATTGATGGATCTCTATTCTACCCTTTAGCTGATTCCCTTTTTCTGAGTTCTCCTTCCTCTTTTATCACTTGGTTAATCAGTCTTTTGAATACAATGGACATTCAATTTTAATAGTCTTCTTTGGGCATAAACCCCAAGGATCTCTTTGGTTTTGCTTCTCAACCCATCTACGATGTGCCTAAGCTATTCCTTTGATGAAAATCCATGACCTAGGCATATGTGTAATAGTGAATAATATTTGCCCATTGTCGCATCAAGGGTTTCATGATTCCCTTGTTTCCAGCCCTAGATTTATTTTCTTAGATTTGACACTCTATAAAAAGTTCTAATATTTGTCATTAAGGATTTCAAGCATGGTATTCCAGTGTCTGATGGATTCAAGTTCCAATGACCTATATCAGCTTTCTACTTCCTTCACAAGTGTTCTAGGAAACAACTTTAATTTTTGCCAATCACTCTCTATGTTTTGAAGGACATGCATCGTGGAATGCTTGAAGGTGATGTTGTGAATATGCATTGTAACCACCTTCAAATCATGGCATGTTGTTCATGTCTAGCCATTTAATTCAACTGTCTCTCACGTGCATGGTTGGTATATAGACAACTTCTTGAATATTGATCATGATTTAGGTTGCCATACCAGGTTCATCATTGTAATCGAGTTCGTATGCTCTGTTGTAGCGCTAACCTCTTCTATGTTCATGCCTTTCTTGATCCTCTCTTCTATCTCTTCATCTTCTTCATTCTTATTCTTCATCTTCTAAATCAGAGTACCTTGAATATTTTTCATGATGACCATGAGTTCACCTTTCTTCCCTATCAGAGTCACAGTACTTGTGTTGTCTCTTGTCAGAGTCCTTTGATGATAGCCATGAGGCTGATGAGGTTTGCTTCTCTGTAAGATTTAGGAGGAACCCTTGGCCTAGAGTCCCACTTGTATCTTGATTCAGTAGCCTCCCCCTTGTGTGTCTCTGCTAGAGTAGAATGAAGTTGGGCTTTGACAAGTTCCTCTAGTATGATGATAGGTCTTTTTGACGGCTTCTCATGGTTTTGGTGGAGTTGTTTTGAAGTGAATTGATCAACATCAAGTTCTTCTATGACAATAGAAGTGTTGGCTTGCTTCTCTTTGCTGTGTATATGTTTGATCTTCATGGCAGCATCTCTTCTCATCTGCTCCTTTGTGGGTTCATAGGGTCTGGTCATGTGATGAGTCACATGATACCCTTCCTAAATCTGGTCCAAATGCATTCCCCTTAAAGTAGTTAGTAGCATGTTCTAGAGGCAGGACTATGTTGCCTTGCATGTCTCTCCACCTCATTTGATTATCCTGATGGAAGATGAAAGTGAAGTTTGAATGGTAAGGATCAATGTAAGCATAAGTGATTCTTGTCTACATTGGCACTCCTCGTTCTTCTTCATCAATAATTCTATCATTGCTCCTTCTTGTCTCCTTGGCAAGTTATGATTGATCTTTGTGTAAAGCCATATTTTATAGTTTTTAAACATTATCTGTTAAGTGTGCTTTACTTATAGTTGTAGGGTTTGACTTTGTGTTTCAAACATAACAAACTTTAAGAAATCAATTACTTAACATAACATTGACGAGTCCCCACCAACGGTACCAATGATGAGCGATGGAGTATCCAACACCCAACCATATGAGATACAAGTATTCACACACAATCTTGGTCAAATTCCGTGGACAAGGCAATGTAACTATGCAAGTAGTTGGTTAGAGTTCACGATCATTGTCTTCCCACATGAGCTAGTAAAATTGATGCATATAGTTTAACTCACGGTGGGGCATATGATAATGAGGTTGTGTTGGCCATATTTCTCGTAGAAAACATGAAGTAAATGTAAAGTAAAGGTAGTAGTTTCTTAATCGAAGTAGTAGTAAACAAAATCTAATCTAGCCTATGCAATGAACAGTCAATTTTGACCTTTCGTTAACACCTTAGACTTCATATAACTACTACTAGGATTACCAAGTACCACATTACTAGGTGTACCAAGTGACAGTACTATTGAGTTACCAAGCAATTACACTTAAGTGTTCGAGATTAGTTGTACTCATTCCACTTAACAACAAGAATAGTAAAATGCATAGAAAGTAAATCAATAACTAGGGAAAATAGTAAACATTTAGCTAAGTGAAAGCAGTAAGATTATTCTAAGTGTAAACAATAAAAACTAAGTGATGTTGCAATGATGTGAAGTACTCTCGATCTTTATTTTCGTGCATGAAACATGTCCAAGTACATTCCATTCGAATAAAGACTTCGTTCAATTATTAAACATCACACTAAGAGCATACACTCCTAAGTGCTAAGTGCTAAAATTGAGAAAACAAACTAACATAATTTCGCTGAGTGTCTAATGAAATTGTTTGTGGATGATGCACCTATGTGTTGTATTTATAGGCTTGCACATGTCCATGATATCGAACATGCGACATCATATCTTGTGGATGTGGCCCGATATCGGGGATCCAATATCGTGGCTTCGATATTGGATATTCAATATTATTGCCGATCGAAAATTTGATTTATCACACCTCATGCTATAAATAGTAATAGTGCCCCAAGATTGAGAATAACTTGATAAGCATGAGAATTTCCTTTTATTTTGAAGAGGTGTACCAATGGATGAAGATAACAAGAGGTTTTGGAATCATAGTTCATAGTATGCCTTCAAATCAATGTATATTCAAAGTAAACTAACAAAGCTACTAGGCATGCCTTTTTTCAACCTAAATGCATTTGAAAGTTTATGTGATCAAGTTCTAAATGCATTTGATGAGCAAAAGTAATTTTTCATCTAATATTAATTTAATATAGACAAAGAAAATTCATTAAGGCAAGGGTAGAGTGAATGTTGGAGGTATGCAAAAGCTTATTAGACAAAATGAAAATGGTTTCTAATTGTTTACTTCAAACTTAAAACCAATCTTGTTAGTTACTTCAAGTGGGATGTAAATTCACGACATCCTTATTATTCTTGAGCATAAGGGTAAAAAAATTCTCAAGCAAGACACCCTTGATTACTAATTGGGCATCCTTATCTTTAATTGGCCACTAATCCACCAATGGCTAATGTTTCAAACACTTATATTTTTTTTAACTAAAACTAAATTTATATTTACATCAATGAGTTTCATAAGTTCTTTTACGAAATTGTTTTTAATCCTTAACTCTTCCAATGGTAACATCTTTACTATGTGGACGTTTTGGGTTGATGTTAAGCTTGTTAAAATCATCTTCAACTGTCTACCTTCTTAAAAAATCTGAAGTCAAGGCATACCAAAAATCATGTTAATTATTGCTCAAACTTTTGGTTTCTTATTCACAAATACTCGTTAATTGTTGCTTAAATTTTTAATTCTTATCTAAATAAAAATTAAATAACAAAACTCATCAATGTGAACAAGAATAGCTTGTAAATAATTTTGATCAAATCCAATGTCGATACAAGTAAATCAATGGAAATCAATGCAAGTAATAATATGAACGTATCAATTGTAAATAAACTACAATCGAAAATAAGGGACAGCAAGTAAATATATTGAACGTATCAATTGTAAATAAACTATTGACAGCGAGTGAATATACTGTGAATTAAGTCCATGTCTCTAATTGCTTTCTTGTGAAATCCTATATCATTGTTACCCTTGAGAAACAAGGCTTCTTTATAAATTTTGATAAGAGCCAAATATATAAGTTGAGGACAATGTTATTTGCGCTTTGAATTCAAATAAAATGACCAAGTATTTTGGCCATTTCAATGTTCATTCCCTCGTCAAATAGTTTTATGACTCCCAGATTTCATCTGAAATATTTCCAACCAATAAAGTTATAAATTAGTTGTTTCCTCACATCACCATCCCTGTTTTTTTCTCACCACATAAACACATGATTTATGGTAAAAACATTTGATCCGGAGACCAAAACCTTTCGAAAGGCTGTGAGTGGATATTTCGCTTAGAATCAAACGAGCTTAGTTCTGCCTCCTTTGATCCTATATTTCAATTTCAACTAGTATTTCTGTTTTTTGGTGCAATATTAGGGTTGGAGGCATAGAGTCCAACAATAATTTATAATTGCTCAACAGAATCCCACCCATAACTTTGAATTTCAAATTTCCAAATTAAGAGTCTTACACTAAGTAAAAAATGTAACATATCATTTTAGATGCAATGTTAACCTGTGTTGCTCTAGCTCCATCAGGTAGTCCACGTAAGCAGATCGCAAAGATTTCAAGCAGCCCTAGGTATTCACCTTATTCCCGTACATTCCAAAGAAACGAGATATATGAGGGAAGAATATCCCAAAACTTACACGAATACAAATACAGAAACTTCTTCTCTTATCTTAAAAACACAAACAAATATTGATCTAGTAAACACTAAAATGCATAAAGCATTGATACATTGCAAAATGGCCAAAAAAATACACCAGTTTTAAAAGCACTTCAATATTTTTAAAATTTAAAAGAGGATGAGGATACAATTTCAATTTTAATTAAATAAGATTTTATTTGCAATTTCATTCTTATTGGTACAACACTAACAGAGTCATTGTCGTTTACAGTCAACATGGCGGGTTTATCAAAGCAGGAAAACAAAATGCTGAAATTGACTTCATCCCTCCTCCAATTGAAGAATACTGGTGTGAAAATTACAAGATTTTCCAGAGAAAAATTACTTGGATCTCCTCATCCCCAATGCTTAAAAATTTCATTTGCTCGTCAAACAAATATCTATTCTAAAAAAAAAAATTCCCTGCAAAATTTTTTAATGCCTATGGAAGCGTCCGTGAACTCATCTTGTAGCAATCAATACTAACAACTCTGTCTTGGTAAAAATCAATTTGAAAAAAATACATAGCTTCATCTTACTAGAGAGCTCCTCAACTTGTGGATGAATCAGCTATCTGCCTTTCAAAACGGCATGACCTTCCTTGCTAATATGAGAAAATAGTTGATTCCTGCACGAAATTCCAACGAGAATTAAAGTCCAATCCCATTAATATTTACAGTAGCTTATGCAACAGTACGGGCTAAAAACCCTCTCCAAGAAATTACCTCGAATCAAAGTTCCTTCCACAAACTTCACACATGTTTGAAGGATGTTTATCAGCAGCCTGTGAGAAAGTAAAGGAAGAATATAGATGAGTGACATACTTCAGGAAAGGAAGTTCTTGGAAATTATATGATCCTGTGTAAAATACAGCAAGAGTATATCCAAGATCGGAAGCAATTCTCCAGAATTTGTTCCCAAACTAACAAATAGACGAACAAAATCCATGAGTGGAACAACTAGGGTCCCAAGGCTGAATATGGAACAAGGTAAATTGACAGCAATGGCTTATGTCAAACAGATACTGGTTGAAAATGATAGGCATGAAAAAGCTGATATTGAACGCAAACAAAATTCATATGAAAACTAAGGAACTAATTAAAATTAAGAACTGCTTACCTTTCCTTTCTTTTTCTTCCCTTGGGATTTTGTATTTGAAATAGAATTCCTTGCCATTGAACTACCATTAGCAGACATTTTTGAAGGCTTTTGTTTCGCTCTGCCAGTCTCTGGTTTTTGTGAACTAACTGTATCGACATTCCTATTAGCAACATTGGTGCTCTTTTCGCGTTGCTCATCCTCTGATTCGAAGCAATCAGTCGTTTCCGTCGATGATGCCTGCTGCTGAACTTCCTGCTTCTCTTGAAAATCATCCGTCGCAAATGAGTCCCTCAATTCAGAATCGTGTCCACCATTTCCTTCCGGCTGCTCCTGCGTCGTACGCTCGGCATCCCTGGAAGCGCTTTTGACTCCATTTCTGGTGCGATGACGCTCAAGCATGGACTCCAGAAAACTGGCCTCATCATCACCAGACAACGCACCATCTTCCTTAACAGTTTCTGCCGCTGCAATGTCCAGATCATCATCAGCCGAAGACTCCGGCTGCAAATCGAATGTTTCAGTTTCTGAAACCCTAGACTGAACACCCTCATCCGAATCAACCTTACGATGGAAATCCAAATTTTCACCTTTTGAAACCTTAGCCTCCTGAACACCTTCGTCCAAATCAATCTCGCCAAATTTCTCATCAAGCTCGTCCTCCTGCAGCAGCGTATCTCTCAAATCCGCGACGCGCTGCTTGTGCTTCTTGGATTGCTCGTGATTTTTCCATTGCTTCTCGGACTTGAACTTCTTACTACAAATAACGCAGTAAAATTCAGCCGAATCCTCGGCGGGCATATTTTCTTCCTCAAACCATTCGTCTTTCTGCTCTTCCTCGGGAGCCTTAGCCCAGTCTTGCTCGACGTACTCCTTCGCCCGTTGTTGCCGCTGCCGCTGTAATTCCTTCATTCGAATTTTCGCCTGCTCAGCCTTAGCATTCGCCTCTTTCTTACGCTCCAGCTGCTTCTGCAAAACGCGCTTATCGCGCTTCTTCACGAAAAGCGCAAGCTGTCTTACAGTCTCATTGAAATCCTTGCGCGCCTTCCGTCGGAGCTTACGGTTCGCCTCCTCCACGAGACGCCGCGTCCGGCGGTCCACCATGGCCGAGTTCGGCACATGCTCGCCGAGCCACTCAAAACCCTTGATAGTTGAAAACCCTAACCAGTAATCATAGAACGCTTCCGCCTGTTCGTAATCGCTTCCAAGAACTCCAATTACAGGCGGCTCACGCACGCTGTACGCCAACGACTCGTCCACGGCATTGGCGTAAGCGATTTCGCTCTCGAACAAGCTCTGAAAAAGATCCCCGTAGACTTTGTAAAATCCCTTGCCGGTGTCGCCATAACCGCTGTAAGCCGAAGGCGAGAAATAGGGCCAAAGATTGATCTCAAGATCGAAGGCGCTCTGGCTCTTCCCAGACGCGGACGCCGAAGCGGCCGAAGAGAAAAGAATCTGCGTACGGTGAGAATCGTACCAGGCACGCTCGTTTGGATCGGACAGAACTTCGTATGCTTTGACAAGGTCCTGGAAACGCGCCGTGGCCTCCTCGTGCGAGATTTCGGACGAAGAACACCATTTGTCGGGATGAAGCTTTAGGGCTTTCTTTCTGTACGCCGCGCGGATTTCTTCTGCACTTGCCGAGCGCTCAACTCCCAGAAGTTCGTAAAAACACCTAGATCCGCTGGCAGCCATGCTGTTAACAGAGGTTCTATTTCTTTCTTGCTGCCGCGGCAGCGATTCTATCACAGATACTAACGAAGAACAGTGACAGCCTGCAAATCCTTCCTTCAATCTAGCTTCTACAGTACCATATGACTTTTGCTTTTTCCTTTCGGCCTCCGCTTCCCTAAGTATTTGTGGGTGCCGTTGCCGTGTATATATAGAAAACCTCAAATTTTGTTACTTGGCCCTCCATATGCCGGGATGTTACTTGAGGAGGAAGTAACTCTATATATCACCTTGAGTAATTAATGCTTTAATGTTGTTTTAACTTGCTCTCAAAATTTTTTATTTGCCAAAACCAAAAAGTGAAAAAGACTTAGTCCCAAAAATGTTAGCTTACAACTTGACATTTAGGAACATTATAAAGTATGCCTTATTATCTAACATTATGGCTAGAAAATACAACAAATTCCTTATGAAATGGAACGAAGCTTCATTACATTACATCCAAAGATCTATAGGGTCTATTAGACATAAATTACATTTTCATGAAAAATACAAATAAACTCTCTAAATTGACGGAGCACCAATATTGCCATCAAAAACAAACCATACAAGTTTTTTGTTATAACATTATAATGCTATCTCAAATGGGTAGTCACAACAAAAGAAAGAAATACATATAACTCATCTTCAAAGCTACTGTTCTACACAACCTATAAAAGCACTCTTTTCAAGGGTGTTGAATCCATCTTCCACTTTCAATTCTAAGATAATGAGAACTTAAGCAAAGCTGGCTAGTAGCATTCGAATACTTGATTGGAATAGCAATTGAGAGATGATGAGTGTCTACATCTAGTTTATTAGATCTCATTTATGATGAGTTGTTATGGTTTGGCCACATTGATGGGATGTCGTCAATGTGACCTCGTCAACGTGATCCCATCAACACAGGGTTTGACTTGGTGATGTGTACCCATCAACGGGGAACCCTGTTTTGCCTATAAATGTGCACTACCCGTCGCATTTATGGCATAAGTCTCATAGTTGTAGCAAAGCTCTAGTAGTTTTTCCACTCAAAAGTTAGAATATTTTCAGAGTGCTCGTAATAGGAGTCAAAGAGTGTATAGATCTTTATCTGAGCACTATTGTACCTAAGCACTTTAGTGTGTGTGGTAATAAAGACGAACTTTTGGATCAAACCTTGTAGCACTTGAACTTGATTAATTGTTTTCTTTAAGCATTTAATATTTGAGCAATTTCCTTTAATGTTTTTAAGTAATTAAGTGATTAATTAATATAAATTAAATAGCAAACATAAGTACAACCACTTCAAGCATATGTCTAATGCTTGGTAATTCCAATAACGCTTAAGTTTTGGTAACCCAATAATGCTATACGTGTTCAGGATGTGTACGACAAGTGGGAATGAATGCTAATGTTAGGATTAGTTAAGTGTTAGCTAGTTACTATATTAATTTAGAAATTAAATTACTTTATTCTTTATTCTTGATTCTTAGGCAACTTAATTCATAAAATAGATAAAATGATAAAAATCATATACCTCAGTTACACTTAACTATACCCTTGAAATTCACAAGTGGAACTGGGAAGACAACGATTGTAATAGTTAGATACAACTCCTAAAACCTAGTGTACTTAGAGAATTAAAGTTTATAGAATTCGACCAAATTGTTGAGTGAACGCTAGTTATTCGTATGGTTGGGCGTAGGTCTACTTGTTGCTCATCATTGGCACCATTGTCGGTGACTTTATTTAGCTTTGTGCACTATCTAGAACTTGGTGAAAATCATTCAACATTGTTGGATCGAACCTTTAAGTTACAATCATTTTAAATAAAAATAACAATTGTAAAAAGCACACTAATTTTTCTTCTAATTCAAAATGTCGTCTTCTCACAGGGATGATTCTCCGTCCAAATTTGAGCACACAACCAATCAAAGGAATGAACGATCAAACCAGCTAGTGCCCCAAAAATGTTGAGTGGTATATATTCATCTCAATGAGTATGTGCCCAATTACACCTTCATCCTACATTAGGATGACCAAATGCGATGGAGAGACATGGAGGGCAACATTGTGTTGTCTTTTGATCGATCAGTTTCTACGATGCTCTAACAAACTCTTATGAGGTTGGTGATAAGTAGTAAGGTACCCCTACGCTCAACCATACAAATACAAGCATGTATGCACGATCCAGTTGAACACCACAGATGGACTAGTTGTAGCACCTAGACAGTTATACATTGATCGCAATTCGTTGTCTTCCCTCTTGGACTAGTATTTGCTTTGTCACATATGGTTTAGTCCAGAGTGAGGTGTATGATGTGATCCCTACTACTATGCTACTCCTAAGGACAATAAGAGATAACTCAATTAAGCTAATGGACAATAGAAAATATGATCTAAGCTAGCCTAAGTGTGATGAGCATTTGTCCTTAATCATCCGTACACATCTTAGACTTTGTGCACTACTTCTAAGATTACCAAGTGCACATCACTCAAAGAACTACTCAATACACTACTAGGTTATCACATAGTTACACTTAAATGTTCATGATTAAGGCCTACTCATTCTGCATTAACAGCAGGAACAGTAAATGACAATAAAAGAAATATTAACTAAGAAAACAACAATAAATGATCAATAATTAAAATAATCAAAAGCTAAGTGAATGCTATAATGATGGAGTAATCTCAATCTTTATTGTCGATCATGTGCATGTCCAAGTATGTCACACTTGAACAAAGATTCTATACAATTACAAGCATCACACTGCGGGCATGCACTTGGAAAGAACACTAAAACTGACTATAAGAACTAAAAACTAAAAATTGATTGAAAGATTAACTAAAAGGACTTTCTAATGGACTCCCTCGTTATGTGCTTGAGTGCTATATTTATAGGCTAACACAAGAATCCTGATATCGTGTATGCGATATCGTATCTAGGCTACCATATCATGTACCCGATATCAGGGCCTGGCAAACCGTGATTCATCATACCCCCACGACTGAATACAAACTCGTCCTTGAGTTAAACAAAATGAGGAACAAGCTCATTTGATTACAAATAGTGGATAGGTATGGGATTATTAAATGACCATGGACTATTTCATGCCACAGTGTGGGAATGAACAAAATTTGGACATCAATACAAAACACAAAATTTATGGAACTCATGTGGTTCCTGGTGGTGGTGGCTCCTCCATGGGCACCTTTCCTTTGTCCTATGCTCTAAGCTTCTAAAATGGATACCTTTGAAGAAGTGCTTGAAGTTTTTCCTTCTCTGTCTGAGCATCATGCACCATCCATGTTAATGTTCCAATGTTTGATGGAGCCGACACTTCCCATGGACACGAAAGTTGCAGGAACATTTGATTAGCCTTGAAATATCATGTCACAAACTACCATCATTCCTTCTCATAGCCTCTGGCTTTATCTTTGAGTTCCTGATAATCTGTAAGCCAGCGAGCCAAATCTATTGCTATGTCTTTCTAACCTTGGTAGCTAGCCTTTGAAACACCACAAAATTCTGAGCTTAGTACTTATCCAACAAGAATCGAGCTAAGTCATGATGCTCCCTAGCATGACTGAAGCTTGAGGGCCCCACAGACAGCCTCAAGCAGAGTTGAAATCAACAAGAAATGATTCCCTGGGACCCGCAAGGGATTATGGTGACATCTAGCATCAAACCT
>MNCI01027046.1:1247233-1299612 GCA_015680685.1 Gnetum montanum
AATTCAAATCCGAGGGCCGAATTTGATGCTTCCTATTGTAGCAGTAGTTTGTAAAAATAACTTCTTTTGTTTTAGTCAAGTCTGTACGCCGAGTTCACACGCCCAACATGTACACGCTGGCGTACAACAGTATATGTTGGCATGCAGCAATATATGCTAGCGTGCAGCACGCTGTACACTTGTAAAATTTCATTCTTTCACACTCGGTCAATGTGCCACATGTCACCTGACCCGAGAGTCCAGCATCCCATGGCCAATCATCCCCTCTCAAATCCGAGTTTAACGTCTAAACCTATATAAAAACCCTGATTTTTGACCAGTTTAGGGTTCGAAAAAATTGAAAGATCAGAGCAAAAATTTGGGGCAATCCACACAAAGAGAACATCCAGAACGCTTAATCCTAGACGCTGGACTTCTATCCTACACGCTGAGCATACAGCCTTTACACTGTGCTTGCAGTTGAATCCAGTGAACAATCATCCCCCTACATCCACCGGAGCCTTCTGTCTACCTTGTGTTAGATTCACAACTGTGTTAGACCGGTGCATTGTAACTTTCCGTTTTGCAATAATATTGTCACATTTCTTTTGCTAAGATTTGTTACAGTTTTTCGTTCATTATTGTATGCTTATTGTTTACGTTCCTGTACGTTTACGCTCCATTTGACATTAGTTATGCCATTTACGTATAACCTAACGTACAATATAACGGTGTACGTTCGGGGAAATCCTTGTCTGATGCGCGTGTGGACCATTCAGGGTACTCTGCCTTTGTTAATTCCAGCTTACCCTCAAGCGAAGGTAGGGTCTTTTGTGCTTATCCGGGGATTTCCTGGTTTCTGTTTCATTCCAGCCGGAGACCAACGATTTCGGACAGTATAGAAAATGGCATTAGAAGGAGGGCTTGAAACTGTTTAAACTTATTTTGATCTCATACACACACCCTTGCGCTTCAGATCTGTACCCTGGTTTTCCCAGATTCACATTGCGCCAATACTAAGCCCGATTCTGAACTTCCCGGATCTGTACCATGTTCTGCAGCATTCTCAGCGTCTACACGCTGCACGCCCCACGCTACACGCTGTAGACTTTGTCTACACGCTGCCTAGCCCACCTGCACACTATACGCTGTAGACCCTATCTACACGCCGCCGAGCCCACTTGCACGCTGTACGCTGTAGACCCTGTCTACACGCTGCCGAGCCCACTTGCACGCTGTACGCTGTAGACCTTGTCTACACGCTGCCCAGCCCACTTGCACGCTGTACACTGTAGACCTTGTCTACACGTTGCCCAACACACTTGCACATTGTACGCTGTCTCCGTACGCTGGTCGTTGAAGCCTATATCCTTAGATCTAGTCTATATGCTGTACACTGCGAACTTAGGTGTACGTTGATAAGTATACCCGTTTCACATCCCTTCCACCATGTTATATTCACAACCGTTTCCTCATGAACACTGCGAATCCCAACGCTTCAACCAAGCCCATCATAGATATTGTAGGCCCCATGGCCATTCAACAACCTATGGTACAATCGACGGTGGGACCTCGTCGGTCTCTCAGACTGCAGGGGAGGAACCCGTCATTTAACATTATAACACAGGAGCAATATAATTTTATATGCGTAAAAATCCAAGCCGGCCTAACAGTGGATCAAACTGAAATGGAGGTTAAGAGACAATACAAACTGTTTCATAGGGGAGGACATGAGTTCATCCCTTCCCCGCATGACATCATCCCTCTCCTCGAGCACTACTCTGAGCTCATCTCACAGCTCCTCCTAACAAGGAATCAGCCTCTAGACCAGCCCATGCCAAACTTCCAAATAGAGGAGGAAGATGATTTCGCGGCTCAGTCCAAACATGAGGATTCATATCATACCCTCAGCTTGCAAACTTACGCAAACCCGTCGTTTCACCCATTCATGGGGGAGACAACGTCCTTCCAGCCATTTAAAATCACTTAAGCACATGTGCCTCAATAAGAGGCATCCGCTCTCGTCCCCACTCCTCCTGTGACCGATGCACAATTCAATACGCGACCCCTCTCCATTATTCCTCTCGTCACCATGTCACCCTCTCTCTTACAAATGCAACCATGACAACTCCTTTAGCCCAATGTAGGCATCACACTCCCATCTCAGATCCTTGGAATGCCATCTGTGATACTGGCTTCTACGGCTCCTCACTATATACCTCGGATACAAACTCAGGGAACACATTTTGTGGCCGCAACTCAACAAGTGCAAAGTATTCCCTCGTGAACCACAATGGGGCAATGGGCTACGACCAGCGTGCAACCGCATCAATCCCTTCACCACAATATGCCTCCTGTCGCAATCTCATCCGTGAACATCCCCCAGATACAACAACAATAGCAACAATAGCAATAACAGCCTTTCCCTTATGGCATGCCACCTTTAGCGACGCTTGCAATAAACATACCACAAACGCAATTTCCGACTGCTCAAGTTTTTGCCTTCCCGCCCACCGTGCAACAGTCCAACCTTCCCACGTCACAACAACCTGTTGCTTCACCCAGTGCTCAAGACTAGGCGGATGCTAAAAAAATGATGTGAGAACTTACTGAGGAGGTAAGATGCCTTAAAACAGCTAATAGCGAAGAGCTTAAGGTCTTGGACCTTTACCAAGACGATCTTATAAGTTCTTCAGTGCCACCACTGACGTTGCCAAAAGGCATGTCTCTACCTCAATTGACCAAATACAACGGGGAGGGAGACCCCAACGCCCATCTAGTCACATTTAGATTAGAAAGTTTATTACTTCAGGCATGGCCTCATGCAATCTTACGTGTCTTCGCCATGTCCCTTACGGAGAGAGCATTAGACTAGTACCGGGCTCTACCACGCAATTCTATATCTTCCCTGGAAGACCTTTTACACCAATTCGTGACCAGGTTTAAATATAATCTAAAACCTGAAGCTACATTAGATAGCCTAATACAGGTGAAACAAGCACCCCTTGAGCCTGTACAGAAATTCATTCAGAGATGGAGTGCTGCGTTAAATGAACTCCATGAAACAATACCTGAGACTTACTTACTCACGATCTTAAAGGAAGCAGTAAATGATTTCATCAAATCTAAGTTGTACTACCTAAACGCACACACTCTAAACCAAGCCTTTGTCCAAATAAAGAACATAGAAGAGGCAGCACAAAACAGTCATGACCCCGCCTACATAGCCTTTAAAAATCAACATACTAAAAAAGATAAGGAAAAGGCTAAACCAACAGTGGCAGCATTAGCAGAGACTCAATGAACAGTTGCCCAGCAACAAGGTAAACCGCCTACCGCCCCCACTGGATACACTAAACCTCCCCTAATGCTACACCTAGGCCGTCCACATCCCAAGACGCTACACCAGGCCAAGCGTGAAATTTTGAGAGGAGAGACCCCTCTCAGTACACACGACTGCCCATGAAACCTTCACAACTATTCGACCAACTACTGAAGGCTGGGCTAATGAAGCATAAGCAGTTGTCCCCCGCGACAATTCAGAGACATGATCAATTTTGCCAATTGATTGATAACCCAGGCTTGGCAACCCCAGACGAGCCCCCAGTTCTAAGAGGCTTCAGGGTAGACCGTTTCTGTGAACACCATCAACGAAATGGACATGGCACAGACTATTGCTTCACTTTGAAGCAAGATATTCAATGATTGATCAATGTAGGCAAGATCACATTTGACGAGGCTAACCCAGTCAAACTGCAAAACCAGTCCATGGGTATATATAAAGATCCCCTGAACACCAAAGAAGCGCCCTACACGATCAACATTATTTATGCAGACAATAGCAGTGAAATGCCTGGGAAACCTTTTGTGGTTCATGTTCCCTCCACCCCGCAAATATCGTTACAAACTACATATCCCTCATGTGGTCCTCCTACCTCACGCAAACCTTTTGTCATTCGAGTGCCTCCCGCTGTGGCGACAACGCAAGTGCCGCCCCAAACTAAACCGTTTGTCGTTAGGGTGCCTCCTATTGGTACAACTGCTGGCATGACACCGTCGAACTAGCTTACCCCCTTTGTGGTCCGGGTGCCACCAGCGATTGCTATGGTTGAGGCAACAATGGTGACCCTCCCCGCCCCATTTGTCATTCAAGTCCCAAAACAACCCCACGTTCCAACTCCACATGCTCCCACGCAACCCACACGAGAACGCTTGGCAGACAAGCTCATGAGGGAACATTTAGAGAAGGAACGTTCGGCAAAGGAACAATGACTAGCACTGGGGCCTCCGAAGCCAACCCCATTGAGCGCATTGCCTATGACTCCCATCAACAATGAACCAAACACGTACCGCAAAAGGGAAGAACCGAGAGCACAACCCATGTCAATGCCAACAGTCACTGAAAGCAACACAAAAGCCACCTCGCGCGAGATATGGCTATTAGGTCCAATGGATCAAGTGGCTTTGGACAAGAATTCACCCAATGGCAAAGACTTAGCTAATGCCTTGAAGCAGGTCACCCAGGCCCTTAAACAAAAGAACACATCATTAAGCTTATATGACCTTGTCTTGACCTCATCAGTTCATCGTGAAGCCTTGGTACAAATGTTGACGTCGATCCCTATTAGTGAGAACTTACCCGCGGATGAGCCCTCTATACATGTGGTCATGTCTAAAGACCAAGAATCGAAACCCAAATCATTAAACTTCCAACCTGAAAATGTTAAAATAAATGAGAGAACAGGAGACGTCACTCACGAACCCATGTTCATAACCATACAAGTCAATCAATTCAAGATACATCGGGTACATGTAGATGATGGAGCGGCCACAAATGTGGTACCTTACCCCGTTATCGAACAGTTGGGCCTTACAGACTTAATCAAGCCAACGGCTACAACCTATCTGAAGTCTTTTAATGGGTCACGAGTAGTGGTCAAGGGTACATTGACCTTGGACTTCATAGCAGGGGATAGGTTCCCCACATTCGCTGACTTTGTGGTTATCGATGAGATGCCTGGCTTCAACTTAATCTTGGGGCGACCCTGGTTAGCCCAATTAAAAGTGGTGTCTTTCCCCATCCATCAGGAAATTCACATACCATATGAAGGGGGTGAGATCATTATCCATTGCAATACTGCTACCTCCACCATCTCATCTCACACGGAAGCAAACCCAGGCTCCGAAGTTAAATTCGAAGAGCCTTAACTACGCGACCCACAATGTGAACATAAACTCGAAAAACCTGTGATGAACAAAAAAAACAACACCCGAAAGGATGACCAGCACATCGAGGGTGATTCCTTAGAAACCATAGAAACAACATCTAAAACAGAAGCATCCGAAAGTATTGACTCAAAACTTGCTCCATTAGACGTCTCCTGGGAAAAGTTACCTTTCAATGTAATCAACGAAGGAGATGCCGAATATCGAATTGTCCTCGTTAAACACCACACTACCATGAAAACAAAAAAAATAAAAAAGATGCTAAACAATTAGTAAACATGTGCCTTAGTTCGAAATGACGTTAAACTACCACATGTCCGCAATGACATAAAACTAGCCACGGTCAGAAATGGTCGGTCTACCAAGAAACCCACCAATATCATTTGAAATTTCCCTCATGAACACGTGGCCTGAGATGGCCTTAAACTAGTGTGTTGGGCTCGAAATGGCCTTAAACTAGAACATCAAGATTATAGTTCGTCGTGACTTTAAACTGACACACAAGTACGCATGGCCCAGAATAGCCCTAAACTAGAGCACTTCCTGACGTTTGCCTTCTCTCAATTCAGGTTCAGCCTCCGAAGTTATGCTTACATTATTATGTTATTAATTACAGTTTTTCTTCACGTTCCCCTTTTCACAATTATCCTTCAATTACAATTACATTCCCACTGGCATCCCTACTTCTTGCATTACACTTAAACAACAAAGCAAACAAAACATTTTACATTGTCGCATCATGTTTGCATTTAAACAAAAATAGCCAAAAGAACAAAAGATTTCCACTTTAAATCTACGTTTGTCAGTATTCAAACAAACTCAAAATTCAAATAAAAAATATATATATATATAGTCATATACAGTTGGACAATTATAACAGTTAACTAATTCCACTCATCAATTCATGTACAACCCAAGGCAAAACATTCAGTTTACGACTCATGTAAAAATATGAGCCATGATAATATCAAAATGAAAACTAAACATCAAGGTTGGGAGGGCTGTCCCCTTCAGACTCTCCGGCACCATGGGTCCCCACTCCGCACCCTGACCCTATGAAAAGGTAAAAGAAAACAGTCAACACAAAAAGGAAAGAGAAAAATCCCAAACGTTATTGAACGAACAAAATTCACAAGAATAAACTGCTTACCGTAGGAGACCCCCCTAAACCGAATTCCAACCGACGGAGAATTTCTTCCTCGGAGACACTAGCCCAGTCAGTCCCATCGAGGCCCAGATCGACATTCGCTAAGGCCTTCCCTTTGTCAACCGTCGACCATGTGGGACGTTTCAAGGGAAATTCACCCACAGAGACCTCCCCGGAAGTAGTCGTAATTACCCTCTTGGGCGATTCCATCTCAACAATGGTATGCTTGGCAAATGTATCAAATGCAGAGCGCAAACCCAGACGCTCTATGAACATCTCAAGCTGACGCTTCTTTATAGATACCTCTTTTAGCGATTTCTTATAATGATACTTATGGGTCTTTTCGTCTTGACCCCACTTCCGCACCTTAGAAGCGAAAGCCTTCCAATCTTGACACTTGAGGTTTAGTAAATCTATCTAGGCCTTACGCTCTGCTAGCTCCTGAGTCAGTGACACATGGCGATTCAGCAAGTTCCAATATCTAGTATAAGTGATCTCAGAAGTTTGCCAAGAACGATCACCTGTTAATTTGGCTGAGGCGAACTCATAATGAGATTTGAGATCATCACGTTCGGCCGATAACTTGGAAACCTCTCTTTCCCTTGCCTGGATCTGTAACCATAGCTGTTCAATGAAGTGCCTACAAGTCCAAAGCGATTTGGCCTTATGCACAAGACATTCTACCACCTCATCCTAGACTTGTCTCGGTACTTGTTCAACTTCTGGCGGTAGTGTAGGCAAGCTAGTAATACAAATAGCCTCAGACGGATCCCACTTCAGTTTAGCCCCTACCCACACGAAAAGAACAGGCATTAGACCTTAGATGGCAAAAAAGAATGTGAAAATCGAAGGAAGCAAAACACTTGAGACGTTTGCACCTATTTCAGGGTGAGCTTGCTGAATGTGTTCGACAACCTTGTCAATGATACTGGTGACAAAAATCCATTTTTCTTGGCATTTCGGTCCAAGTAAACGGTTCATGAGTGTGAGATGGACTATCTTTAGTGGTCGTTTCAGGGGGAACCACTATCATAGGCACTTCTAACCGCATCGTAGGAATCATCCTAGTTTCAATATCTTCGTCTGAAAGTGATAAAAAACATAAAATTAAAACACCAAATAATGGAAACAACGATTCACAAGGCAAAAAAAATATATACTGGATTCTCTGTTTCCTTCCCGGTTTGGAGGGTCGCCGAGGTCCAATCTTCCCCTGAGGAAGCCATCAAACATTTCATCAACACCATCTCGGTCATTGACCAGTTCTGTCTCCATGGTGTCTTATGCCAGTTCTTTGGTCACTTCCACCTGATCTTTGCCGACCTCTTCCTCCTCAATTAAATTTGTTGGGACTTCCTCCTCCTCGATAATAGTTTCTAGCTCCCGTCTTCTCACTTCTGGAGTCAGTTCTGAAGACATTCATAGATCCAACATTAGTTTCATGTAAACGGTCAAAAAAGAAAAAAAATGAATAAGATGAAAATAATGATGATGACAATAAAACAAGTGCATCAAGCTTACTTATCTCACGCAGGCATTTTAAATTGTATACGCTTCGCCCTTGGCTCTTCTACAGTCAGGGCCACCTCTCTAAGGCGTTCGCGCTTCTGAACCTTCGATTTGGCTTTCCCGATGGTCTCCCTGATCACTTGGTCAGCCCTCCTAGCGGTGTAGGGCACATTATTTGGTTCCAACCCCACGCTGTCACGTGTATGGATTGAACCACCAAATGACCCCTCTGTTGTGACGAAAACTGATTCATCGATCCCCTTGGGTGCATCTTGAGGCTCAGCTACCTCAAATAAATGGCTAATCCATGGGTGAGATAATTGAGTACGATCTCACAAAACATATTTGTTATCTGCACAAACTACCAAAAATTCGGCCAGGTAACGTAGATAATCGACGAAGAATGCGAAAGTAAAATGGGATTGCGCCTCAACGTTTGAACGCAACTGCACTATCTCCCCATGGAAACCCGACAGCAAAAACTGGGCCCAATTATAATGCATCCTGGTCTCTAAAATGGTTTGCATGATGCGCACGGCTTCCACCCCAAGACTCTTCACTTGAGATAGGGATTTAGGAAACACCCGTGCCCTAAACAGGGGATACAGTTCATTGACTTCCACCACCTTTGATGTTCTCTGCATTGGGAACCCCTTAGAGCCCTTGAGAATGCCCAACCAATCTTCCAGCTCATGCACCACATGGAGCTCCTTTTGCATCCTATGCAAAACCACGGTCACACCATTTGCCGGGACACCGAAGAGGTTTGAAAAGAACTCGGCTGACAGATGAAAAACNAGGACACCGAAGAGGTTTGAAAAGAACTCGGCTGACAGATGAAAAACTATTTTGACACCCTTGATACGAGTGTTGTAGTAAGTGATAGAGTCATCAAACGAATCAACAATTCCAATCATTTCAGTTACAGAGACATCAAGGCTCGGGGTTGTGAATAGCTCCATGAGGCCGACATCATTCAAACAACAGATGATAGGCAGTGGGGCACTAGTATGTAACCATCGTCTTGCCTTGTTGACTTCCCCAAATTTCATGGACAGGGTGCTCTTAGTCCACCCTATCGTGATAGTGTCTCCGCCAAGGGGGATGTTAACTGTAAGCACAATGTAAAACCATAGCACCAGTATAACCAACGTTGCAGCCAAATAAACAAACTAAGGCGTCAGAGAAATATCATCACTTACCTTCAGTCATGGGATTCATATTGCTAGGACCCAAATCAGTATCACGGGGGAAAACTGGTCCATTACGTGACCAATCCCCATGTAGCCACCCCCGAGCCACGCATTGCGCAAATGCCCTAGAATACTGTTTATGAAAATGAACGATGTCACCCTTAGTTTGAGCTAATATAGCTTCACGGAGAGTGGGACCTGCCATGAAGGTCTCTAAAGTAGTGTGAGCCAGTGCAAGTCCATCGTCACCTAGGCATATTCCATCTTTGTCAACTTGGGGCCTACAAAAGAATGGTCATTAGAACAGGAACAAACACTAAACAGCAGAATAGAAATGACAAATTAAACAACCTTACCTCTCCACCCTGTACACCATGCCCGAAGGGTTCTGAAATAATGTGTGCGCACGAGTAGCCAAAAATAAGGTGCTATTGAGATAGTAAGGGCCACATGGCAATAAGTTCCATACACGCGATAACGGACGAGTAGATCTGGGCCCTCCAGAGGGACTGTCCTCAATCGCAAGTGGTCCCTCGTCAATGTCCACCATGAAAGCCATAACGCCGCTTGATGATCCTGGGAACATTGTCTCAAGCACGCTTCACGCTAATTGTTCGCTTAGATGGGACCATATTACTACCTTGAATCTGTCTAAAATGAAGGCAAGGAACTCACAGGCCCCTTCCCTGAACCATACCCCATTGTTATCAATAGTCATATTAGGGGCAGGTTCGTCGAAATCAATGGGCCCGAACCAGGCCAGAACCCCAATCAGCTTAACCACTAAGAGGAAAGGCTTAGGATCCCTGCAAATACCCAGAATGCCATGGTAAATCAATTATACACAAAAATGAAATAATGAAACGAAGTTCCACATTTGGGGCCAATACTTCGAAAAAAGTTGCAAACTATTTACGCTCAGCGTGCAGACCCTGAACGCTGGAAAACTGTTTAGGCTCAGCGTGCAGACCCTGCACGCTGGAAAACTGTTTGCGCTCAGCGTGCAGACCCTGCATGTTGGAAAACTATTTGCGCTCAGCGCATAGACCTTGCACGCTGGAAAACCATTTGCGCTCAGTGTGCAGACCCTGCATGCTGGAAAATTGTTTGCGTTCAGCGTGCAGACCCTACACATTGGAAAACTGTTTACGCTCAACGTCATCCCCGTATGCTAAAACATACAACCAGAGACCTCGCGCAAATCCCGTACGCCCAGATAGCAAATACAAAAGAAAGCAATTAACCGAGGCAAGATTAGAGCCTACCTACATGCCGATCCAGGCCACGATGGAATCCTAAGGCCTAGGCAAACATTGAAGCATGGCCTCACTTTCCTTCATGAAGGTCAAGCTGGGCTCCTTCCTCCCCTGGCCTTCTACTTCCTTTCCCTTACCCATCACTTTACGTCGAGTTGAACCCTGCACGTTGGGGTTTGGTCCTTTATGCCGAGTTGAACCCTGCACGCTGGGGTTTGGTCCTTTACGCCGAGCTGAACCCTGCACATTGGGGTTTGGTCCTATACGCCGAGCTAATTTCTGCACGCTGGGGTTTTAACCCTGCACGCTTGGGTCTAATCTTGTACGTTGCGCTAAACATTGCATGTCGAAGATGACTATGCCTTCACGCCGACGCCGTGGTTCCAAGGTTCATGTTGAAACTGTTGCCTGAAGTCCACATTCACGCTGAAACTGTTGTCTGAAATGTACGTTCACGCTGCGACTTGGGTTTACGCTCACGTCGCGACTTCGATTTATGCTCACGCTGCAATCTAGCTTAGGTTCACGCTGCCTTTGTTGACTGATAGGTTCATGCTCACACCTTGCATTATATATATATCGTTGCGTTGACCTTACCGCCATCGTCGCCGCCTTGAATATTTTATTCAATTTAATCAAAATTAATCAAAGTACAAAGTACAGGCAAATGCAAAATAAAAATAATGAGATAATGAACACTACCACATACCATATTCCCTTGCAAAGCAATTCCGGTTGCCCATACTGAACATTTTGGCGCAAACTCCTCAATCAACTAGACATCATCAACGAACGGTTAAACGGCCCAGTAAGGCCTTGGGGGGCCACATTCGACCCGGTAAGGCCTTAAACTGCCACATTCGGCCCGGTAAGGTCTTAAACTGCCACATTTGGCCCGATAAGGCCTTAAATCGCCATGCGTCTAGGTACGATGATAAACTACCACCGCATACGTATACATAATTTATGTTGCCTAGAAATGCGTAACAACCCCTACTAGCTCACTCTGCCCTCTGTTTATTGGCAGGAGCAAGCCTGATGGATTACCAGCATCTATTCACACCATTGACCATTGATGGATCATATGGAAAGATCACAAGAGAAATCAACATAAAGTCTATCAACTTAGGTCCATCAACAGACGATACATTCGTAGCCTCAATGCAACAAACATTAGACAGCTATGAAGGTATGACAAAATCCCTGGACATAGAAGCTGATAGCATCACTGAAGATCCTTTAATTGAAACCCCCGTAACCATGCCTGACGGCGAAGTTAAGATATTAAAATTGAGCACATTATTGCCACCCCAACTTGCCAAAGGTATAGAACACGTGCTTCAAGACAACATAAAAGCATTCACTTGGTTTTACACTGCCATGCTTGGGTTAGATCTTCGAATCGTACAACACAATATGATACTCGATCCAAAATTAAGGCCAGTGAAACAAAAAGCACGAAAGGTTAAGCTTGAGGTAGCATTGACATTTTGCAATGAGATCACCAAACTTTATCAGGCTAGGTTCATACAGGCTGTCGACTATGTTGACTAGGTATCCAACATGGTCATTGTCCCAAAGAAGAACGGAAGCATCTGCCTCTGCATTGACTTCCGAGATCTCAACATCGCAACCATAAAAGATGATTTCCCCCTGCCTAGCATTGATCAACTAGTTGATTCAATTGCTGGACATGCCTTGTTATCTTTCATGGATGGATTTTCAAGATATAACCAAATACGCATTAACCCGGAACATCAGCTCAGGACTACCTTTATGACACCATGAGGTACTTTTTGTTACACAATGATGCCATTCGGTCTCAAGAACGCCAGGGCCACATATCAAAGGGCAATGACATTTATTTTTAGTGATTACATACTTCATTTGCTCAATGATTATGTGGATGACATTGCAATTAAATCAAAAACACCAAAGCAACACATCCAAGACTTAGATTTGGTCCTAAAACGTTGCTTAAAATATGAACTTAGGCTCAACCCAAGGAAATGTGTCTTCGGGGTAAAAATGGGCAAGATGATAGGTTTTGTAGTGTTAGAAATAGGAATACGAGTAGATCCAGATAAGGTTAAAGCTATCATCAATCTAAAACCACCAAGCAACCTTACGGAACTTCGGGGTCTACAAGGTATATTACAGTTCATCAGCCATTTCATAGAAAAACTGACGGACAAGTTGAAACCTATGAACCATTTGCTACGAAAGAATGTCCACTTTGAATGGACCCCATAATGCCAGGAAGCATTTGATAACATTAAAACGGCACTTGTTCAACTACCGACAGTGTACCCTCCACAAAACAATAAACCCTTCTATATCTACCTTGCCACATTGGATTCATCGATCGCATCTATGCTTTGTCAGAAACGAGAAGATGGAATCGAAGTCCCTATGTACTATTTAACCCATGCATTAGTGGCCCATGAAAAGAAGTACAACGAGGTGGAGAGGTCATGTTTAGCCCTTGTCTTTTCCCTAAAGAAATAGTGACATTACCTCTTCCTTAACTAAGTCAACATAATTTGCAAAGATAATGTGCTCAGAGCCATCACCGGTAACATTTACGAGTCAAGCAGAATAGCGCGTTGGAAAGCCATGATAGCTGAATTCGACCTACATTACATATCGCAGTGATCAGTCAAGGGTCAAGCCATAGCGAACCAACTGACTACATCACCAACACATGATCAAGCAACAATAGAGCCAGAGTTTCCAAACGAAAACGTGAGCACGATAGACATAGTTCCCAATGATTACGAAGCCATTTTGAACTTTGATGGAGCATCCACCTCTCGAGGGGGAAGTGTTGCCACCGTCATCACCTATCCCTTTGGGGAGATCTAACCCTTTGCTTACCGCTTCAACTTTCACTGTACCAATAACATAGCAGAGTATGAGGGTCTTCTTAGGGGCCTTATGGCAGCGTTAGCTTCCAACATCATGCGATTGGTCGTTAGAAGAGACTCACAACTAGTTTTAAACCAAGTCACAGACGTCTATACATGTAAAGCGCAACATTTACAACCATACTGTGATTTGGATAAGCACTTACTGAAGCGATTCGAAAGCATAGATGTGCAACATGTTTCCAGAAATGATAACACCATTGCAGATGCACTTGCCACGCTAGCTCTAAACATATCACCAAGCATGTTCCACATGTTGCCTAGCTCCATAATCAGTTACGCTACACCCATAACTGATACTCCCTATGAATTACTGATTGCATCCGTTAGTACAACACACGCGGTAGAATGGTATGATGACATAAAATAGTATCTTCTACACGGTGAAACACCGCAACACCTAATTGTTGGCGACCGTCTGGGATGCGATCGCCAACGAGTGTCCTCGAACAAGATTTAGGTGCCTGCTAGTTTCTGGAAACACCAAGGCCCAGATACCTTCAAATAAACTTAGTAGTTAATGTGAGTATGTGTATGTGCTGTTGCGGCGTGCAGTTGTGTGAAATGTAACGATTGCGTTGTGAGTAAACTACAAATGACTTACTTTAAAGAGATTCAGCCAACTTTGCCAAGTACTTTGAGTTGTTGAAAGTGTCCTATTTTGTTCAACTGCCTAGTCTATGTGGTCCTTATAATACCTACTTGTAACAAATAGAATTTTGTGAAAACATTTGAGCACAACTCCACAAATCTAATCCTAATTTTCCCTAGAGAAAGAGATAGTTCCACAAGAAAACTAGAAATAGAGCAAGATTCGATGGAAGTAGATAGAAAAGAAAGGAAAGCAGATTTGTATAGACCTCAAATATTTAAACAAGGTAAAATGACACGAGTAAACACTTCGCAATAAAGCTATCCCAAATTCAATATCTACGAATTGTTCAAACTTCCAAGGCTCAAACAAGCAATATCTTCAAGACAATCCTACTATGCTACCAAAAATTGCTGCGTAAACTACCACGTACGAGACTCCATTTTGACTAGATAATAGATGTCAACGATTGCATTCAAACAGAACCTTTAAAAGACTTGACAATTTCTGATTGAAATACCACGAGAATTCGCTTTAAAGATAGAAAGAAGCTATTTTGGTCCCATCAAAATACCAAAGATTTTCTAAACCCTCTCGACTACTGAATTGTTCAACGGCGTGACTACAAACAAAGGCTCTCTTACAACAATCCCAATAGCAGTTCCCACACGTTGCACAATAACAAAATTTACTACTAAAATGCTCTTAAGGCTTTTAAACACAAGCGCTTCTATGGAAAAATTTTAATAGAAATTTCTATCGGGCAACAAGAACAGTAAGAGCAATCTAAAAATCCCAAAATTACTTGCCAAGGATGATACTATCTAAACCACTAGCTAAACAATTTAAACAAAACAAAAATACAACATAACTCACAGGACTATGACAAAGAGGTTAAAATCTTTTCTTTAGCAAGCCATCTTACAAGCAATCTTCTTTACAAATCTTCTTTACAAATGCTCTTCTCAAAATCCAAAGTGTGTCTTCAAGTGATAGCCCAAGTGCTAACTAGTAGCCTTCCAAAGTGTGATCTCCAAAAGTGTGATGTATGAGACTTCCCATAAGTCCTCCTCCTTCTTTTTCTTTACCCATGAAGCCTTTTTATAAGGTTTGCAAGGTAGTTACATGCCAAAATATCCTAGCTAACTTTTCTCCCAAGTAAGGAGGTTACAACTTACCCATTTAGTTAGGAGGAGGAAGTTATGTAGTTAGGAAGTTAGGAAGTTATACATAAAATTAGGAGAAATTGCTAACATTAAATGTAATGTGATATTATAAATATCATAATTATTTTAAATATTTGAACATCAATATTGCAAATATTTTTATGAATAGTAACCTATATATATAATTAAAAAAAAGTTCTAAGTCTTGGAATAATAATTAAATTAAAGGCGAGTTTTTAAACCAAGGCTTCACACTATAGGTATTTTAATGGTTATAATATATATATATATNAAGCGGCAGAGTTAATGGCTAAAAATAATCTTCTTCGTCTTCCGTGGTAATCGGCTGGTTCATTTTTTTTTCTTACCTTTGCACAAAATGGGTAAAAACTGCCACATACTCTAACCTGCCGTTCTGGTGCTAACTCCTGCAATTGCGGATTGTTGGACACGGCCACGCTGCCGGAGTTTAACATACAAAACTGACCCTAGCCTCTCTCCTTTTTTTTTCTGTAACTCGAATCTGAATTTCTTGCTTGCCGTATAGAAAATATGTCTGTTACAAAAATATCCAGGAAAGCAGCAGACAAGAACGGATCGATAACGTGGGCCTTTCTGGTGGTTACTGATGCTCATGATCGCCATTTTAAAAAAAACAAGGTGCAGAGATTCATCATTTCCAGGACAGTGTGCATTGGCCTCATCAGATTAGCTCCTACACGCAGATCCAAGATCCATGTGGGTGCCTCCACACGGTAGAAGTTGTGCTGCTTGAAAGGGCCGCAAACGAAGAAGAAACCGATGCATCCGCCATTGGCCATTATGCCGTATATGTGGCCCCGTGTGTTGTGCAGGTGTCTCTTGTAAATGCGTTGGTTTAACCTGCCTGCTCAGTGCGCCAATAGAATAGTCTTGTTACCGTAAATTGTTGCAGAAAGACAAGAGTGTGATTCTGGTTTCAGGTAGAAGGAAATACTGGTTTTGGTTGCGACTGATATTCTTCGTTTTTTTGGCCACCGTAGCCCCAAATTTACAAACAGCGGCTCTGACGGCAGCACCTCAAAACCATACACATGCCCTTCTCTATGGATTTCTGGAATACAAAATTTTTTGCGATACTGATTGTAGTCTGTCTGCTATCAAAAATAAATTTCAGCAAGAAACTTCGGCTTTAGAATGGGTTTTTTGCACTCCCGTGACGATTTCCTGGTGTGAATTAAAACCGCTACCATTACTGCGTTCTTGAAATCTGCGTTCTTGAAATCTATTGAGAAACAACATTGGATTTTGCTTTCATTTTTATGCAGTTTGCTGGTGAAGCTGGATGGAATTAGAAACAGAATTAGAATGGTAAATGGAAAAACTGCCATTTTCCGTATTAGTCTTATTCCGAGACTCAGCAACGCTAAGTATTTTATTGCCGATCGTTTCTTTCTACTCTGAATTCAAGTTAGGTCCATTTGCTTTGAAATCACCTATTCTATGAATGAATTCATCCTACATTTTACTACCGTATTACTCAAACCCCTCAGTCTTACACAAAGAAATTAGTCACTTTCTTCCTACTCGCTCAGGTGAATAATGTGAATAATATAACTCTTGTTTGCTAAAGAGATAATTTGGCACTTTATTTTCATATCCCAATAAGGCCTCAACAACATTTTATTTAGTAGAGAATAACTCCCAAACATTCTTCAACCAACTTTTAAGCTATATGTTTTACTTTCAAATTCTTAAACACTGGTTATTCCAATTTTAGATATGATAGTCCAACTGTTCCATGAAATGGCCAAATGTGCCAACACTAACGAATGCTCAAAAGGACGCAGTACGAGAATGTTCTCGACAATATGCACTAGTAGGAGACACGTTGTGTCGTCGATCCTACGAAGGCATACTGTTAACATGTGTTAGTAGCATTGATGGCCAAACCATCATCGAGCAAGTACATGATGGACTATGCGAAGGACATATAACGCCTAAAGCAATGAAACCAAAAATAAGATGTCTAGGCTATTATTGGCCACACATGGAGTATGACTATTTCTCCAAGGTCAAAACGTGCAGTATCTATCAAAAACATAGCAATTTGATACATGTTCCACCAAATGAGTTGCATACAGCCCAAATCACCTGGCCCTTTCAGAAGTGGGGGTTAGACCTTATCGGGCCAATAACACCCTCATCTTATGCAGGACATATCTTCATCATAACCGCGACAGAGTATTTGACGAAGTGGGTAGAAGCTATTCCCCTTAGAAAGATCACATCCAAACACATATGCAACTTCATTCTAGAAAACGTTATGACCGGTTTTGGCATTCCAATGACCATCATCACTAATAACGGGCCACAGTTCAGTAGTGCCGAAACTAGAACTTTTACTGAAAGCCTAGGGATCAAACATTCATTTTCATCTCCATACTACCCTCAGAGCAATGGACAAGTTGAAGCTATAAACAAAATCCTAATCACAGTGCTCAAAAGGATGCTTACTCAAAGCAAGAAAAGATGGCACGAACAGCTGGTATATGCACTATGGGCTTATCGCACTACGCACCAGACTTCTACATGTAAAACGCCATATAGTCTTGTTTATGGTTCAGAAGCTATTTTACCCTTGGAATTGCAGGTACTGTCTTTAAGGATCATACTTTCTGAACTCCTCGACGAAGGGCAAAACAATAACTTACGCATTGTTGACTTGGACTCGATAGAAGAGGAATGCACACGTGCACTCGATCAGATTGAGTGGTACCAAAAGCAACAACGACAACGCCATCGACACGATGTTCATAAGCGTCCTATCAAGGAAGGCGACCTTGTACTCAAAGCCGTTCGGGAACACACGAATAAATTCTCAGCCAACTGGGAAGGGCCCTACTTAGTCACCAAAGCATACGACAACGGAGCATTTAAACTAGCCGACATGAAAGGGAATGAAGTGGCACATCTGACCAACCATTTGTACTTGAAACCGTTCTATGTTTGAATGAACTCAAGTATGCGCTCATCCTAGAATCATGATGATAAACTGATACCACAGCTCGTCCTGGAATCATGAAGATAAACTGATACCACAACTTGTCTTGGAATCATGATGATAAACTGATACCACAGCTCGTCCTGGAATCATGACGATAAACTGATACCATAGCTCGTCCCGGAATCATGACGATAAACTGATACCATAGCTCGTCCTGGAATCATAACGATAAACTGATACCACAGCTAAACTGATACCACAGCTCATCCTAGAATCATGACGATAAACTGATACCACAGCTCGTCCTGGAATCATGATGGTAAACTGATACCATAGCTCGTCCTAGCATCATGACGGTAAACTGATACCACAGAACGTCTGCAATGACAATAAACTAGCACCCGTCCGGTACGACCTTAAACTGCCACAGTCTCATTCGTCAGAGTCAGCTAAGACTATAAACTGGTTTGCCTCTCCACAGTTCGCCAAGACTATAAACTAGCAACGTATCGTCCGCTACGACGCGAAACTGGTAATGTCCAAAGGGTTATGACATAAAACTAACCCATGACAGTCCGCTATGACTATAAACTAGCAACTTCATCTCTAGCCTCTCGATCTGTAGCTGCATTCAAACTTCATCAAAGCCACTGCCTCGCTCGTCATCAGTTGATCCTAACAACATTGCTGTCGTTCATATGCAGTGCCGGAACTCTCATCTGGTGCCTTTGTTTCATCAGTTACTGTTCAAGTCTAAGCTCACTCACTCACTCATGGTTTTCTTGTCTTGTTGAAGTTGTGTTTGTAGGATGACACCTAGAGGTGTTCGTACGAGAATGCACTTTGCTACAGCAGCAAGGTACCACATTGTTCCTAACACACGTGAAAAGGTTAATCAAGCCATTCACTAGTACATTTCCCATTACATATCCCATCTATTCCTCAACATACTCTACCCAGTTGCACCCCTGATACACCTAGTGCAGCCTGAAACATTGAGCACACTGTTGCACACTGCAATACTTTTAAGCAGTTGCAACCCACAACATGGCATTTGAGCATGCACACAAGATCAAAATGAAGCTCTATACAAAAAAAAAATAAGTCCTTCAAGGAATGCAACACATCATCATGTGGCCCTGGTTGTGCCGACAAGTCCTCTTAAACACTAAACAAGAGTCTTGTTCCGCCCAAGGACGTACACCTCATATCTTGGTTCCAAGTCTGCTAGAAAATGGCTATTGACAAGGATCAACATGACCTATACACACACTAGAGCATCCCCTTCACCTTGCACAATCCCTTGATTAGTTTCCAATCTCCACAATTTCCATTTCCTTGATCCAGCCACAAACTTCATTTCCCCAATCCTATGTACTACTGAACACGATGCGATGGCATTTGGTCAAGTGTCGAAAGACAATACTACTAAGTTGCTTGTGGTGTTTTTTACTTCTTTGTCGACGCTTCTTGGGTCGATTCCTCCAAGTGTCAACAAAGAGGGGCCAATAAAACACCACAAAATTCTGAGCTTAGTACTTCTCCAACAAGAATCGAGCTAAGTCATGATGCTCCCCAGCATGACTGAAGCTTGAGAGCCCCACAGATAACCTCAATTAGAGTCGAACTCAACAAGAAACGGTTCCCTGGGACCTGCGGGGGATTACGGTGACATCTGGCGTCAAACCTGGCAAGTTTTGAACTCAAAAAACCTGATTTTCACTGAGTATGCAGCAAGTATCTAGCGTATACACCCAGCGTGCAAGTTTACAGCGTGTATGCTCAGCATATACACCTGGTGTGTACAGCGTATACGCCCAGTGTGTAGCACAACATATACCAATCAAAGCTCTCTAAAACTATGTCAGATCAAGTCCAACCGAGCTGAACATTTGCAAGCAGCATTCTCGTGACATTCGAATTCAAATCCAAGGGCCGAATTTGATGCTTTCTGTTGTAGCAGTAGTTTGTAAAAATAACTTCTTTTGTTTTAGTCAAGTCTATATGCCGAGTTCACACGCCCAACGTGTACATGCTGGCGTACAACAGTATACGTTGGCTTGCAGCAATATACGCTGGTGTGCAGCACGCCATACACTTGTAAAATTTCATTTTTTCGCACTCGGTCAACGTGCCACATGTCACCCGACCCGAGAGTCCAGCATCCCATGGCCAATCATCCCCTCTCAGATCCGAGTCTAACGTCTAAACCTGTATAAAAACCTCAATTTTTGACGAGTTCAGGGTTCGAAAAAATTGAAAGATCGGAGCAAAAATTTGGGGCAATCCACACAAAGAGAACATCCAGAACGCTTAATCCTAGACGCTGGACTTCCATCCTACACGCTGAGCATACAGCCTTTATGCTGTGCTTGCAGTCGAATCCAGCGAACAATCATCCCCCTGCATCCACCGGAGCCTTCCGTCTGCCTTGTGTCAGATTCACAACTGCGTTAGATTGGTGCATTGTAACTTTTCATTTTGCAATAATATTGCCACATTTCTTTTGCTAAGATTTGTTACAGCTTTTCGTTCATTATTGTATGCTTATTGTTTACGTTCCTGTACATTTATGTTCCGTTTGACATTACGTATAACCCAGCGTACAGTATAACAGTGTACGTTCGGGGAAATCCTTATCTGATCCGCGTGTGGACCATTCAAGGTACTCTGCCTTCGTTAATTCCAGCTTGCCCTCAAGCGAAAGTAGGGTCTTCTGTGCTTGTCCGAGGATCTCTTGGTTTCTGTTTCATTCCAGCCAGAGACCGACAATTTTGGATAGTACAGCCTTAACCTCCTATAATTTAGAGTTTGCTACTTCTAATTTTTGCAATGTCTTCTTATCTTCTACAAACTCAATCTCATATTTAGCACAGGTGGTAGCTACCTACTTCTCAAGCTTAGTTCTTGGGTGCCTTGATGTTAACATGGCTAAGTTAGCATATCACATATTTGCCAACTCCGTGTATTCTTTAAGATCTTGGATCTGCAGGTCTTGGCTTTTCAATTTTGCTTAGTGGCTAAAGGCATAAGTATCTAGTATGGCTCGCTAGTTAGTGTGTTGAGCACTGAAAGAATTAATGTGGGCCTTAGCCATACAAATCTCCTTTTTGATGATTTCCTTATACATTCCCACCTAGTCACGGAAGTGTTCTTTTAACTTCTTGTGCTTTTTGGCCTCATTTTGCCATGCACTTATTTCTATGGCCATCTTTTGGTGGATGGCATGGACCTCCTCCATGAAGAGGGTTCTATTCTCCCTGACCAAGCAATTCATGTCTTGGTTGATCCAAACTAGTTATTCTCGCATTTGTTGGAAACTTTCTTCAAGAATATTCTTCTATTTCTCAACTATGGTCAACCAAAGATTTTCAATAGCAAGTAAATTATTTTCCTCTTATAAGGCCTTGAGAGCTTTAACATGTGCATATGTCTAAGCTTGTGCCTTTGAAGCATCCCAATTGGCCTGTTCCTTTTCCTTGGCTGCCCTTTTATTTTCTTTCAACAATTTACTCAATTGCTTGGTTTTGAAAATATATAATTGGTTAGCTATGATAAATTGGGAACGATCCTATCGTTCAACTTGTAGGGCGATGAGATTTTCTTGCAATCTTTGCAACTCTCCTTCCACGTGCTCAGTCCTAACTTTAGCTATAACCAATTTTCCTTTGGTGGAAATGAGATCTGAATGTGCTGTGATGACATCTTGGGGAATGTCAAACAAGGACATCATAACTTGTCTTGTTTACAGCAAGCGATCCAAAGCATCCTCATGTTCTGCAAGAGTTCTTGAGGGACTAGCCAGAGCTTGAGCATCATGTGCTCTTGTGAAATCTGCTGATGGCACAACAGAAACATTAAACAATTCTTTGATGTGGTTTGCAACCACCTCTGCTACGCTTGTTGCATCCTGGTGTTGCATAACCACCACCATGGCTCCTTCACCAGTTTTCAACTTGACTTGGAAAGATGCAACATTCCCAGAGATTTGTTGAGACCACTGGGACTCTTCTCCTTAAATTAATGGAATATGTCCACTTGCAAGGTTAGTTGAAACAGTGGGCTATATGATGTCATCAATGACCCGGAATAAGTTTTTGGCATCACGACTTACCCAACTGATTGTCTTAGTAATTGTTTGAAGATGACTAATAGATGGTTGATAATCTTATTGTAGTGGTGGTGATTGCTACACTTGCTAGCTTATGGGCTATGTGTTGGGCCTTACTTCCTATTGTTGGCTGGGTCTTGCTATTTGAGGTGTAGTGGGCCCAATCGTTTGCTCCTCCTCTTGTTCTAATTGCTCATCAGTGTCTTTCCTAGGTGCCAGTAGTTTGAGCAGTTCAGCATATGAAGTGTTTTGGGCTTTTTTAGGAACATCATTTGTGTAGCCTAAGATCTCGGCATGTCTGCATAGCTTCCTAATAAGACAAGGAAAAGGCAAAGCAAGCTTCCCTATCTTCCTTTCTTCAAATTGCCTTAATATCTCCATCAGATATAAATGGGTAGACTCACATTAAATTTTCCCATCAAAATCACACTGCCCCATGCCACATAAGTAGATAATCAATTTAAACCTTTGGTGGGGAAAAGGTGATAAGTGTCAATCTTAAAGTAGATCCTCTCCTCAAGGGTTAATTCTTCGTAAACTTTATTCTCCTTATTGTAGGCCTATTTCAACCATAATTTCCTTGTGTCTGCATTTGAGTAAGTGGACAAATGAGCAACTTTTGGTCCCTTTTTTGAAAAATTTAGGACCTCTATAATGGCCTTTACCCAAAAATCAACGAAGAAACCACCTACATTGGTCACAATGCCTTCTTCCTTGCCATGCTAGAATTGATACGTTTCACCTAAATACCAATCACCACTCTTTAAGAGGATGGGCCCTAGTGGAGATGCCTTCAGTTGAGTCTTCATTGATTCAAGGGTGAACTTAATGAAAGGCCCAAAATTGAGCTCCACTATCACAATTACAAAGGTGGACTTCTCCCGAATGACTTGGAGACATTCAGGGGACAGTGTAAGATTATGCCTTAGTTCTAGGGCTCTAACTTCACCACCTTCTGTATGGCCAGATTGCACTGTCGTAGGGGTTTCTGGATGAATGATGAATGAGTGGGCCTCTTGCTTTGCATGTTCTACTCAAGGTTCTTGGCCTCTACCTCCTCTTGGGCATTTAGTTTCACCTTGAGAAGGTCCTCCTTGCTATCATCTTTTATGGGCCATCTGTAATCACACAAAGATTGATTGTTAGTAAGGTTATTTAAAGAAATTTGGTTATCTTATACCGTATTCATTGCCTTTAATAAATGTTTAATTCTTTTCTTAGTGTGATCCTAGAGTTAGAAATTTTTCAAGGAAGTTGCCCTAAAAGTTTAATGTTAGACCTGATCTATTTAGGTAACTCATAAAATAACTTAGATGGCTTAGGTGAAGGGAGAAAATTAATTTGGCATGAATTCTAATAGTACTTACCCCTATGATATCCTTCGAGCAATAGCAAATTTCAAAAAAGTTATGCACAAGTTATATAGTTTCCCTCTCCCATGACTAAGTTAAAACACTCTGGGTTTAATTAGGTTTAATAAGAAAAGAAATCAGAGCGTCAAAGAGTAAAATATTGAAGGTTGAAATTAGACTTGCAAATCACTAAAAATTGTGGAAGAAAATTTGAACAACTCCCCCACATCAACTGTTCAAAATGACTTTTGTAGTGCACGGGGGTCCCATATATATAGTTTTTATAGACATAATATCATGTATGTGATAGCGCATACCTAGTATCATGTTGAACTTGATATTGGATACCCAATATCGCATCCCAACCAAGATAGGGTACCTAGTAGAATTGATGATTTTTCAAGTTTTAGGGCCAAAATTGAAGGATTTAAGGTAGATTCAAAAGGTCTGGGATAAGGGCAAGTGGAAATTGAGACACCAAAAGTGTAATGGAGTGGAGTCATACAATGAAGTTCTTTCAAAAGGATGAGAAATGGTTCTAAGGAACATTCAGTTAAAATGATGACAAAGGAAAGAATAGATTTGGGAATGGAAAACTCGGAGGGTATAAAATCATGTGGTGGTGTGCAACAAGTAGAAATTACAAAAGTCATGCAAGTGGATCCTCCCCAAAGTAGGTTCCAACCTATCATACCCTCATGTAACCACACCTTAAAATGTCCATAGGCACTAGAAGGATTAAATGCAACCTCCACCTATGCAACAAAACACACACATGTTAAGTACCACTGTGATGAGATATGAATTCTATGCCACACAAGACACAAGTTAGAAATACCTGGATTGTGAGATGAGACAAATTGCATAAGGGATTGCAAAGATCATAACATGAGGTAACTTACCCTGGGCATAATGAATCCTTAGTGTTGTGTGTGATTAAAGTACCATTAGCCTTTTGCTCCAAGATCAAAACCAAGTCCATACCTTTGATCAGTGACATCGCATTGTTTCATCCCAATGATAGACAATTATAAGAGCATCATGATAGTAAGGTTTACGATCACTTAGCATTTTGCATAAGGGAGGAGTGATTTGAATTTGTCTATGGCACATTTTTTGAGCTTTTCTTTTCTGCTTCACTTCTTTCATTTCTTCTTTGCTTTCTTCTTCTTTTAGTCGCTTTTATGCTTTGTCTTTCCCAAAGGTGATCTAGAAAAGCTGCTAACCTTTAGCGCATGGGTGCATGTCTTTCCAGTGGGACCCCCTAGAATAGCATTGAGTTCCTTTCTTGAGTGCCTTTATTACCACTCTTACTCCCATTTTTCATTAGATCTACAAGGATCTTAGTACAACCAAGCTGCATGATAGCACAAACAGATGTTGCCAAAGAGAATCCACAAGTCCCCTTGATGTCACACCCTTGCCATTCCCTCTTAGTTCATCACTCTTCACTCTGGGCATAATGAGTACAAAGTTACTCTAAGTTTTGATGATAACAAAAATATCATCATCCCCAAAGCAAGAACCTCTTATTAATAGAATGGATGGATGGATGTTGTGGGGTCACTATCCAAATAATCAGTCACTTATGACTCGATAACATAGAACAATGCCTCAACTAATTGGTTACATGAGTATTATATTCATAGATGAGATTATCCACAAAAAGATAAAATGACAAATTGAAAAATGAGAAAGTAGAAAACAAAAAATTAAAAAACAAAAAATTGTAAAACCAAAGAAAAGGAAAAAAATTTACTAATTTTGCTTATTAGAATGGGGGATATCCCTTATGACTAAACCTTTGGTCATGGTGAGAATTAATAAATGGAAAGTTAGGATCCATGCATGTTGGAAATATTGGGGTCCAATCATATCCAAACCACTGGGTGTCTTTTGGTGTAATGGTAGAAATGTACCCAAATTGGGGTTCACACACTTGATTAAATTAGGCATAGTGGGGAAGATTATAAGATGTGGTCATGTGATAAGAAGCTAACCCACTATGGCACTCGTGATCATAAGATGGTATGCAAGGATCGATATGTCTCCTCATGTTGTTAGATTAATTAGGCTGCATGGTTGTTGGAGTATTGACTAGTGGCCTAGATAAGATAATAGGAGGCGTTGAGTTTGAAGAGGAAGGTGCATTATAGTGTTGGACTTGTGCTAAGTTGGAAGATGTAGTGGTTTTAGAATCATGCTATCTCTTTCTGTGGCCATGCCTAAAGAAAGGACGCTTCCAACATTGTGGAGGACTCCCATTGCTGTTGACAGTAGTAGCACAAGTAATGTTCGTTGGTTGGTGTTGTGGTACAAAACCTTCTGGTACAACTAGTGGCGATGTAGAAGGAGGTGAAGGATGAGAATATTGGGAGTAAGGAGGAGTGTAAGGGACATGAGGTGGTGATCTTGTAGGAGAGGACATGGGTTGTTAATACTTGGGAGAGTGATAATGATAAGGTGAAGTAGAGGATGTTGATCCAATTGGAGAAACAAGGTGTTGAACGTAATAAGCACTTGGTTTAAGGTGATACGAAGGGTGTGGCCAGTTTGGCGATGGCCTCCCCCACGACTAGGGGTTTTGCCACTGTTATTGAGCACAATACTTTTGTACAAAATCTAGATGTAGCATTCTTCCCCAATGCTCATGTAGATGTGACAAGATTGGGCATTGGAATTTGGGGTAATCATACAGGAAAACATCACATTGATACTTATGATTTGCGGTTGAGCCCCTATCCTTATTTTCCTCAATCCTTCATTCCAATAGTCAAATGGTGTTCTGTCTTGTTTCTAGGTTTGGTATCCTCTATTTGTTCTGGTCATTAGAGTTATCTTGCATGGTTCTCCCTCTAATAATGTCTGCATATTCTCTACATTTCTCATGTACCCACTCCGTCATCTTGTTGATCTTTGCCTCGATTTCATCTAGTGATTTTAGTATTGGCAAAGGTGGGGATGGTTTCACCCCTTAAGATGAGCTGATTTCTCCTTTTCATAATTATGGACCTCAATTATTTCAAGAGTTTGATCTTGTTTAGATTTGTTGACTTCTAGTTGGCTATTTCTCCTTTTTCTTTTGCTACCTGCTTAATATAGTTGACATGGGGCATACATCCCTAGGGTCTCCCTTGTTTCATTATGGAGCCCATCCATGATGTGATACATTAGCCTTTCCTCGAAGAACCCGTGGCTTGGGCATTTGTTTAACAAAGAGTACTATCTTTCTAAGGCCATGTCCAAGGGTTTATGTTATCCTTGTTTCTACTCTTGGATTTGTCTCCTCAAAGCTAACACTCTTACATAGGTTTGATATCTTTCATTGAAGAGTTTTACCATTGTAGGACAATGACAAATTGAATTTGGTTTTAAAGACCTATACCACACTTTTTCTTGACCAACGAGTGTCATAGGGAAGAGCTTAAGCCTTTGCCATCCATTCTCAGTGTTGTTTCATACACAAGCATCATAGAAGGCTTGTAAATGATGTTGAGGATCTAAATCATAGCCTCCTAAGAACTTAGAAAAGTTGTTTAAATCAAGCTTGCGTAAACGACTTTCCTTGCAATGCTTGCGGGATATCTGAATGGCCTCTATTATATGCATTAGGCTCTTAGGGACTAATAGGGGTTTATCATCATCATCAGACAAGTGGTGATTAAAATCTCTATTTGATTGATGGTGATTATGGGACTTGTATTCATGTTGATGACCTTGAGTGTGTCTGTGGATTTGATTTTTGCTTTTACTTTGATCCTTTCATGGAGCTCTATCTCTATTCTTACGTTCATCTTCGTTAGAACTAGACGTTGAATTTAAGGGGGAAGATGAAAAGGAGGAACTAGTAGGATAGCCATGGATTCTATAATGTTCCTCATGGTCCCTTTGTTTATCATTTCTAAGTATCAAGGAGGTCTTAGGCCTTGAGTCCTCCCCTAGTTTAGGACTAATGTCATCTCCTTCAAGATTGTCTACCTTAGGTGAATGTAGTCTTTGAGTGCTGTTAGGGTGGCCATGGTCATGAAAAACTCCTTCATAAGATGGATCACTTCAATCTTTTTCATTGTATAATTTGTTAGTTCTCCAATGAATAGTTGCACTACGCGGTTCATAATCATTTCCACATGAGTGAGACATTGTTGTTGATTTGTGATGTGTGTTTGAATACTTTTCAAAAGATATATTGTTAATACCCTTTTATAGTGATCTTGTGTAATACAACTAATCTAGATAACTAGCACCATCCCTGGAAAGGATGCCAATGATGAGTACGCTCAACCATATGAATATGAGCATGTACACATGATCTAGTTGAACTCTGTGAAATGGACTAGTTGTAGCACCTAGAAAGTTATACATTGATTGTAGTTCACTATCTTCCCACTTGGACTAGTATTTGCTTTATCGCATATGGTTTAGTCCAGAGTGAGGTGTATGATGTGATCCCTACTACTATGCTACTCCTAAGGACAATAAGAGATAACTCAATTAAGCTAATGGACAATAGAAAATAAGATCTAAGCTAGCCTAAGTGTGATGAGCATCCTTCCTTAATCATCCATATGCATCTTAGACTTCATGTACTACTTCTAGGATTATCAAGCACACATCACTCAAAGCACTACTTGATACACTACTGGGTTACCACGTAGTTACACTTAAATGTTCATGATTAAGACATACTCATTTCTTGTTAATAATAGGAATAGTAAATGATGATAAAAGAAATATTAACTAAGAAAATAGCAATAAATGATCAACAATTTAAAAAAATTAAAAGCTAAGTGAATGCTACAATGATGGAGTAATCGCACTCTTTATTGCCGATTGTGTGCGTGTCCAAGTACATCACACTTGAACAAAGATTCCATACAATTATAAGCATCACACTATGGGCATGCACTTGGAAAAAACACTAAAACTAACTATAAGAATTAAAAACTAAAAAATGACTGAAAGGTTGACTAAAAGGACTTTCTAATGGATTCCCTTGTTATGCACCTAAGTGCTATACTTATACACTAACACAGGAATCATGATATCGTGTATATGATATCGTATCCAGGCTATGATATCGCATACCCAATATCGTGTACTCGATATTGGGGCTTGGAAAATTGTGATTCATCAGTTGGACATCCAAGGGCTCCATGCTAAATATGTTGTGCAAGATCACGACTCTAGGGATTACCATCCCAATGAAGCACAATGTAAAATTGATCAGCAACAAGAGAAATGCTATGAAGTTGTGAAGTTGTTCCTACTGGGTAAAAAAGATAGTAAGGATCCCTTATCTAGGGATTCTCATTTCACTAACTCTCCTCCCCTTGGTTTCAATGAAGGAGGCTTGAACTAAAATTTATGGTCTACTGTAAACAATCTTGGTTCACGCAAGAATGAATCTCATGATCATGGGAGATCCAAAGATAGGAGCCATGGTAGGGACAAGGACAGGCATCACAATGATGATCATGGACATGATCATCAAAGAGGGGATGGTAGGCACTACGATGCTAGTCCTTCTTCCTCTTCACCTTCGTCATCCTCTTCTTCCTCCTCTAGCTCTGATCGAAGCCATAGAGGACATGACCATGATGGAGGCAATTGGCAAGATAAAGATGATCATGGGGCCCATTGAACTAATTGAGATTAGGGGCATGGGCATTTAATGGAGTCCCCCCACCATGAGAGAAGGGATAGTAGAGGGCATCATAGGCATCATGGCCATCACAAAGGTCATGACTATGATGAACCTTTGCTTACTACTTGAAATATGTTGAATATTGTAGAGGCAATGAGAATTTCGACAAGGCATGTGAAAGATAGTCGAATAAAGTAGTTGGATATGAACAATATTCCCAAGTTTGAAGGGGTTGATGAGCCAAGCAAAATTCAATGCTAGATACCTTTAAAATTTATCTTTCCTTCATTGTAGAGACTGTCACCTTGTCTATGATTGACCCATGAGTCGTATCCTATGGAGGAACAGTTTAAAGTCAAAAGGTCATCAAGACAATAAATAATTAGAATTGAATGTAATTAAATTTCACACTTATGACTAGCACTTATAAGTAAAATCATAAGTTTTCACCCTCATTTCTAAAATTAAGTTCAAGAATGAGAATTAATGATTAAATAAAATTGAAATTATAAACATAAATTTCAAAGATCATAAGGGAGACTTTACTTGATTTGCAATTCTACCTTGATGTCTTTACAATGCAACAACTTTGATAGTCAGATGATGGACTCCAAGAATTGCAATTAATCTCAACTTGATGTGGAATTTTTTTGCATATTATTTATACCCCATAACATTCCAAAAATAAATAAATTAATAATGGATTGATATAAAGTGCCAATCCATAGTAACAGGGGGAGGTACTAAGTTGGATATCTTGGAAACTTCAAATTAGCATGGAATCCAAAATCCATGTAGAAGGTGCGCCAGACATAAATGAATGGTAATGTTGATGAGGATAAAGTAGTGGTGTTGCTAATAATGGACATGTGATTCTCCATAGGTTCTAGAGTAGTGCACACCAAATGATCCATCCCAAGAATGTAATTTTCCTTCATTTACTATCATCATCAAACATGAACATTATTTTTTTGGAAAAAAAATGAAATTCTAGAAATACATGTCTAACTCATCATAGCAAAATGGTAGGTCGATGGAGGAACCACATGCATACTGAACTCACGAGTTTGAGCATCAAGGCCAATGCAAGTAGAGTCACCATGAGCCTAGAGCTCATCTCTAGGGCCTTCATGTCCTATGTACGCTATAACTGCATGGCTACCAAAGATGATAGTGGTGCTATGGAGCTATCACATTAAGGTCATTATGTAGGTGGTAGAACATGCGACTATTCCATTTAAGCGATGCATTGGTTGGTCCATGCCCTAGGTCGATCATGCTAGTGACGTGTTGCCTGTGAAAGGAGCAAGGTGCATAGCTTGGCCAGCTGTGACAACCTCTAGGATTCCTAGCATCTGGCATGGAAAGCATGCACATGGAGTTAGCACACATGACAATGGTGGTGGTAGTTGACTGCTTTGGGTCATAGCAAGCTATGTTGATGCATGGGTGGTTCTCGCCTACCATAAGAGAAGTTCCCTGCAAAACAAACTCCATATTAGAGTTGTATGTCAACACCCTGGTTTTGGTATCTCTAGTAGTGAGATCTAGGCTGGTTAATCTTTTGCTACTAGTGTAGTTGAAAACCAATGATGGGGTGTCCAAAAAATTGGTGGTGTAACACAAGAAATGTTGTAGCACTAAGCCTGGAACATTGCCATGTTGGGCATAATGAAGGAGTAGTTGTTGATGCTTGCCATGAATTTTTGGCCCAAAGGCCAGGTGCATGTGGTGTTAGCTAGACATGCAGTTATCCCAACGTTGTTAGCGTAGAACAACCGGATGTTTGTGTGATGTGGGATGGTGGCCAAGCCATGCTGGTTGTGCTACCATACCTCATGCTGTTATTGTTACTATTTATTTGGCTGCCCAAGATGGCTGGGATTGGGGTTAAAGTTGAGGTTCTTATCTACAAGCGTCTTGTTGACATAACTCTACAATCATGGCTTCTCTGAACAAGAAATCATCAACAACAGCAATCAAATCCAATCTAGGTCTAGCCCTGCACCTGTATCATTTTTGGATCGTTGGCCTCCCCATTGTAAGATTACTCCACATTGTAGAGTTGTAGGGCGCTACCATGTTAATGTTGCCCTAATTCCAAAGTATAATTTTTATATAATATTTATATAAACTATATTGTTTATATATTATTCTATAATGTTTATATAGTTTATGTAAATGTATATATAATTATATATATAATGTCTTTATATAATTTACATATATGATTATATAATGTTTACATAATATATATATATAATCATATTAATTAAAATAAACTAACTAATACTGACCACTAAACTAAAATACAACAAATATTAATTAAACATTAATATAAAATCAATTGACATGCATGCTTTTAACAAAAATACTTATTAAAAACTGAACCAAATTTTTTGGCTTATCATAGCCCTCGACTAGCCTTTGACCAATCCCTAGCTGTAAAGGTGAAATTAAATTAATAAACTATTAAAAAGAATTGATAGACATGCAACTGTAAACAAAATAAAATTATGCTTCTGCTTATTCTAAGATATTATTTTAGGCTAACACATTAAAAACATGTAGACATAAAAGAAAAATTAGACTTGTCCATTTACCAAATGTTTATTTACTAATTATTTATTATGTATATATGCTAATTCCTCTTTTGATGATAAATTCTTATTCTTCGATATGAGTCCACATATAACTTGGTTTGGAAGGCCCTACTTAAGATTAATTGGGCTTAACATCACTTCACAAGGTTTGCTTCATTAGGTGCAAGAATGTCTTATAAACTCAAGGTTTAAACCTTGGCTATGATTTAAGGATCCAAGATGCATTACTTACATCTAACTCATTCCCTAACTTGATCTTCGCTTATCTTCCAAGTTGGTTATACCCTACTATCATATCCTTTATTAATTGATTACCTCCTCCCCCTCCTCCCCCACCCTCCTCCCCCAGCACTAATTAAGCTAAGATATGTGATATACCTAGGTTAATTAGCAAATATAAATTATTAAAAGCAACATGGTCAAAGGATTTACCAAAAGCAAAAGATGCCCTCGATATTATATATCCAAATGACTAAGAAGGTACCAAAGGCAATGGGTGAATGAGTGTTAGTATCGATCATTAGCGACCATAATAGCGATATCGACCATTGACACCTATAGAAAACATGATGGGAAACATAAAGAAAACCCATGCATAGAAGTACCACTAGTCAGACGAGATGATCATGCAAAAGAAAAATAGGAAGATAACTAAAAAAAATGAAAAATATGAATAGAAAAAAAATGAGGTAAAAAAAATAAAAAAGAACAATAATTTGAGAAGTACAAAGGAATAAAAGCAAAGTAACTAAATATGATAATACGAGGAATGATTAAAAGTGAAGATTCTCATGAACATACTAATTATGGATGAGTCACTCCTTTGTTGCCAATGTTCTACCTGAGTTCTAAGGTAGTGGCATCAAGGAGTAGATTGTAATTTGTTGTCAAACCCATAAACACTCTGCTTACAAAAGTGGGCTCTTGTGGGATGCTTAAAATTATGAGCTTGGAGCATTGCCCCAACTGTAAGGTTCTTGTGGGAGTGTGGCTCAGCTTGTGATTAAAATTTTTTGTGGCGCCATCTTTTTTCCTTTTGTTTTTCTTTTCTTTACTATTTTTTTATTTGTTGTTTTTCTCTTGTTGTTTCTTTTTCTTTTTTCTTTTCCTTTTGTAAGAAATTCAATATCTGACCAGCTTCAATCATGAGGTTCTTGTGGGAGCCAATTTCATTTTGCAAGGGTTGCTCACATGGCTTGATATTGACAGATGCCTTTTGCTACTAAAGAAACTAGGTCCAATATAACACATCCTTTTCATCTTAGTAACCCATCCAATTAGGTATTTAATAGAAACCAAACACTAATAAGCATTACCCTAAATTAAGTTATTTAGGCACCTTGATTTATGAACAATGTACTTAAAGAATATTCTTTAAAAATAATGAAGTTTATTATGTGTAAGACACTTATTAGTCTAAGGCTTACCCTTAGTTGGATTTTGGGTTTAAACCTACCTAGTTTAAGGTAAGAGGAGTTGTCCTTCTCCCTTGCATTCTAGACATGATGTTATCAAATTATTTATAGTCCCAACTAATAATAGAACGTACTATTGCCCTATACATTTTTCAAGGCAAAAGCTGTAAATTGTAAATACTTATTTATTAGCTTATTCTATGACATAAGTGTCTTTTTAAGGGATACATTTGAGAGCTAAGACTTTTAATGGTCTTGTGTCATGTAATTTATCAGTAGTGGAATAAGTTGGGTCACTTAGCTCTACTAGTTCATCTTCTCTAGGTTTCTCAATGTGATGTTGATAATATAACTTAAGCCTTTGTCCATTGACTAGGAATGTAGTTGAGGAATCGTTAATAGGTGATATGAGAATACTTCCATTATCATGGGTGATGAGAGCAGTTACTCTAATTATTAGAGTAGTTACTCTAGCGATTACTCTAGCAGTTATTCTAATTATTAGAGTGGTTACTTTAGCGGTTACTCTAGTAGTTATTCTAATTATTAGAGTGGTTGCTCTAGCGATTACTTTAGCAGTTATTCTAATTGTTAGAGCAGTTGCTCTAATTATTATAGTAGTTGCTTCCAAGCATATAAATACAGTGCCCAAGTGCACAATTGGGGAGGAAGTCTTTTAGCAATCAAGTAGTGAAACTCTTGTAGTTTATTTGACAATTAGAGTATTTTCCAAGTGCCTATAGTAGGAGGTCTAAGTATGGACAAATCTTTATTTGAGCATTGTGTACCTGAGCACACCTTGTGTATGGCAATAAAGATGAGCTCTTTGATTCATCCTTGTAGCACTTGAGATATTTTTTCTTACGCATTTCTTTTATTTTATTTCTTATGCATTTATTTTATTTTATTTACTTTACATTTATGTTATTAGCGTAGCAATTCATTTTTATCAATTAAGAAAATCATTAAATTACACAAGCACGACCACTTTGAGCATGTATGTAATGCTTGGTAACCTAGTAATGATTAGCGTTTGGTAATCCCAGCAATGTTGCACTGGTTCAGGATGTGTACGACAAGTGGGAATGGATGCTGGTGTTAGGATTAGTTAGAACCTAGTTAATGAGTAGTTAAATTAAATTAGTCACTTAGTTACCTCTCTCATTCCCAACTAGCACAGGACATAAAAACATAAAAGCTATAAAAATCATATCCCTCAAGCTTACTTAACCATACAATCATGACATCCAAGTAAGCTTGGGAAGACAATGATCAACCAATCATTCCTTGTTCCACAAGGATGCATAAGCACTTAGTCCTTGGAATTCAATTGGATCGTGCATGAAATGCTCGTATTCGTATGGTTGAGCATAGGGATACCTCGCTACTCATCATTGGCACCGTTGTTGGGGACTTCGTTGTTTGTGTGCTAACTAGAACATAGGAAATCATTCACATCATTGGAATGAATCCTTAGGGTTGGTTGAGAAAATAATAAACAATAATACATTGCACACTGAACAGACAAGTATGTCTCCTTCTTCATACAAAAGTGCCTCATTGCCTAGGTCTGAAAGAGAAAATAGTCGGTGGTATAATACACATGACGTTGATCCGCCAGTCCCTCAACAAGTTCGAGTGGTATATATTCATCCTAATGAGTATATATGAGACTTCACCTTTATCCTCCATCAAGATGAACAACTGTGTTGGCAAGACTTAGAAGGTAACATAATATTACCTCCTAATCATTTAGTCCCGAGCATGCTTCTTCGTGCTCTCACATGAATTGGCACGTCGCACTTACAGATAGAATACATTGCGCAAGACCATGAATCAAGAGAATACCATCCCACAGAGACACAATGTCAAAGGGAATTGCAATAGGAGAGACATCATAAGTCTTTGAAGGGTAAGTGGTCCCAGGATGCCCCACATGTCTTAAGAGAAAATGAGGGTGGTGAACCTACCTCAGGCAGTTTCCCACACAATGATGCTCCTCCCCTTGACTTTGGCCAAGGGGTTGCGTATCAGAACCTTCATTCCACTATTCATAACCCAGGTTCTGATACCCACAGGCATAAAGGGTCCAAAAAAGGGACATGAACTCATGAGAAAGATGGACATTCTGATTGCAATTGCGATCGGGGCCGAGACCACAGAAGAGAAGGTAGTAGACACCATCATGGTGAAGGTTCTCCCTCTTCTTCACCTTCATCATCTCCTTCAACCTCTCCTTCAATATTTGGATGCGGTCATAAAGAAAAAGACCATGGGGATAAAGGTAGGCAAAGTGAAATTCATAGATGAAATAGCCAGGAAAGGGGATGAGGGCACTATAGAGAGTCATGACATAGAAGAAGGAAGAGTAGGGAACAACATAAGCATCATAGATGCCATGGACAAAACAATCACGATGAACCCCTCCTCACTACTTGAAGTATGTTGGACATAACTAAGGCTATTAGAATTCCAACAAGGCATTAGAAAGATAGTAGGATCAAGAGATTAGATATGAATAACATCCCACGATTTGAAGGGGATATAACGTTGATCCTCATAATCATTTACAAGAATTCCATGATGTGTGTGCCTTATAGAACATAGAGAACAAATAGCAAAAACTTAAGTTATTCCCACAGACATTAGTTAAAGAAGTGGAAAGCTAGTACTGGTCTTTAGAACTGGAATTCATTCGTAGGTGGAGTACTATGTTAGAACTATTTAATGACAAGTACCAAACGTACTCCCAAGTGTCTAACTTGCGAAAGAAAATCCAAGGCTGGAAATAAGGAGGACATGAACCCTTAGATGCTACCATGGGCCAATACTATGCACTATTACATCGTTGTCTTGGCCATGGTTATTTGCAAAGGGATCAACTACACCATCTCGTGGATGGGCTTAGGCATGAAACGAGAAGAACCCTTGGAACTTATGCCCAAGGGAGACTATCCGAGCTTAGGTCCCATCAAATTCAAACACTATTGGAGCAAGTTGCTTAGGAAGAAGGTAAGCTATAGAAGAGAGAAAGTGTGGAAGAGTATAACTGAGATCCTTCCCTTGGGAAGAGGGGAGTAAGATTTTGTGAGGATGAAGAAGAGTCACCACTGGAAGAGATGATGAAGAGGAAAACTTTGCCTATCCAAAAGATGACATCAGAAGTTTTGGCAAAGGTAGACCAAATGTGGGATTCCCTAGACAGTGTATTTCAAATTGTTCTTAAAATAGTAGAGGAGTCTAGATAGCAAGGTAGTGAGAAAAGGAAAAAGAAAGAGGCTGAACATGCACGTAGCAAGGGTAAGGAAAAAGTTGCAATCATTGAAGAGGTTGTGGATTTGAAAAAAAACAATGATAGTGGATGTGAGATATGTGAATATGACCATCCTAAGGGATGTTGCCCTATAATATCACATCTGCAAGAGTCTGGGATGTATGCACTCAACCCACGATTAAATAAAAGGCAAACACCCTGAAGGTTACCTTATCCTCAAGGTAACCCAAGGCAGTACCACCAACCCTTAACGTATTATCCTAGTGGAACTCCACCATAACCGATTGAGTAATATCAATAGTGGCAACACCCACAATCATGGGGAATGCCACCACCATCCTTACTAGCAACCTGACTCGTATGGATATTACATGCAGTAGCCAATCTTCCCACGTGACTCTATTGGTCACGTCACTCCTCAACCTCATTATAAAGCCTGCAAGTATTATGGGACTCCCTCTTCTAGAGGTTATATTCTGCAAGCATATCATCCTTCTCATTTGACAACATCTCTTTCACCAATAGCTCCACTACCACCTGCTCCTGCAATGTAAAGTGAAATGCCTACCTAGCCGCAGCAACATAATGCCACAAGGGTGTTTAACTCTCAACCTACTATTGGTTCCAACAACCACATAAAGAAAAGACCTTTCTTTAGAACCAATAGTCCAACCAAGCCCTTGCAATCATAAGTGAATGATTCCTTAGATGCCTTAGTATCAATCAAAACTTTGGAGCCCCCTTCAACCCAATCACCGCACTCAACGCATACAGTCATGCTAACACATGCCGTCATTGATTGGATCAAAGTTGGCCACCTTCCTAGGAAATTCTATGATCTTGGTAGTCCTCTGATATACTTAAAAATTGCTATAAATGCACTATGCAAGACTCTTTTGGATTCAGGTTCCAATGTCAACTTGATTTCTCAAGAAATGTATAAGGCCTGGAACTGCCTCCATTGAAAAAGAGCAACATCCGTCTAGAGTTGGCTGACTAGTCCATTACTATCCCATTGGGACTAGTGGAAGACATTGTTATCACTATTTGTGGGTGGTTGTACTCAGCTGACTTCCTAGTGATTCAAGTAAACAATGGTAAGGGGGACTTCCCAATCATAATGGGAAGAGCATGGCTAAGCACCATCGACGCATGCCTAGGAATCCATGATCTTTCCCTAGAAATATCAAAGGAAAATACATTCAGAAAGATCAAGAAGAAGAAAGTTCCATGCATCAAATACAGTGACATAGGGTGTAATTGCATGAAAAGGTTATGGTTTGTGCAAAGTTTAGCATTTCCTACATGCAATCAGTGTGCATAAGTGATTAACATATAAAGATGCCTATATGCAGTAACCACATGATAGGAAGACACCCAGTGGCTGATAGTTGATTAAGAAAGTAGTTCACTCATATGCATGGAACCAACTAAGGGTTTGACTTGTGCTTACATCGATAGCATAGATGCATTAGAGTAAGTCCACCACCAACTTCCAAGTCTTAACCTTGAAAATATCAATTGGAGAAAGTTGGAAATCCTTAAGAAATTTAAGCAAGAGCCCCTCAAGCTGAAACCATTACCCACCAGTATGGAATACACGTTCCTTAAAAATGAAAAATCGGTAATTATCAATGCTAAGCTTGCTCCTCAACAGAAAGAAGAATTGCTAAAGGTAATCAATAGATTGTCAAAACCGTTGCTTGGTCATATCTTGAATAAACTAGAATAGATCCTAGGATATGCCAACATAGGATTTATACTAACCCCTTCATGAAGCCTCGAAGATAACCACAGAGGTGATTGAACCCTAAGCTGAAGCAAGTAGTTAAGGAAGAAATCAAACAACTTCTAAAGGTTGGGTTCATATACCCCATTACTGATAGCGAATGGGTTAGCCCCTTAGTTATTGTGCCTAAAAAGGGAGGCAAATGGAGAGTGTGCATAGATTTTAGGCTACTAAATATGGCAACATTCAAAGATCACTTTCCATTGCCATTTGTTGACCAAGTCTTAGACACCATCATAGGGCATCGCTATTACAGTTTTCTAAATGGATATAGCGGATATAACCAAAGATAAATAGCTCAAGAAGACCAAGCCAAGACTACATTCACCAGTCCTTGGGGAACATTTGCATACAAAAAAATTCCGTTTGGCTTGTGCAATGCCCTTGCAACATTTCAATGATTAGTTCTAAGCATATTCCAATAGCAGATAGGGAATGGCATGGAGGTCTTTATGGATGCCTTCTCCACTTATGAAGCAAACTTTGATCAAGCCTTGGACTGGTTGGAGCAAGTGTTAAAAAGATGTGTAGAAACCAATTTGAGGCTCAACTAGTAGAAAATCCATTTGATGGTCCAAGAAGGTGTAGTACTAGGGCACAAAATCTTACACACAGGGATAGAGGTAGACCTTGAGAAAATCAAAATTATCCAAGGAATTACCCATCAACCGAAAATTGTCAAAGATATTCGATCATTCCTTGGACATACTGGCTACTATAGGAGATTTATTGAGAACTTTTCAAAGGTTTCCAAACCATTGGTGGAATTAACAAAAAATGACATACCTTTCGAGTGGACCAGGGAATGCGAATTAGCTTTCCAAACTCTGAAACAAAAGCTAGTAGAAACACCCATTCTACAAGCTCTTGATTGGTCCAAACCATTCCATATCATGACTGATGTGTCCAACTATGCTTTAGGAGTCGTACTTACACAGTTAGATGACCAAAAGCATCATTATTACATCCACTATGCAAGTAGAAGTATAGCTGGTGAACAACTTAACTACACTACCATTGAGAAAGAATTAATGGTTGTAGTGTTTGCACTATAAAAGTTTAGACACTATGTATTGGGATATAAAGTATATATACATACAGATCATAGTGTAATCTGGTTCCTCATAATAAGCCAATGGTAAGCCCTCGTATCATATTATGGCTTGTAATCTTACAAGAATTTGACTTAACGATGATCGATCGCAAGGGCACCAAGAATGTAGTTGCTGATCATTTATCTCGATTGTGATGGGACAACAAAGAGGATGAGTATCCAATTTCTAATCATTTCCCTAATGAATTTCTCTTTGTTGGTGTAGTGAATAATCAATCACCCACGGAGACAAACTAGTACAGTAGCATTCTTACCTATCTTCTCATCTAGTAAACACCACAAGAGTTAAACCTTAAGAAGAAACAATAATTTCTACACTGAGCCAAGTACTTTATGGAGATCAATGGGCAACTTTACAAGGTGTCCCCCAATGGCTTGGTTTGATGGTGTGTTCCTGATAGAGATCAACTGTGAGTTCTCCAAGATGCTCATGAGGGTCCTTGTGGGGATCATTATGCTAGGAGACAAACGACCATTAAGATCCTACTTGTAGGATATTATTGGCCTACATTATTTCAGTACGCCATTCGTTTCTTCCAATCTTGTGAGCATTGTCAATGTGATGGGGGAATGAATGCTAGAATGGAGGGTCCGCAACAATGGATTCAACTGTTAGAACCCTTCAACATTTGGGGAATTGATTTTATGAGGCCGATTACACCAATGTCCAGTGGAAAAGCTTATATTATTGTTGTCATTGATTACCTAACAAAATGGGCCAAAGTAGTTGTTGTTAAAGATTGTACATCATCTACAGCTACACGATTTGTTTAACAGAAAATCATAAATAGGTTTGGTGTGCTTCTTGCACTTATTTTAGACAATGGTACACACTTCACAAGTGCAACTTTTTGAAAATTAATTCAATGCTTAGGTGTTGTGCATAAACTGACTACACCATACCACCCCCAAGTGAATGGTCAAGCAGAAGTCACCAACAGGGAGATTACGAAGATATTGACAAGAATCATTAACAAGTTTAGGCGAGACTAGAGCACTAAACTAAATAATGATCTTTGGGCATACCACTCCACTTGGAAACTCCCTATGAGTTAGTGTATGGTAAATTACCAATGCTTCCCATTCAAACTGAGCTTTGTACACTATCCATGGCATGTGACCTCAACCTTGACCTTGATCTAGCACAGAAACAATGGTTAGTAATCCTTAACTTGCTAGATGAAAACTGACTTGCTGCCCTATCATCTAACGAGTTGCATAAGGCATTTAGTAAATAATGTCATGACCTAAAGATTAGGAAAGTTAAATATCAATCAAGAGATAAGGTTCTCTACTAGAATCCCACACATGTGCCATAATGTACTAAATTTCAAACACTATGGGAAGGACCTTATATTATTTATGCAACTTTTCCTTTAGGGGCCATGACAATATACAAACCTAAGAGCCCAAACAAGAAACTGTTGGTCAACGTACAATAAACCAAACCTTTCCATGAGCTTAGGATAGCCAGTACACATGCTACCTCTGTTAATGGACAACCTTGCTCACTATTTCAGATCTCCTCCTTCCAACTCAATTTTGGGGGAGATGGCCTCCTATGATAATTGTTTTAGGCCCTTAGGTCTCTTTGAATTTTTTTTACACATTCCAACTTTTCTTATTTTTTTTTACACCATCGTTCATGTTTTTACTGTTTCTTTGTTTGCTTGATTTACTTTTATTCATCATCCAATAAGTGGTCATGATGGTGGATTGCATTATATCATATTGATTGCTAATGTTTGGTTTTTGCCTTTGAATTATGATGCTGATATTAAGGTATGGTTCTTTTGGTAAAATGGGCAATGAGTCCATGCCATCCACATATCCATACAACTCTATGGTCTCCTTTGGCTTGGAACTGTACAATCCCATTTTTTTAAGTAAATTTATTAATGAATTAGTGACTGGGTACTTTTCAAACCAAGGAAAGACTTAAAGGATAAAAGGGTGTGACTTCAAGGGGATTTGATGCATTTGCGTTGGCCATTCTATTGGGTGCTTGGATGCTTGTTTCTTGGGTTTTCCACCATTTTGACATTGTTCAAAAATTAGGAAGCTGTGTGAATAAAAATAAGTCTTTGCATGGTGTGGTTCTCATGCAAAAAAAAAAAAAAAAAAAAGGAGAAAAGTGAGAATTTAAAGCGCACCCCTTAAACATAATATAGCAATATGGGCTACAAGCACTGGTGATGAAACTAGAAAGACATGTTACCCATGCATGAAGGTTCCCTCTAACTAAAGCCCTTTCTCACTTTCTACTTCTCCATCTTGCTCTCCTTGGGATGGTGGTCACTCTTTGTGAAGGTATTGTTGTTGCTTCAAGAGGATGGATTGGCCAGGTGTATTGGTGCAAGATCACTGAATGTGGTTGGTTTGAGTCTAGATTTGGGATGAAGTTCTACTTAGTCATCTTAACCATGAAATACACAAGGGGCTTTACACAACCTTGTTCTTAGGATTCCATTCCATTCTCTCCTCTCCATCTTTTTTCCCATTTTCCACCTCATTGTTGGTTTTATCATTAGTCCATTTTGGGTTGATGCATTGTTTTTCTTTGGTGAATTCTTGTGGGTAAGTTTTTAACTCTTGCTTCCAAATAACATTCCTAGAGCCTATAGACTCTTTGGTTTGTAGGTTTGTCAAGGCATAAAAGACATAAGAATGCTTTAGGGAGGACCCACTAGCATTCCTTTTTTATGCAATTATTAAGTTCTTTTCCTTAAACATTTCCTGCAATCAATCATCTCTTGTTTCATCCCCATCCATGACATCCATTTTATTGGCATTGTTGTTGTTATTTTTCCCATCCTTTTTGTTCCTCATATTTTTCCATCTTATAGCTACTAGAGGCTCACTCTTAGTTGTGGGGGCCCTGGCACAAATTTTTCCATTTTCTCCATTTTACTATTTGCCTAACCCCTACACCTTAGGTAGTCACCTATGATAAATCTTTGAACTAGTTTCTACCATAACGACAACTCAGCCAATGCGCTTCATAATGAGGGAAGGTATCAACTGCATTTTGGTTTATCTATCCTTGCTCATTTGTGACTATGTTGTGTGTGTAGATGGCGATCATACAAACAATGGACTGTGTTTGGAGGAAGCACTTAGGATGGACCAGAACAGCAGCATTTACAAAAAGAGCATGTTTGGTGATGTGGCTATGGATAAACAATAGAAGGCACAATCTTAGCATTGGTGGCAACACGCTTCATTTTCTTTCTCTCTCTTTCTCTACAAGTTGCCAAATAAAGGCTTAGATGTCATTTATGTACGAGTGTTCACCAAAATGGTCATGAACACTAATGTTGTAATATGCTTATTGATCTATTCATTGGGCACGTTGAGTCTATCATCCCATTCCACCGTTAATTGTCAGTTAGTTAGTCAATAATCCCATACCTTCCCAATATTTTGTAAAGAACTTGTTTCTTTTCTTCTATACTCTAGGAAGAGTTTTCATTCAGTCGTGGGGGTATGATGAGAGCAGTTACTCTAATTATTAGAGTGGTTACTCTAGGAGTTATTCTAATTATTAGAGTGCTTACTCTAATGGTTACTCTAGTAGTTATTCTAATTATTAGAGTGGTTACTCTAATTATTAGAGTAGTTGCTCCCAAGCCTATAAATATAGTGCCTAGGCGCATAATTGGGGAGGAAGTCTTTTACCAATCAAGTAGCGAAACTCTTATAGTCTGTTTAAAAGTTAGAGTATTTTCCAAGTGCCCGTAGCAGGAGGTCTAAGTGTGGATCGATCTTTATTCGAGCATTGTGTACTTGAGCACACCTTGTGTACGATAATAAAGACGAGCTCTTTGATTCATCCTTGCAGCACTTGAGATTTTTTTTCTTACGCATTTCTTTTATTTTATTTTCTTATGCATTTATTTTATTTTATTTTATTTTATGCTCTTTACATTTATGTTATTAGCGTAGCAATTCATTTTGATCAATTAAGAAAATTGTTAAATTACACAAGCATGACCACTTTGAGCATGCGTATAATGCTTGGAAACCTAGTAACAATTAGCGTTTGGTAATCCCAGCAGTGTTGCAATAGTTCAGGATGTGTATGACAAGGGGAAATGGATGCTGGTGTTAGGATTAGTTAGAACTTATTTAATGAGTAGTTAAGTTAAATTAGTCACTTAGTTACCTCTCTACTTCGCTACTAGTGTAGGACATAAAAACATAAAAGCTATAAAAATCATATGCCTCAAGCTTACATAACCATACAATCATGACATACAAGTAAACTTGGGAAGACAACGATCAACTAACTTGTCCTTGTTCCACAAGGATGCATAAGCACTTAGTCCTTGGAATTCAATCAGATCGTGTGTGAAATGCTCGTACTTGTATGGTTGAGCGTAGGGGTACCTCACTGCTCATCAATGGGGTTGGACAATTAAATAAGGGCCTTCCCACCTAGTTGTTAACTTCCATGAAAATTTATGTAATCTCATATTATAAAGAAGAATTTTATCACCTATAGAAATGTTTTTTTAAAGAGACTCTTATCATGTAATGTTTTCATTTGCTTCTTTACAATTTTTTGTTTATCAAGAGCATGTAGCCACATTTCATCAAGTTTGTGAAGTTAATTGATTCTAGTGACTTTGTTCATGTCTTCATCAAAATTAAGTTGTTGGGCTAACAACAAAGACTGATATTTAAGTTCAATAGGTAATAGACATAACTTACCATAAACTAATTAATAAGGTGAATCTCCTAAAATTGGTTTATAGGTAATCTAATAAGCCCAAAGTGCATCTTACAATTTTTTAAACCAATCCTTCCCTTTAGTACATATAGTTTTTGTTAATATATTCAAGATAATTCTATTAGCATTCTCTACTTGACCATTTGTTTGAGAATGATAGGTAGTAGCTATCTTATGTTGGATACCACAAGACTTAAGGAATTTTTCCATGATTTTATTGACAAAATGGGTTTTTTGATCACTAATGATTGCTCGTGGAGTTCCAAAATGTGTTAAAATATTTTTTCTAAGGAATGCTACAACTACCTTAACATCATCTATTGGGGTGGCTTTTTCTTCTACCCATTTGATAACATAGTTAATACAAACCAAAATGTATTAACATCCATTAGTGGTGGAAATGGTCCTAAAAAGTCTATACCCCATACATCAAATGGTTCTATTATTAAAATTGGTTTTAAGGGCATTTCATATCTTTTTGTTATGGCTCCCATTCGTTAACATTTATCACACTCTTGCACATACTTATGTGCATCTTTAAAAATTGAGGGCCAATAAAATCCACTTTAGAAGATTTTTATAGCAGTACATTTGCTATCAAAGTGGCCACCCCCTAAATCATCATGGCACATTTGTAGAATTTCTTATTGTTCATTCTCAGCCACACATCTTCTTGCTATGTTATCTTTACATATTCGATAGAGATACAAACTACTTCAAATGTACCTAAATATGGTGCATAAGAAAGATTTCTTTTTTCCTTAGTCCAAGTGGCAAAGGTTTTCATAATGGCTAGATAATTGGCTATATTAGCAAACCAAGAATCCTTTCCTTTGGAAAAAAGTTGTTCATTAGGAAATTTATCATGAAGACTCATTGTGTTCGATTCTCATCGGTAGTTTCTGGCCTTGAAAGAGTATCTACTAGTACATTTTCCCTACCTCTTTTATCAAAAATATCTAGGTCAAATTCTTGGAGTAATAAGCACCATCTCATTATTCTTTCATTTTCTATGTTTTTGGTAGCTAAGAATTTAATGGTTGAATGATCAGTATATACTCTAGTTTTATATCTTATTAAATAATGTCTAAATTTATCTAGAGCATATACAATGGCTAATGATTCTTTTTTTGTAGTTGTATAATTTACTTGGGCTTGGTTAAACTTTTGGACACATAATAAATCACTCGTGGTTTATGATTAATGTATTGTTCTAAAATTGCCCCTACTGCTATGTCATTAGTGTCACACATTAAATCAAATTGATAATCCCAGTTAGGTGCATCTAATATAGGGGCTATGGTTATTCTTTTTTTCAATTCCAAGAATGCTTTTTGGCAATCATTAGTCCAAACAAATGAAACATATTTTTCTAAGAGCATGTATAATGGTTTAGCAATTTTTGAAAAGTCTTTGATAAACCTTCTATAATACCTAGCATGTCCTAGAAAAGATCGAAGAGTCTTTAAATTAGTTGGAGCTAGAAGTATAGATATGACTCTTGTTTTCTCATCATCCATCCTTATCCCATCTTTAGAAATAATGTGTCCTAACACTATGCCACTTGTAACCATCAAGTGACTCCTTTCCCAACTTAATTTTTAACTTTTTATTAATACATCTATCTAGGACATGTTTGAAGTGTTGCAAAGTTTCATCATAAGTATTCCTATAGACAGAAAAATCATCCATAAAAACTTCAATATAATCTTCCAACATATCAGAAAATATTAAAATCATGACTCTTTGGAAAGTAGCTGGTGCATTACAAAGGCCAAAAGGCATTTGTCTCTAGGAAAAAGTTCCATAAGGACATGTAAAAGTTGTTTTATGCTGGTCTTTAGGGGCAATGGCTACTTGATTGTATCCACTAAATTCATCCAAAAAATAAAAGTATTCATGTCCTTATAACTTTTTGAGAATTTGATCTATGTATGGTAATGGAAAATGGTATTTTGGTTTAACCTTCTATAATTCACACAAACTCTCCATTTTTCATCCTTTTTTTGGAACTACAGTAATGGGGCTTACCCATTGACTATCAACTATTGGATAAATAATCCCTTCTTTCCAAAGTTTTTAGATTTCATCCTTAATAATTTCTTTTAAGGTTGGATTAATTTGTCTTGGGGGAATTCTTATTGGTTCTACATTGTCCTCTAGATATATATGATGTTGGCAGATGTTGGGTGAGATTCCTTAGTGAAGGTCCTGATAACTCCATGCAAATGCCTCAAACTTTCAATGCTAAACTTCTAATAATTTCTTTTCTTCTTCATTAGCAAGTTGGAAATTTATTATTAATGGTTTATTATGATCTAGGAAAACATAATTAAGTGTACTAGGTAGTTCTCTAAGATCCAAGGAATCTTTATTTGTTGGTTGAATTATTTCTCCAATATTCCCTGAGCCCAATTTTAAAATTTGGTATAGGAGATCTTCTTATTCTTTAGTTGATGGACTTAAAGTTCCTTCCTCAAAATTATTTAATACTAAGGTTTCCCTATCGTGTGCCATTATTGAAGTGTATAAAGTGTAGAGCATTCTTTCTTCCTTCAAGTCTACATTTAAATGATCTTCTTTTACCTTATCATATATATTTAGTGTCAATGTTAGATTTGCAAAGGAGAGTTGAAGTTGTCTAGATCTACAATTAATTACCACATCAGTTGTTGCTAACCAAGGTCTACCTAATATAATAGTAAAACAATTAGGATCTTTTACTTCCAAAACAACAAAGTCAATTGGGTGTTTTCCTTTTTCTACCTCAATTATCAAGTCCTCTACTATTCCTATGGATTTTACATTTTAACCATCAGCCAATGGTATTGTCATGTTTACTCCTTTGATATCTTGTATATCAAGTGACCTAGTAATTTCAAGATGCATGATATTAATACTAGCTCCTAAATCCAGTCAGGAATTTTTGATCACTTGGCCATTTATTTTGATTGGAATTGTAAAGACTCTAGGATCTTGGTATTTTGGAATCTCATGATTTTGTATAAGTTGAGAAATATTGTCAATCAAATAAACTTGTTTAGGAATTTTTTTCTTTCTTCTCCTAGTGCATATTTCCCTTAAGTGTTTGGCATAGAGTGGTGTGCCTTTTACTGCTTGTTCTAAAGGGATATGCAAATACAATTCACTAAACATTTTTTCAAGATCGGCTTTGGTTATGAAGTCTTCTTGTAATCATTTAGGAAAAGAAGGTAAAATTGGTTGTCTAGAGAGTAATGGCTATTCTTTTTTCCTAGTTGGTTGATCTTCCTTATTTACTATTTGTGGCTAATTTTTTTCTTATGTCCTTACCTCCTAAAACCTCACCTCCTTTTAGGGTTTAGGTTTAATTGTTTTTCCACTTCTTGTAGTGATGGAATGTAATTACTCCTTACCCTTTCTTTGGGATGTAGGATTTGGTTTAGGTTGGGATGGTAATTCATTTTTTGTTAAGTCCTTGAATCTCCTTCTAGTCTCACTCATGAATTGTCTACTTTTTTTCTATGAAGAAAGTAAGGCTTTAGGTGAGTTTATCCAAGTGGTCATTAGTTGGATTATTAAAAGGCCTAAAGTTATTTTGAGGGTATTATTGTTGGTAAAATGGTCATTGAGGAAATTTCATTATTGGTTGGCTTTTAAATTGTTAAAAAGCCTTTACCAACTCTTGCATTTCCTCTTGATAATAAGACAAGGTTGGGTAGGTTGTTTAGTCATGTTGGGGACTACTAAAAATGTTGCACATTTTACCTTGAATTCCATGAGCTTGTTTTTTAATTAATCATGTCAACTCATCTACTTTTTTTATTTAATTATTTTATTTTTTGAGTCATGCCTTGCATAATATTGGGTTTTGGCCAATGTTTACTTTGATCTACTAACGAATCTATGATTCCCCAACCATCTTCCGAGGTCATATTTAAAATATTTCCTCCACATGCAAAGTCAAAATTTTTCCTACAATAAGGTAATAAGCCTTCTACAAAGATTTGAATTAATTTATGGGCTCGAAATCCATGGTTTGGATTTTTTAAGCATAATTCTTTAAATTTATCAAAGGTACTCTCATAGTCTTCATCCTCATGTTGCAGAAAACTCATTAATTTCTTCCTTAATGAATACAACTTATCATTAGAAAGAAATCTTTGTAGAAAAGCATTCTTAAGTTCATCCCATGAACTAATTTGTGTTCTAAGGGTTTGTAGCCAAAAATCAACTTTGTCCTTTAAGGTTGATTTAAAGGCAATCATCTTAGTTCGATCCCCACTCTAAGGTGCTAACATGGCTAATGTTGTTTCAAATTCTCGTAGGTGGGTAATCAGATCCTCATCATTTATTCCTTTAAAGATAGGTAATATATGAATATTTTTAACCTCTACATCTCTTCCTTATGGAAAAACTAATGGTCCTTAAGGTATAATGGATATTATTTGATCTAGGTAGAGCTAACCAATTGGAACATTGGAACTCAAACTACCAAAGGAGAGAGAAATTGAACCTAAGGAAAATGAGGAGGTGTATGATGTGAAGATGTTCCCATCATGTAAGTAGAAGTTTGTAAATTCAAAGTACTCACTAGTTACTATTGGTGTTACTATAGGATTTGGTATAGAAATAGAGATTGGTGGTGGAGTTTGTAAATTCAAAGTACTCACTAGTTGGGTAATACCTCCAATTATGGTCACATAAGTTGATATTAGGGTAGTACTTAAATTTTGAGGCCCTGCCCCTATAGTTGAACTCATGGTTGTAGTTGAAATATCAAATAGAGAATTAATAGATAAGGAAGAATTATGTTGTGTTTTTTCTTTGGGATTTTGTGTTGTCAAAGGGGAAGAAAATTTAGATCTTGATTGTATTGGTTCCTTGTAGTCTTATTTTTGAGTGACCTTTGTACATTTATTAAGGCTAAAAGTGCTCCTAGAAGGTTGAATTTGTGTTGGTTTCTTTGGTTACTTTGTTGGTTTCATTTAACAAGAACACTCTTCGTTAGTGCATTCATGGCCTACCATTCTTAAGAATTTACAAACTAATTTAATAACTCCTGCTATCAGAACTTTAATTATAACTTTTTAAATAGTTTTGGCTGGTTGTACGAAAAGAGGAGCTGATTCTTGGGATTTTTCCTTATTTTTGGATCTCTTATGCAAGAAAAACAAGTAAAAGAAACCATTTCGCAAATTACTTAATTAAAAGAAACATAAAATAAAATAAAATAAACAAAACAAAATAAAATAAAATGCACCTAGAATATGAAATTACAAAATGAAATTAAAACATATAGAACTCTTAATGATGATTAACTTTGTCAGCCTCTTAACAACGATGCCAAATTGATGAGCCAAGCAAAATTCGGTGTTAGATACCTTTAAAATTTATCTTTCCTTTGTTGTAGAGAGTATCACCTCGTCTGTGACTAACTTGAAAGCCATATCTCATAGTGAAATGGTTTAAAGTCAAAAGATCATCAAGACACTAAATAATTAGAATTGAATGTAATTAAATTCCACACTTATGACTATCACTCATAAGTAAAATCATAAGTTTTCACCCTAACTTATAACATTAAGTTCAAGAATGAGAAGGAATGAATAAATCAAAGTGAAATTATAAACATAAATTTCAAAGATCACAAGGGAGACTTTGCCAGATTTGCAATTTTGCCTTGCTATCTTAACAATGCAACAACTTTGATAGTCAGATGATTGACTTCAAGAATTGCCACAAGGCTCAACAAATATTCAATATGAATTATAAAAGCAATTAATCTCAACTTGATGTGGAATTCTTTTGGGTATCAATTCCTTCTTCTCTTCTATTCTTTGGCCCCCTCAATAAAATGTGGGGTGTATTATTTATACCCCACAACGTTCCAAAAATAAATAAATTAATAATGGATTGATAAAGTGCCAATCCATAAGAATAAAAGTAGGTACTAAGTTGGGTATCTTGAAAACTTCAAATTAGCATGGAATCTAGAAGTGATGGAGAGGGCATGCTAGCCACAAATGAATAGTAATGTTGATGAGGATGAAGTATTGGTGTTGCCAATAATGGACATGTGATCTTCCATAGGTGCCATAGTAGTGCACACCAAATGATCCATCCCAAGAATGTAACTTTCCCTCATTTACTGTTGTTGTCAAACGTGAATGTCATTTCTTTGGGAAAAAAGAAAAATTCTAGAAATACATGTTTAACTCATTGTAGCATAATCATAGGTCAATGAAGGAGCCACACACATACTAAAATCATAGGTTTGAGCATCAAAGTTAATGTAGGTAAAGCCATCGTGAGTTTGGAGCTCATCTCTAGGGCTTTCATGTCTCGCGTACACTGCAGCTACATGCCTACAAAACATGACAGTGACATTATGGAGCCATCACGTTAGGGTAATTAGGCAAGTAGTAGAACATGCAGTTGTCCTTGTTGATGCATAAATTTTGGATGCAACAATACCTAGAAAAGAAAATTTTTTTTAGGAGACTATTGCTTAGAATGCCTCCCGTATGTGTATGGAAACCTAGGAATAATCTTAGCTAGAGAGGGCTATGTGGCCTTTTGAAAATAGTAAACTAAAAAAAGAAATTTCAATTGGAAAAAATTGGAATTTAGAATAAGTAACTGTTTAAAATTAAAAAAATACAATAGGTGACTAGAAAAAATAAATTTTTCCCTGGTCCCATTGCTACCACTATTCATGTTGTCGGTCCATTGTGGATGCCACCACAGCCAACACTACTTGTAGCCACCAAAAGAGGAATAGAGAAGAAGTTGGATCTTACGCTTCCAAGAGAGATTACTTGCTACTTTTGTTGTGCTGCTACATGTTTGGCACCACCCACGCTTCACCGTGCACACTAGTTATGCTCGCGCGCCTAACTACCATTCACCATCAGCCTTCTATTCAAATTGGGAGGGAGAAAAGAGAGCACCACAGTCTATGTGTCTAGCTCTACAGATTCTACCTACCAAACTACATTGCTGGAGAGAAGGAGAAGGCCAATGGAAACCAGATCTAATCTCCTATTGGCCATCCCTATTTTCCATGTGTGTTGTAGGCATGCAACAGAAACTGTCATGTGTATGCCTGTTGCGTACGTGAGCTGCTACCACCCTAAAAGAAAGAAAGAAACCTGTTGTCTACTAGCAGACTTCCTAGGATCTAATCTTACCCTGTTGGAGAGGAAGTAGGCCCCCACTCCATGGGAGACCAATGATTCTGCATCAAGGGTGCAACCATCCTTTATAGTGGCTAGTTTCTTAGAGTTAGTTATAGCCACTCTCTTGCTGCTGTCATCAGTTTTGTCCATGTCCCACGTAACGTCCTTGCCAACCGCCTGTAATTGTAGCCACACTCTCACCTTTCATGCACATTCTCTTGAAATGTCTGCCACTATTTAATGTCACTATTACAAGAGAGAGAAACTTAACAACCATCACCAAGACTATATCCATTTTCCTCATTATTATTACATTCTTCATCCGAAGACATATCTTCTTCAGAACTTGATAGAGAAGAAGTATCGCTAGATCCATTGCTAGAAGATTTACTTGCATAATGAACACTAGATAACTCATTATCAAATTCAATATCAAGAAAGTTGAACACAATTAGGTCACTTTCATCCTCATCTTCTGCTAACTTAGTGTCTTGATGTTTATGCTTTCTACTTTTCCTTTCTTCCTTGATGTTAACTCTTGTCAAGGCTTTTTCAAGCTTCACTATTTTGTTAGACATATCTCTCATTAATTGTCCTTTTTCATATTCTACTCTTTCATGTTCTTGCTCTATCTTAACGCGAGATGGACCTGGTAAAGCTTTAAATTAGGCAAAATCTTGCATAGGAATCATAACTCTTTCTTCTCTTTTTTGAATTGCAATGTTTTCTTCAGGATTCAAGTTCAACTGTTTTTCTAATTGTATAGCTTCACTAAAGTTGTCATTTAGTGTAGTTAAGTTTGGAGTTCTCCTTAACCAAATTGAGATGTTGGGGTTAACAACCTTAAGATAAGTTTCTTTAAGCATCTCTTCTGATGGTCTATATTGTCTTTGAAAGAGTCCACAAATTCATTGAAACTTGATGTTAAAATCTCTAATTGACTCTTTAACTCCTTGCTTAGCTTGTATCAGCCCTTAGTATAGTTGTTGTTGATCTAATTGATTACCAAATTGCGCCAAGAAAATATTCTTCATGTCATCCCAACTTGTAATACTATTACTTGGTAAGTTCGAATACCAAATCTGAGCCATATCCTTTAAATTTGATACAAACAACCTACAAGCTTGATCTTGATGTTGAATATTTGCGTGAGCCAAAGCTAACTCAAACATGTGAATATATTCTTCAGCTAAATAAGCTTTTC
>MNCI01027046.1:1307637-1384745 GCA_015680685.1 Gnetum montanum
AAACAATTGTGTAAGTATTTATCCTTTAATTTCATTGTCAAAAGAAAAGGAGGAGCTTCCTTATCATACGAGGTCTTTAATTTCTCATCATTATTAGACACATAACTTAACTCTGATTCTCTAACTCTCCTTTTACCTTTAATGAACTCTAAAGCCTTTCTTTGCTGATCTCCTATTTGAAGCAACTGATAAAAGTTAATATTGGCCTTGACATGTTTAAGGTATTCACTCAAATCATACTCTCCATCACTAATAAAGCTTGGTTTCTTTATCCATTTATTAAAAGACTGATTTGCAGTGGTTTGTTCTACTTGATTGTCTTTACCTTTATTCTTATCTCTTCTATTTGGCTCAAAAGCTTTTCTCTTAGTAGATGGATGAGTAATAACATTTGGGGGTCTAGAAGTAGTTAATCTTTCTTTTGATAGGAGACTATATCCATTTTCCTCATTATTATTACATTCTTCATCCGAAGACATATCTTCTTCAGAACTTGATAGAGAAGAAGTATTGCTAGATGCATTGCTAGAAGATTTACTTGCATAATGAACACTAGATAACTCATTATCAGATTCAATATCAAGAAAGTTGAACATAATTAGGTCACTTTCATCCTCATCTTCTGCTAACTTAGTGTCTTGATGTTTATGCTTTCTACTTTTCCTTTCTTCCTTGATGTTAACTCTTGTCAATGCTTTTTCAAGCTTCACTATTTCGTTAGACATATCTCTCATTAATTGTCCTTTTTCATATTCTACTTTTTCATGTTCTTGCTCTATCTTAACGCGAGATGGACCTAGTAAAGCTTTAAATTAGGCAAAATCTTGCATAGGAATCATAACTCTTTCTTCTCTTTTTTGAATTGCAATGTTTTCTTCAGGATTCAAGTTCAACTGTTTTTCTAATTGTATAGCTTCACTAAAGTTGTCATTTAGTGTAGTTAAGTTTGGAGTTCTCCTTAACCAAATTGAGATGTTGGGGTTAACAACCTTAAGATAAGTTTCTTTAAGCATCTCTTCTGATGGTCTATATTGTCTTTGAAAGAGTCCACAAATTCATTGAAACTTGATGTTAAAATCTCTAATTGACTCTTTAACTCCTTGCTTAGCTTGTATCAGCTCTTAGTATAGTTGTTGTTGATCTAATTGATTACCAAATTGCACCAAGAAAATATTCTTCATGTCATCCCAACTTGTAATACTATTACTTGGTAAGTTCGAATACCAAATCTGAGCCATATCCTTTAAATTTGATACAAACAACCTACAAGCTTGATCTTGATGTTGAATATTTGCGTGAGCCAAAGCTAACTCAAACATGTGAATATATTCTTCAGCTAAATAAGCTTTTCTAGGAATGAAAGGCTTAGGCAAATATTTGTAAACTACCTTAGGAATATCATTGTAATTTTGAAATCCTAATGGTGTAACTCTTTGCCAAGGATTTGCCATCCTATTCCTTTGGATAATTGAACTCTTATACTTTCTAGATCTTCTCTTATAAATTGATAAACTAGATATAATGGGTGATCTTCTTGATCTTCTAGTTTTCACTCCACTACTTGTTCCCAATTCAAAAACTTTCTTTTGTTCTTCTTCTGATGAAGAATTAGTCTTACAATCAAGAATATCTTTTGAAACTTTTAAATTTTCCAAACTATCAATCTTCTTGGTCATGAATTGAAAATAGAATTTCTTAAGCCTTTATAGTAACAAAGAATGGTTGATGTGCTAAAATTATAAGGCTTATGAACTTAGAGGATAAATTTTCAGCCCTCCTTCTAGCGCCAAAAGGACTTTTGGCGACCATTTGGGATGCAACTGCCAACAAGTGTCCTCAAACAAGATTTAGGTGCTTGCTGGTCTCTGGCAACACCAAGGCCCAGATACCTCCAAATAGACTTAGTAGTTAATGTGAGTATGTGTGCGTGTTGTTGCGGTGTGCTGTTGTGAAAAATGAAACGATTGGGTTGTGTGTAAAACTATAAATGACTTATCTTAAAGAGATTTAGCCAACTTTGCAAAGTACTGTGAGTTGTTGAGAGTTCCTATTCTGTTCAATTGTCTAGTCTATGCAGTCCTTATAATACCTACTTGTAACAAATAAATTTTTGCAAAAACATTTAAGCACAACTCTGCGAATCTACTTCTAATTTTCCCCAGAGAAAGAGATAGTTCCACAAGAAAACTAGAAATAGAGCAAGATTCAATGGAAATAGAAAGAAGAGAAAAAGAAAGCAGATTTGTGTAAAGATCTCAAATGTTTAAACAAGGTAAAATGATACGAGTAAACACTTCGCAATAAAGCTATCCGAAACTCAATAACTACGAATTGTTCAAACTTCCAAGGCTTAATAAGCAATTTCTTCAAGACAATCCTACTATGCTACCCAAAAAATTGCTGCGTAAACTATCTCGTACCAGACTTTATTTTGGCTAGATAATGGATGTCAACAATTTCATTCAACAGAACCTTCAAAACACTTAACAATTTCTGATTGAAATACCACGGAGATTCACTTTAAAGATAAAAGAAGCTATTTTGGTCCTATCAAAATACCAAATATTTTCTGAACCCTCTTGACTATTGAATTGTTCAATGGCTTGACTACATGCAGAGGCTCTCTTACAACAATCTCAATAGCAGTTCTTATACATTGCACAATAAAAAAATTCACTACTAAAATGCTCTTAAGGCTTTCAAACACAAGCTCTTCTATGAAAAAATTTTAATAGAAATTTTCTATCATGTGACAAGAACAATAAGAGCAATCTAAAAATCCAAAAATTACTTGCCAAGCATGATACTATCTAAACCACTAGCTAAAAAATTTTTAAAAAATAAAGAATAATAAGCATAACTCACAGGACTATGAAAAAGAGGCTGAAATGTTATCTTTAGCAAGTCATCTTACAAGCAATCTTTCATAATGTCTTCTTTTCAATCTTCCTCCAAGACCCAAAGTGAGACCCCAAAGTGTGATCCAAAAGTGTGCTTTCCTTCCTACCCTTGAAGCCCTTTTATAGGGTCTCATAGGTAGTTAGGTATTCCAGAATATCTTGGGTAACTTCTCTCCCAAGTAAGGAAGTTATAACTTGCCCAACAAGCTAAGAGATATTACTTGCCCAAGAAGTTAGGAAGTTGTAACTTATACATGAAGTTAGGAGAAAATCATGCTAACATTGGCATGTGTAAATATTACAAACATTTCTTTTATAAGCACAACCTATATAATAATTTTTAAAATAAATCCAAGATCTCCATACTATAAGAGCTTCATACAATTGTCATTTTATTTTAATTATTTAAAAATTTTAATTACCCATCATGTATAAAGCCTTAGTAATTCATTTGGGATAATTAAGCTAATGTTAGGTCTTTAATAAGCGCTCCATACAATTGTTGTATGTGAGAAATTGCTGAAATTAATTTTTTTGCCACCAGACCATAGGAAATTAAAATTTTATTTTGTGACTTCAATTCCGTGCATTCGGGTTTGCACTTGTCTTCAACGATGATGGTTTCTTCTGAATAAACTGTAACCCTGATTCATTGGCATCAGCTAAATAATCTCCTAGTTCCGCTAATTCAATTGTGCACCTGTCTTGCTGTGTCTTTATGTCTCTGTGACCGCACTTGATGGATTGGCAATGGCGATGAAGAATGCGTTGGCATTGGCCACTACTGCTATTTTTGGTAAGGTTGTCATGTGTTCCATAAAAAACTATGGTCGTTGTAACCTTTGCCGCCGCGCTGTGTTTCCTCAACTGACCATGAGAATGCACAAGTTCTTGGGGACAAATGAATTGAGAAAGGGTTTTAATCCGTGGTAACGCTGGTACTAGTCGAAGGAGTGTAGATAGCTGCTACCCTGATAATTGGAATCACCGTAATTGGAAGTGTTGAACAGTGTCATGTCTCTCGAATGTGCATTCTGGCCACCCATTATTCCTTCTGCTGCTGTTGCTGAGGATGATTTCGAAGTTCAATTACTTCTTGCCTTTAGATGCTCAATAATAGAGGATCCACTCATACATTTTCAAACTGGGATTTGAGGTCTACAAATCCTTGTAATTTGACAGGAATTGTTTGCTTGGGTGGAGATGAAGGGCATGTCCAGAAGGTGTAGCTTCAAAATTATTGTCTCCGAGATAAGGTTTTGGTAGTGAGCATTGATGTTGGAATTGTGGGTGAAGCTGTTGAAATTGCAAAGAGTAGGGATTAGGATTGTTTGCAGATGCTGGATAATGAGCTTCATCATCGTCTGTGGCCTTCTCATTTAACGTCAATTCCAAAGCAATGCCCTGGTCTTCAATGGTGTCCGCGGCAATTGCTTAATCTTGAGCAAAAACGATGAATCTGGCACCAAACTTTCTAGCCCTAGCAATACGCGGCTTTCTTGAACTCTGTTTCTTTCGTACCCTTCGACGTCTTCACTCTGGTCATAACTTGCCAGTTGTGCATGCACAGTGCCTGCAGTGATGTTATTTTATGTCCAAACCATTTTCCTTCGCACAGGCGTTATTATTTGCGGATTTCTTGAGCATGGTTAGGTTTCCTTGCACACGTGGCCATTTCTATCATCTCACTGAACTATATCTTGACCAAAACAATCTTGCAGGAACCATTACACCCTGTTTGCATTTTGTACTAATAGTGTCTTGGGAATTTTCGCAAAGTGAACTTGCCTTTTGGGAATTTGACATTTTTATTTTTTAGTTTCAGGCATATGAACTATATCCAAAATTACCTCTCTCATTTCATTAAACTATAGAAGGTCATACATCAAAATGTTGGCTTTAACCCTTTTCAAGTCCTCAACTATATTGTAGGTCTTATGTTCATCTTTACCTTCCTGTTGAGGTGGAGTTCTTCTGAGTATAGAAAGGGGATTTGGTCATTGTGGAACATTTATTTGGGATGACCTAATTTGAGTACTTGTGTTACTTTGACTAGGAGCTCTTTTGTTTGGAGGAGTGTAAGGCTCATTCCTAGTTTGTTGTTGTGTAGTGTTCGCAATGTTGCCAAGTCTATGGTAGCGAGTGTTATGTGCGTTGGGGTTGCTTACCATGACTTATTCTAATGAGAAAACCTCTTCATTTTTTGTTTCATGGGGTACATTAAGGACCATAATAGGGGGTTTTCCATTTTGTGAACTCCGAGCATTATCACCATATAATGCCAAGAATTGAGGAAAATTCCTCTCAAAATTTTGTCTCATGTTATGAAGGCGATAATACTCATCATTAACTAATGTACATGACTTTTTGGTTGTATAGGATCCTTGTTGTTGTTCTACTTTAGTTCAACTACTTTATTTGAAAGTTTTTGTAGTGAAGTTAATATTTGGATCATCTAATCTTGAGATTGATTTGGGGGTTCAATGGGATTAGATATCTCATTTGGGTTTATGATGGATTGAATTAAGGTCTTCGATTGATCATCATTCAAAGTTAGATGGTAAGAATGAAGAAGATGTCAGACCTTGAAAATAACTATTTACAGGTTGAGTCATTTGAAGGGGAATGGCAGTTTGAAACATAGTATTGGTCATTTGAAAAGTTGGTAGAGGGTTAGATTGCACAGGATTACTAATGCTCATCATCCCAAATTGAGTTTGAATACTATTTATGAGGGTAATTTTTTCTAACTCGACAACTTTAGCCATCACTCCCTACATTTTTTTTATGTTCAGATCAGATTTGATGGCATAGGCAAACAATGGATTGATGGTAGAGAGGTAAAATTTGAGGATACCACTAGGTTGTGGGCACATCTCACTTGGCACATAAGAAAGCTAGTGAAGGAATCTTAGGTTGTAATCTTGGACATTTTCCCCCTAAATTTTCCTCAAGCTTGTAAAGTTGCTTGATGCTATGGCTAGGCTAATAAACTTGTTAAATTGAAGCAAGAACTTATTTTTGAATTCTTTCCATGAGTCAGTAGAGGTGTTTGGGAGCATCAGAAACCATTGGGTAGCTTTAGTTCTAAATGTTATCACAAACACCCTACATGCCACATCATTTTGTACAATGTTGTGGATCCCTAACAAGGTTTCAAAACATTGTATGTATTGGTGGGCATCACTCGTAGGGGTTGTGGGATCAAAGAACAAGTTTACGTTCTAAAGGGATTTCAAGATGTCATGGTAGTTAGTAAAGTTAAAGGGATTGCTTACCAAGGGAGTTGGAGGTTGATGGGCTACCATCCTAGTCTGAGTTCTTCTAGGATTAGAACTCGAGAAACATAAAACTTGTCGTTTCCTTAATGCAAAGAGATGGGTGATTGATCGGTTAGGGGTAAAGATAAGTTCGCTCATAAAATGAAAAATTACAGAATACAAATGTTAAAACAAAGCTATAAAATTAAGTCAATGGAAAAGAAATATTTCAATAATATTTTTTTTGAAAAAAAGACACTAAAATATGCTATTTAAAGTTTTTTTAAAGAAAAATAAATGCATGAAATTGCACTATTTGTAAAAATTTTATAAAAAGGTATATAAAATAAAAAATCATGGAAAAATAGAATTAAAATTAAACAATTAAATAAATCACCTTACCCAAGTCAGGACTTAGGTAAGGACCACCAAAATACAAATTCAAAAATAGAACTAGGAAACAAGGGTTTTTTAAAAAAAATATTAGAAATGGATGATGAGACACAAAAATTTTAAAAAAATAAAGCAAAAGATTTTTTGAAAATCAAGGTTGAAAACAAAGATTTTAAGAGGAAAAATTCAACAAGTTCCAAAATAGGATTGGAAAATAAAATAGGCACAAGAAATGTAGCAAGAAAAACTAACATAGAGAAAATGAAAGGTTAGAGGTTCAAGCCATCCTTCTAGCACTAAAAAGGTGTTGATACATAAATTTTGGATGCACCAACACTTAGAAAAGAAAACTCATTTTAGGAGACTATTACCTAGGATGCCTCCTGTATGGGTATTAGAAAAGAAAACTCCTCTAATTGGTCTTTACTTGTTGATATATTTTGGTTCTTGCATTTTCGTATTGTTTATAATTAGCAATTGCTCTTTTCAAACTTAAATTTTATTATGTCTATAACTGTTTTGAATCATGGCCCCATGCCTAGCATGGTCGAGGTTGACATCAATAATCCCATTTGAGCATCACATTGGTAGGCTTGTGCCCTAGGTTAATCATATCGATGATGTGCTACATGTGAAAGGAACAAGGTGCATAGCACGGCTAGCCACAACAACCTCCACGATTCACAGCATCTAGCATGAAGAGCATGCACATGGAGTCAGCACACATGACATTGGTGGTGGTAGTTGACTGCTTCAAATCATAGCAAGTTATGCAAATGCATTAAGTGGTTCTAACCTACCATAAGAGAAGTCCCTTGTAAAACTAACTCCACACTAGAGTTATATGTCAGAACCCTGGTTTTGGTAGTTCTAGTAGTGAGATCTAGGCTAGTTAATCATTTGCTACTAGTGTAGTTGGAAACCAATGATGGGGTATCTAGAAAATTGGTGGTGTAACACTAGAAATATTGTAGCACTCAACCTAGGGGACCATTGTGTTGGACATAATGAAGAAGTAGTTGTTGATTCTCACTCTAAATTTCTAGCCCAAAGGCCAAGTGCATGTGTCATTGGCTAGACATGCAGTTACCCCAATGTTGTTGGTGTAGAACAGTCGAATGTCTGTGTGACATGGGATGATGGTCAAGCCATGTTGGCTATGCTGCAATACATCTTGTTGCTACTTTTACTGTTTGATTTGATTACCCAAATGGTTGGGATTGGGATTAAAGTTGAGGTTCCTATCTACAAGCTTATTGTTTCTGACTTCAATACTAGTTGAACATAACTCTACAATCATGGCTTCTCTAAATAAGAAATCATCAACAACAGTAACAAACTCTAGTCTAGGTCAAGCCCTACACTTGTATCATTTTTGGATCGTTAGCCTTCCCATTGTAGGATTGCTCCACATTGTAGAGCTACAAGATGTTACCATGTTAACATTGCCCTAATTCCAAAGTATAATGTTTATATAATATCTATATACTTTATATAATGTAAACTATAATATTTTTAATAATGTTTATATAATATTTATGTAATAGGATATTTATATAAACTATAATATANATGTTTACATAATATGTATATAAATATAATAATCATATTAATTAAAATAAACTAACTAATACTCACTAATAAACTAAAATACAACAAATATTAATTAAACATTAATATAAAATCAATTGAAATGCATACTTTGAAAAAAATACATATTAAAAACTAAATCAAATTTTTGGGTTTAATAGGGGGATACAAATTAGATCTGCATAGCCATCTACAAGCCTTTCATGATGCTTGTCTCTTATAGAACATAGAGAATGAATGGAAAAAAATTAAGCTATTCCCCAGGACACTCATAAAAGAAGCTACCGAAATCAATCCCTAGATGGAGTACGATGCTTAAGCAGTTCAATGATAGATATCAGACGTACTTCCAAGTGTCTAACCTAAGAAAGTAAATACAAGGTTGGAGACAAGAAACACATGAACCCTTGGATGCAACCATGGGTAGGTGCTATTTACTTTTGCACAAATGTCCTAGCCATGGTTATTCTCAAAGGGAGTGGCTTTGCCATATCATAGATGGGCTTCGATCAAAAAAGGGAAGAACTCTTGGATTCTATGCCTAAGGAAGATTGTCAAAACTTAGAGCCCATAAAATCCAAAGGCTCATTGAGTAGGCTGCTAAAGAAGAAGAAAAGCTAAGAAAGAGAGAAAATGCAAAGGAGTACAACCGAGAACCTTCCATTAGAAAAATTGAAGTCCAGTTTCATGACAATGAGTAGGAGGCACCACTTGATGAGGTGGTAGAATGAAAGACCTTGGCAATCTAGAAGTCTATTTTAGAAATTTTGGTGAAGGTAGATAAAATGTGGGACTCTTTGGATAAAAAATTCTAAACTTCTTTAAAAATAGTAGAGGCATCTAAAGAGCAAAGTATGAGCATGATCATAGGAGAAGGAAGGAAGCTAAATGTGCCCACCAAAGGGATAAGGGCAAAGTTGCTACCATAGAGGAGGTTGTGGAGTCTAAATCAAATGATGATGGTGGATGTGACATCTACATTTATGAACGTCCTAAGGAATGTTGCCTCATTTTGTAACACTTGTAGGAATCTGGACTGTACTCTCTAAATCTTAGATTGGCCAGAAGGCAAGCACCTAGAAGAATGCCTTATCCTCAAGGCAATCCAAGGTAATTTCATCAACAATAAGCCTATTATCCAAGTGGTGCTCCACCATAACTACCTAAGTAGTATCATCAATGGCAACACCCACAATCATGGGAGATGCCACCACCAAGTCAGCAATACTCTTACAGACAGCCTAATCCATATGGGTACTATTTTTAGCAGTCCATTTCTCCGCATGACTCTTTCAGTCATGCCTCATTCCAACATCACTACTACCCTCTTGAGTACTATAGAGCTCATTCTACGTCTTCAAGAAGGTAATCCCCATATCCTTATCATCCTCCTCATCCTTCTATGCATGTCCCTCTAACCCTTAATCCAATTATTGTTTGCTCCATCAATGTAGAGTGAAATTCAGGCCTAGTTGCAGCAACGTAATGCTACCAGGGCTGTTAACTTATAGTCAGCTTTTCAGCCAAGTAGTTTGAAAACCAGATCTAGAAAAAGATCATTCTTATAAACCAACAATCCTACAAAGCCTTCATAGACTTAGGTGGTTAATAACCCTACTTCTTCCTCATCCTCTACAACTAGTCCACTCGAATGCCCTTGAAACAAAACACCTCCTAAAGTGCATACCATCATGCTAACTCATGCAGTAACTAACTAGATAAATGCTAGCCACCTTTTTAGGAAAATATTTGATCCTAAGAGTCCCTTAATCTATTTGTAAATCATTGGAAATAAGCCTTGCAAAGCTTTTCAAGATTCATGTTCTAATGTTAATCTAATTTCTTACAAGATGTACAAATCCTAGAACCTACCTTCACTCAAGAAGAGTAACATTTTCCTGGAGTTAGCAAACTAATCCATCATTGTTTCCTTGGGACAGGTGGAGGACATTGTGACTATCGTCTATGGGTGGTTCTATCCTACTAAATTCCTAGTGATTTGTGTTGATAATTGTAAAGGGGACTTCCTAATCATCATGGGAAAGACTTGGCTAAGTACCATTGATGCATGGCTAGGCATCAAAGACCTTTCCTTAGAGATTTCCAAGGAAAATACATTTGGAAAGATCAAGAAGAAGAGAGTTCCATGCATTACGTACAATGATACAGGGTGCAACTATATGCAAAAATTATGGGCCATCAAAAGTACATCAATCACAACATCTAGATAGTGTGCAGATGAGTCTAAAATACAAAGGTGCCTATATACAATAGCCACAAAATAGGAGTGCGTCCAATGTTTGATAGTTAATCCTAAAAGCAACACACTTGGTATGGAACTAACTAAGAGCTAGATGATTGCCTCTATTGAAGGCATGGATAAATTGGAGCAAGTTCATCACCACCTCTATAATGATGAAACTGATGACACTTATTGGGAAGAGCTGGAAATCCCTAAAAATTTCAAATAAGAGCCCTTAGAGTTGAAAGCTCTACCTACCAGCATGGAGTATGCTTTTCTAAACAATGAAAATTTAGTAATAATCAATGCCAACCTTGCTCCTGAATAGAAAGAGAAGCTGTTGAAGGTGGTTAATAAATGGCCAACAACATTTGCTTGGTCATATCCTAAACTCACTAGTATTGATCCTAGGATATGTTAACATTACATCTATACTAATCCTTCCATAAAGCCAAATAGGTAGCTGCAGTAGTGGTTGAATCCCAAATTAAAGCAAATCATCAAGGAGGACATTGAATAAATCCTCAAAGTAAGGTTCATCTATCCAATTGCAGATAGTGAGTGGATTAGCCCACTTGTGACCGTGGTAAAGAAAGGTGGTAAGTGAAGGTTCTATATTGACTTTAAGCTGTTAAACATGGTGACCTACAAAGATCATTTCCTGTAGCCATTTGTGGAGCAGGTGTTGGGCACTATCTCTAGGCATTACCTTTATAGCTTTTGCATGGTTAAAATTGCTATAACTATATTTAGATTGCATTGGAGGATCAGGCCAAAACTACATTCATAAGTTCTTGGGGGACTTTTGCATATAGAAAGATGTCATTTGGCCTATGCAATGCCCCTACAACCTTCCAACACCTTGTCCTTAGCATTTTTCAGCAACAGATTGGTAGCACGATGGAAGTCTTCATGGATGACTTCTTCACCTATGGTGCTACCTTTGAGCAAGCCCTGGACCACCTTGAGCAAGTTCTAAAAAGGTATGTAGAGACTAATCTTCAACTCAATTAGCAAAAGAGCCATTTGATGGTCTAATAGGACATTGTGTTGTGGCATAGAATCTCATAAGCAGGGATTGAGATGGATCCTAAAAAGATTATGGTCATCTAGGGAATTACTTGTTAGTCGAAAACCTTTAAATATGTCTGGTCATTCCTTAACCACACTGGCTACTATCGATGATTCATAGAGAATTTCTCTAAGATCACTAAACTGTTGGTGGAGCTGACAAAGAAAGATGATCTATTCGTATGGATCAAGAAACGTGAAAAGACATTCCAACAACTTAAAGAATAGCTTATAGAAACTTCAATTCTATGAGCACCAGAATGGTCTTGACCATTTTACATTATGATAGACACATCAAACTATGCCTTGGGAGTTGTGCTCACATAGTTGGATGATCAGAAATGTCCATACTACATCCACTACATGAGTCAAATCATTGTGGGTGCATAACTAAATGACACCACAATAGAGAAAGAGCTTATGGTTGTGGTGTATGCCTTGGAGAAATTTAGGCACTATGTGATTGAATATAAGATGTTTGTGCACATAGACCACAGTGCCATTTGCTTCCTCATGAACAAACCAATGATGAGCCCCCATGTCATATGATGGCTTATGATCTTACAAGAGTTTGATCTCACAATGGTAGATTAAAAGTCACTTGTCTCAATTATGATGGGATAACAAAGAGGAGAAGAGCTCGCTTTCTGATTAGTTCCTTGATGAACTCCTATTTGCTAGTGCAATAAATGAACAAGTACCCAATCAACCTCCATGGTACCATAACATCCGCACTTATCTTCTCACTTAGGAGATGCCACAAGAGTTATACCATAAGAAGAAACAATAGTTTCTTCATTAGGTCAAATGCTTCATGGAGAGCAATGAACACCTTTACAAGGTGTGCACTGATCGCCTAGTTTGTTGGTATGTTCTTGATGCTGACCAACTATGCGTTCTCCAAGATGCTTATGAGGGTCCTTATAGGGGCCACTATGTTGGGAGATGCATAACCATTAAGATCCTGATGGCAAGGTATTATTGGCCAACACTCTTCAAGGACATTCACCAATTCATCCACTCTTGTGATCACTATCAATGTGATGATGGGATGACTACTCGAATGGAGGGACCTCAATAGTGGATCCAACCACTAGAACCCTTCAACATCTAGGGCATTGATTTCATGGGTTCCATCACACCCATGTTGAATGGAAAAGTGTACGTCATAGTCACTGTTGACTATTGTACAAAATGGGCAAAATCAGTAGCCATCACAGACTGTACATCTTCCACTACTACTTGGTTTGTACAAAAAAATGTTGTAAACAAGTTTGGGATGCCACATGCACTAATTTCTGACAATGGTGCTTATTTTATAAATACCACCTTTCAAAAGCTCATACAATGCTTGGGGGTTGAACATAAATTAACAACATCCTATAACCTCCAAGCCAACAATCAAGCTAAGGTTACTAATAAGGAGATCTCAAAAATCTTAACCAGAACAATTAGCAAATATAGGAGAGACTAGAGCACAAAACTCAATGATGCCCTTTGGGCTTACTGATCAACATGGACACTCCTTATAGGCTACTGTCCCTATGAGCTAGTGTATAGAAGACTTCCAATGCTTGCAATTCAATCTCAGCTCTGTACACTTTTAATAGGTTGTGACCTTGACCTTGACCTTAACCTAGCACAGAAAGAAAAATTGATCAACCTTAATGTGCTAGATGAGAATAAATTAGTGGCCCTATCCTTGAATGAAGTGCACAAGGCATTTAACAAAAAATGCGATAACTTTAATGTTAAGAAAGCAAAATTTCAACTCGAAAATAAGGTTTTCTATTGGAACCCCACACTTGTGCCACAATGAACCAAGTTTCAAATATTGTGGGAAGGGCCTTATGTCATTTATGAAACCTTTTCTTCTAGGATCATGTTGATCTACAAACCTGAAAGCCCAAACAAAAAGCAATTGGTTGGCATGCAACAAGTAAAACCTTTCCATAAGCCCAAGCGAGCCAATGAAAGCAACACCTCATCAGATGGATAACCTTATTCAATCTTTTGAATCTCCTTCTTCCAACTTAATCATAGGGTAGATGGCCATCCATGTTAATCATTAAAGTGGCTCTTCAATTTTTACCCTTTTTTTTTACAATTTTTTGTTTTTGTACTTTTTTTATTTCACACTTTCTTTATTTTACACTTTTCTTGTTTTTTCCATTTTTATTTTACAAAATAATTAATATGTTTTAACTTTCTTGAATATTTTACAATTTATTTTATATTTTACTTTATTTTGATATGAGTTTTTCATATTTTTTTTAATAAATTACTTTATTTCCAACAAGACATAGTGATGTTGTAGTTGTTTGCTAATGATGATTTGTACTTAATGTTTTTTATTACTAATGTCTAGTTTCTATCTTAGAATTTTGATATTGATGACTAAGACAAAGTTTCTTTTTCATGGAACAGGCAATGAGTCCACATCATCCACCCATCCACAATAATCTATGGTGTTCTTGGTTTTGGAAATATGAGATCCCTTTCATTAATGAAATTTTAATGAACTCGTGACCTTGGTAGTTTCCAAACTTGGGAAGGATTAAATGGATTGATAAGATTGTGACTTCAAGGGGACTCAATGCTCTTTGTACTTTTCTACTCACTTGAGTTCATGAGCATTTTTCATGGATTTCTTACTATTCCATGTCAACCAATAACAAGAAGCTAAGTCTTTGCATGATGTGGTTCCCATCCAAAAATCCATAATAACATAAAATTTTAAAAAAATAATGGGAATTCAAAGCACATCACTTAGATGAAAATAACAAGCTACAAGCACTAGTTATGAGACTAGAAAGACATGTTACCCATGCTTGAAGATCCTCTCTAACTAAGGTCCTTTTTTCTTGCTTCTCTATTTTTCTTAAATAAGGAATGGTGATTGATTTGTGGAAGCATTATTGTATCTTGAGGGGGTGCACTAGTCTTAGAGTATCAATGGAAAGTCACTGAAAGTGGTTGGTTTTGATCTAGACTAAGGATGAACTTTATTGGGTCATTTAACCACAAAATCCATAAATGACTTCATGTGAGCATGAGACGGAACTCAATTTCACTTTTCTCATCATCCATTAATGCTTCTTGTTATTCACCTCATTATCGATTTTCATGTCTTGTTCAATGTCTTAGTTTGATATGTTAAAATTCTTAGGTAGATTCTTCTAGATTAGGTCCTTAACTTTTCATAACCATTAATCAACTATGGGGACCACAACTTCCTTGGTTTGAGGATATGTAAGAGCAAAAACAGCATGAGCCACTATGGGGAGGATCCACCTGCATATCTCTTTGTTGGGATAGTTAAGCTCTTTATCCTTAGGCATTTTTGCAATTGAATCATTCCACATTTCCCATTGATTACATTCTACTATGCACTTGTTAATGCATTTTCTCCATAAAATTTTATTCTCCCAATTAAATCTCCAATTTTGTGAGTTGATAAGTCCTCTTCAAGCATTTCATTGTGTTCATAGCTTTTCTAGCTCTCCAAGAATCCCAATTTCATGCTTAAACTCGTATTTTTTAAATTATTTAAAGTGAAAAATTTATTTCATAAGCTTCATTGATGAGACACCATCAACGAAGGGGACACATAGATGAGACACTATCGATGCAAGAAACAAATCTTATAAATACGTGGTGATACTTTGAAAATTTTTCACATTTGCTCACAAATGAGGGGGGAGTTTTTGAACTTTTCAAAGCCCAAAATCTTCCAAGAGCCATAACTCTCTAATCATTTGTTTGCTTCACTCCATTCTTCAATCGCATAGCTACTGAAGATAAGCTCTTTGTCATGGGGACCACAAACATTAGGTTTCTGATGAAAATTTTTCTAACTCCCACAAAGATTTAATTAAGAAACCAACATTCAAACATCAATTTATGAAAGTTAAACCCTTCCAACGAGCTCTAATAACCTTATAAATGAAATAACATTAAAATAATAATAAAATAGTCAATCTACCATGGTCAAAACTTAGCCTAAGTGTAATAGCCCAACGAGATAAGGTACTTAAAGGTTATAAGTTACACATTATATGCTAATCCTTGGTTGTGTTGTGACCACATATGACACCTAAAGAGAAACATGCATAGGAAGGAGAATTGTCCCAACCAAGGGATAAATAGCCATGAACTAGAAGGGGCCAAGAATAGGCCCATGAGCAAGTAGAAACTGATGTAATAGTGCCTCTTTGGGAGGAGGCTGAAGTGGAGTCTATCCAACAAATTCTTGAAGTAGTCACAACAAAATAGTCTCACTGAGATGAGACACCAGAACAAAGACAGATCCTTAAAGTCACCTTGACAAATGCATGCCTCAAACATATTGCAAACAAGAAGGTCCAGAAATCTGTGCTCTAAGAGTTGAACTTTTAAGCTTTCTTGAAGTTTGCACCTTCAAAAGTGATAGCCTAATTATAGAACTCTCCCAAGTGATCCACAATCACTTCCAACAGGGAGTGGTACATGGGAGAGACATACCTATTCTAGAACAATCAATAAGTTGATTCAATAGTCAAAATCAAGGACATTTCAGTGTCCTACTTAGTGAAAGCAATTTTAGAGGCCCTTAGGTTGCCTAAAATTGGGGCCAATCTTGCAAAAATCCCAATGTAGGTAGATCTTGATGTTAAAAGGAATAGATGTAGTGGTGTTATGGAGTAGACCGTAAGGAGTTTGGTGTACTCACTATGGTGAAACATGCATATTTCAAGATTACAGCCTTTTATCTCAATCCAACGATGAGGCCAAGTAAGATCACAGCCTTCTCCACCTATGTGTGTGCCATTCTAAGCAACAAATTCCCTATCTACCTTCCACATCTTATCTATCTTGAGATAGAAAAGTGTTTTAAGGAGAAGGAACATGGAAAAAAGGCACTCCCTTTCCTATGCTTCATTAGAAAGTTATGTAAAAGGGAAGGCATAACACATTACATGAATGACACTGTTTGATGTGCTCCAACTACCTCCTGGGCAGAAATGATGAAGGACAATATGCCTGCCAAAGTTATTCAAGAAGAGGACCACTGACAAGAACCACCACTCACTCATGAGATAATGTCGGAGACCTACACTACCATTGAGCACATGCATGAACTTTGAGAACAGCTCTTGCAACAGCAGCACTAACAAAGAGGAACAAGTGATGGCAACCCATATGTGTACTCACTAGTAATGAGCCACCTCAATGAAGTGGCTTGAACCATAAGTCAAATGGAAGGTGGGGAATAAATTTTCTTATCCTAAAGAATGCAGGTGCTCATAAGGTCAAATCCTAATGCCTGAGAGGTAACAGTATCTCTCTTGCAACCGCAACAATTCCTAGACATCTCTAGGAATGTTGTTAACTTTTTAGTGTGTCTGGAGGAGGGTGAGGGTAACTATCTTGAAAATGCAGCACCATGAGTAAGAGATAGCAATTGAAGTAGTTACTGATAGAGTTTTTGAAGAACTTAATATACCTACGATGTCTATACCAAATATTTATGCACTAAAAGATGTGCAAACATCCATAGGAATTGTTAGTGGTAGATTCAGTGCAGCTGAGCATGAGGAATTGCTAGATTGACTAGTGGGAATTGGGTAATAAATTCTAGATGTCTTCAATCCTCCAAATATTATCACTACAACCTAGTCAAAAATGCTAGAAGCAAGGGGCAAATGCATCATAATGAAGCAAAAACTCCAAATAACCAAAATAGAAAACCAACGCTTGGCTATGAAGGTTGCTAAATTAAGAGTTCCTGTTTCTCAACCCAACACTAACATGAGATGAAGCTTTTCAAAAACTTCTAAAGAGACTTAAAGATGTTGAGAACACCAAGGATATCATAGTCTTTGACTAGTTCCTAACCAACACCACCATGCATAATATTCAGAAGGACTTGGTTCAAACTCACTATGAGAATGAGATCTTGACTATAGAGAATCATCGCCTGTAGAATATTTTGATGCATAAAAGTAGTAGATGGTAGATTTTATCCATCAACAGTAGGAGTAGTTAGCTAGGGTCAACACAGAATTGAGGAGATTGGTAGCAAAAAATAAAAACCTCTTCCTCAAGGAAGTCCATGCCCTTCACTAAAAATTTGTAATAGAGAATGAGGCTCTCAAATTTGAGAGAGTCAAGAACCATTACAGAGATTAGGTTGGTCTACAAAAAGAAATTAATGAGAAACACATCTAGATCATGAAGGCAAAAGTCAATGAGATCTTCCAATAGCTCAAGAAAGGAGGTAATGTCTAGTAGCCTAGCTTTGATGGGTTGAATAACTACAATAAGGTAAAATTTTGCATCAAAGAGCTATAGATCAAAGAGACGATAGAGTACATGGAGCTTGCCAATCTCCACTATGCAAACTTGGTGATGCTGACTGCCATAAGGCCATGATCCAAATTGAAGAAGCAAGTGGCTAGCTCATACTTATTATACAAGGTAGAATTCAAGCACCATAAAGAGACCAAGTAGAAGCTTGAGATTGCAAATGCCAAACTTGAGGTTCTCAACCTAAAGGTCTTTGATCAATGAGAAACCACTGAGAACCTAGGCAAAAGAATGAACGATTACCAAGGAATACAAAATGCACTCAAAGTGTTTGACATCGAACACAAATAGTTTGCTACTTGGTCCATGAATGTGATTAAGCTATTCTCAGTAATGCCTTATCCATGGGATATTCCCATTCCAACACACATTGATGAAGCTATGTAGACTATCAATGATTCTCGGAGTAAGGAGGAGAAGATGAAGGCACTGTTGGATGCCTCTCGTCATTTGCTAGAATTTGTAGTTGCTATAGGACAATCAAAGTCACCTCAACTACCATGTGTACCTAAAGCAGGAGAAGGTCCTTCAAAGCCTTAGGAGCATCCACCACCTAGGACTGTCTAATTTTCTTTAACATCTTCACATCATGAAAGGAATTATGATTGTTGATTCTTATCCTAGTGTTCAATTTTGTTACCATGAATACTAATATTTTGTAATGATCGTAAAACTATACACTTGGGGTACTTATTTTTTGTTGTATGTTTGTATGTTTGTTTAGTAAGTCAATAATCCCATACCTTCCTAGATTTTGTAAAGAACTCGAGGATGAGTTTTCATTCAGTTGTGGGATTATGATGAATTGTCATGGTTTGGCCATGTCGATGGGATGCCATCAACACAACCCCATCAATGGGATCTTGTTGACATGATCCCATCAACACAAGGTTTCACTTGTTGACATGTATCCATCGACAGGGCATCCTATTTTGCTTATAAATGTGCACCTACCCATTGCATTTATGGCATAAGTTTCATAATTGTAGTAAATCTCTAACAATGTTTTCACTCAAAAGTTAGAATATTTTCTAAGTGCCTGCAATAGAAGTCAAAGAGTGTATAGATCTTTATTCAAGCACTATTGTACCTAAGCACTTCAATATGTGTGATAATAAAATAAGCTTTTTAATCAAACCTTGTAGCACTTGGACTAAATTAATTATTTTCTTTAAGCATTTAATATTTGAGTAATTTCCTTTAATGTTTTTAAGTAATTAAGTGATTAATTAATATAGATTAAATAGCAAACATAAGTACAACCACTTCAAGCATATGTCTAACGTTTGGTAACCCAGTAGTGCTATACGAGTTCAGGATGTGTACGACAAGTGGGAATGGATGCTTCTGTTAAGATTAGTTAAGTGTTAGCTAATTACTAGATTAATTTAGCAATTAAATTACTTTATTCTTTATTCTTGATTCTTAGGTGACTTAATTCATAAAATAGATAAAATGATAAAAATCATAAACCTCAGTTCCACTTAACCATATCCTTGAACTTCACAAGTGGAACTGGGAAGACAATGATTGCAATAGTTAGTTTCAGCTCCTAGAACCTAGTGTACTTAGAAAACTAAAGTCTACAAAATTCAACTGAATCGCTGAGTGAATGCTAGTAATTTGTATGGTTGGCCATAGGGTATACTCACTGCTCATCAATGTGGTATAAATAAAATTGTCTTTTGTCTTCTACATTAGACCACATCTATGTTAAAACCTTATGCTTGACTAGTTGTTGAATATGTTTAGGATTTTGCTACATATCCTTCAAAGAGATATTTCATTTTCTTAACCATTGAATCCCTTGAAAATACCAAGCATAGTCTCATGAATGTTCAAGAATTGCTTTAGATAATTTGTCTTGCCTTGAAATATGCAAGCTATGAATGTACATAATGAATTGGCACAAGGCTTCTACTTCTAAAGGTAATGAATCACATTTGCATAATAACATTAAGTAAGATGTTTGCATCTTCATCTTTAAGCTATTGAAAAGAAAATTTTTTTTGCACTCTTTCAATTTCTTTCCAAAGTTTAGCACTCAGTCCATGTCCCCAAATAACATATTCATACAATACAGTAGAATAGATGAAAGTTTGAAAAATTTATTTTCTGATCTTCCAAGCCCAAAGTCCTAAATACTTGCACTTATTTTTGAAAGCATACAAAGCCTTAAAACCATTTACTATTACAATTTCATGATGCAATGAAAATTCCCAAGCTCTATGAAAAAACATGCTTTCATTTTGATGGCCAAGCTAGCCCACGAGGTTTGGTTTTCAACTAACAAGCCATTGGTCCATTGCATGCAACACATGTATGGATTTATGAATCAATGCCTTTATCATCCTTAGTAGTTTGGTGATTTATTCAAAATGGATAGTATTTTCTACTTCATTTGAATTTATGGTCCTTTGAATAAGAAGATGTGTATGATAGCTTTGCCAAGTGAACCAATGTTAGTTCTTAGTATGGAAGAAATATTTCCGTAGGCTATAAGATTCTTTAATCATTATAGATATACCATGGTTGATCATTTTAGGTAAGGGGTTTCTAGACAAGTTGAAAGTGTTTCCTCATCATTTTTGGAAAGGGATCATTTTGTGATGGATAGTAGATAGTTCCTTTCTTGTCCTTCACTACTTAACTATGAGTTGTTAGCCTAGTGATAAGATACTTGAATTGGAAGTTCTAGGTCATGGGCTCTATTCCAATGGGTAATGTTTAGTGATATAAAGTTTTAATTAGACTCTATATCTTGGGATGTACCTACGTTTCACTTATTTCATGTTCCAACTACTCCTTGTCCTTCACTACTTAAGAAAAGGGTTTCTAGACATGCTAAAAGTGCTTTCACAATCCTCTCATAGTGGAACCTCCATATGGGAGGGTTAGGGATTTGCTTTCATTTCCTTCTTCTAATAGAAAGAACTAAGTCTTGGCTAGCTTCAATCTTTCATTTTGGTGCATGGGAGGATGGTCTCAATTTTGGAGGTCTTCATGCCACCTAAAGGATCATTTCTTTAGTTCACTTTTAGAACAATGTGTTGTTTTGACATCTGAGAATCTCCAGCATAGGAGCTATCACGTGGCCTCATCTTATGTCATTTATCATCACTAATCTAAAGCTTTTAATCATCTTTTTAAGAATTATTCTTTTTGGAAGGATGATAGTGCCTTAATTATAAGATCTAGAAGAGCCATCAAACCTAGTGTGCAAACTATCTTTTATGGTCAAGGAGATTGTCCAAGAGGACTTGCTTATTTATGGTTTCTCATAAGGATCTTCTTAGCCTTCTCATTAATGCTTCTAGAGGTCTTCCTCTTTCAATGCATCAAGCTACTAGCACTTTTGCCTCTAATTTTTTGCATCCAAAAGTAACACAATCTATTAATATGATCACTCTCTACTCCAATTTAATTATCTTACATGCATGATTTCTAGCATGTAGTTTTTTTTTTTTTTTGTAGATCTTTTTCTCATGTCAATGATGAACATTAGAATTATGTCATTAAGTTTCTTGATACTATAAAATGGTCAAGTTTATAAGTAGTCCTTGTTATGAAGTTATTACAACCTCAAAATGGTCAAGATATATAGTCCAATTAGAACTTTATAACATAGAACTTACATTTACTATGATGCCTAAAACACTTGCTTAATGTCTATTATATTTTTTACTTTTATTAATATAATATTTTTATCATTGTTCATCTTTAAAAAATTCTAATTTTGAGAAATTAGCTTAAGAAGGATGTCAGGCCCCAAAAGGAAATAGTTTAGGACCTAAGACCCTTGCAAAAAGTGGATTGTAATTTCCACAAATTTGTTTGTACCTTAATGTATGTCATTCAAGAACTGAAATTACATGCTATAATAATGAGATGTTAGCCTAGTGGTAAGATACTTGATTTGGAAGCTTCAAATCATGAGTTCAATTTTGATGAGCAATTATGAGTTATATAAACTTTTAATTAGACTATATATCTTGGGGTGTACCTATGTTTCACTTATCTTGGATTCCAACACCCCTAAACTTACATGCTATAAGTTTTGGAATGAAAACTCCAAGGTCATAAGTTTAATAACAAGTCATACATATGATTCTTATAAAAGAAAAAAAAAGTTTTCATAAAATAAATTTTGAAACTATTTTATCCCATTGAACCCCAAGTCTTATAAAATGGTGCTTTTGATAGAGGGCAAGGCTTGATCCTTTTCCTACCTAGGAAGATATCTAAGATATATTTGGTGACCTGCCCCTCCATTCACTATACTACTCTCATAACCTATCCTCCTTCTATCCATTACCATAAAATCTCCCCTATAGCTCAATAGCACTGCTTGGTAATAGCTCTTATTCTCTTTATCTAGCTCCAACTCTTTCATGCTCTATCTAGGTCTTACTCCAACTAGCCACCCTCCAACATTCCTTCCGTTGTCTAGACCTTACCACATCCAACCAATTGATATCTTCATTCTAGAGATGGGGTTTTTCAAGATTTTTTGCAAGGGGAAAAACTACTATTAATACATCTTGTGTCTTGTTCTATTGGTTATAAACCAGTGTATTTGTGATGTGGATGTACTATTACTATTTTTTAATAAAATTTTTAATTTTTTTGGATCTACCATAAGAACTTCCCCTCTACCATCCCCACCATAAGAGCTTTCAAATTATGAGTTTTAGCACTAGGCTAACACCTCATTGTCATAAGACTTGGAATTGAACTTTTATTCATCTGTTACCTCTTAAGATCCACTACTTCTCACAAGATCCCTCTTAGCAAGATGAACATTGAGCCTTTAAGTGATTATCCTTTTATATTTATAATAGAAGTTTATGTCCACCTGTTAGTTTCTTATACTGAAATTATATGTTAATGAACAATAAAAAGTGGACATTAAAACATTGGGTTGATGCAATGTATACTGTGTTATTGCATTTAATATCTTTTTCTATATATATATATATATATATAATATCATTTTTATTAGCAAGTAGCTAGATTCTTACAATTTTATTTAGAGGAAAAGTCAAGTCTACCTAGAACATATCCCTAAGCTAGTGACATAGCAATTTTGTTACGCGATCCCTATAGCAATTAGCAAGTGTATTTGTTTAAGTTAGTTGTCAAATGTTTGTATTCAAATAGCTATGTTTGGAGATGATCATGTTTAACAATAAAAATTGATATTAATTCCCTCCCATTTCAACCCTTTGATTTAAAATAAATTTAAATTTTTTAGCAAGTATTTTCCTTTAATTTATTATCATTTATTAACATAATGTTTACATTTCTCTTTACTATAGTCATGACAAAATAAGCATGTCAATACCTATAGCATTAATCATAATTAGCTTTGTAATTCCAATGGTTAATTAATTTGGTTTGCCTAGCAATTAGTTAGCATAACTACTTAGCAGTTACTTGTAAATTCATAACATGATAAGATGTTAATGAGGTGAACAATTACTGCCTCTGAATAGATAAGACCTTATTTCTTTTTTTAGCAATTCACTATTTTAGCTAAATTTATAATTTTATATTTGAGCATTATTACTTGATAATACATCTCCATCATACTTAACCATATATTCTAAGGCTACTATGAGTATAACCAGAAAGGTAATAACTTGCAATCTCATCTAACTAGGCTAGATAATCTAAAATTACTCATTCAAACAATGAGATGTTAGCTGAGTGATAAGACACTTGATTTGGAAGCTTTGGGTCATGGGTTCAATTCTAATGGGCAATGATGAGTTATATAAAGTTTTAATTAGACTATATATCTTGGGGTGTACCTATATTCACTTATTTTAGGTTCCAACATCCTCCCACCCCTCCCCCTTTTCCTAAAATTACTTATTCTTCTTAGTGAATCTACAACTAGTTGTACTATGTAATATGTCAATAGTCTTAATAAGATGCATTAATAATAAGGTGTTTCGCTAGTGGTAAGACTATTAATTTGGATGTTCCAAGTTATGGGTTTAATTTTAGTGGCTAGTGATGAGTTAAAAAGTTCTAATTCAACTATATATCTAGGGGTAAATATTATTAAAAATATTGTCATCATCACCAACAAAAATAAGTGGATATAATTGTTATGATCCCATTGAACATAAATGTTATACCTTTAAAGATGTAATATTCCTTAAAGAAAACTTTGATGTTACCAAATCTCAAAAAAATATTCAATTATATTACTCTTAAAACAAAGCCAACTCATAGGGGTGTCAAACCCTATATATATATATATTAAAAATAAAATTCTAAAGCACAAAAGGAGAGGAGTACTATAGAGAGGAGAAACTCCAAATCAATAAAAAAAAAAAGCCTAACTATTTTTGGGATGTCTTTTTAGATTTTCATTGTTACAACCAATCCTAAAAAGCCTTCACTTTAGGGTAGGAAATTGGACATTTGATGAGTTGCATTAAGTTGGCTGTGTTGACGAGGCCTTATTGACGCAGCCTTGTTGACTGGGCCTCATCAACAAGGCCTAGTCGATGCATCTTACCATGCATTGACAAGGCCCCGTCAACGATGTGTCATGTGTCAGCTATAAATACACGCTTATAGCTACATTTATGGTATAAGTAGATTATAGTTGCAATGAAGCTCTTGCATTTTTTCCATTTGAAAGTTAGAATTTTTCCTCTAAGTGCCAATAGTAGGAGTCATTGAGTGTACGAATCTTTATTCGAACATTGTTGTACTTGAGCACGACAGTGTGTGGCAATAAAGATGAGTTTTCTGATAAACCTTCAACACTTTAGATAGATTAGCTATTTTAACTATGCATTTAATGTTTTTAGTTATTTGTTAAATGTTTTCAATTATTTCGCAAAAATTTTCTAGCAATTAAGTTAATGAAGTAATTAATCTAGATAGATTAAATACATAAGTATGATTACTTTGAGCATAACACATATTTGCATGGTAATCCCAGTAGCATTATTACTTGATACACCCAATAGCGTAGCACTTGGTTGGCTAGCAGTCGATATGTGAGTTCAGGACGTGTACGGAAAGTGGGAATGGATACTTATGTTAGGATTAGTTAAATGATTAGTTAATTAGTTAATTTAAATTAGTTAATCGAATGCATTTTTTGTTTACATTTCAAGCACCCAACTATAAAACATAAAAATGATAAAAATTGAAGGTCTCATTTACACTTAACCATACCAACAAACATCACAAGTATAATTGGGAAGATAACAACTAACCTTAAGGCTAGATTCACTTCCTAAAGGACTAGTGCACTGGAAACAACAAATTTTGTAGAATTCGACTAAGTCACACATGAACAGTTTGTGATTCATATGGTTGGGCGTAGGGGTACCTTGCCACTCATCATTGCAACATTGCTGGGGACTTTGTTTGTGGAACATGTGCTATTTAGGTCTAAGTGAATATGAATCTCAAGGTCAATATCATTCCCACTATACATAAAAATTATAAAGGCACACTGACAATTTTATTTTATTTTGCAAAATATCTTCTTCTTGTAAGCCCAAAGATACCAAACCACCAATCCCACAAGAATGCAAAGTGGTATACACTCATCTAGATGAGGTTTTGCCAAATTTCACCTTCATCCTACACCAGGATGAATAGATGAGATGGCGTGATATGGAGGGAAACGGCGTCTTTTCCCCTAATTGATCTGTGCTCGGGATGCTGTTTAAAAATCTTAAGAAGTTGGGCATCTTAGATCTTCATGAAAATGCATTGTGGATAGATATGACACTCAAAACTACTATCCTACTAAAACACAACGCAAGCGAGATCAATGTCAGGAGAAACTCCATGAAGCTACAAAGGGAAAACATTACACTAATCCCTTATTCCTACTAAATCAAGATGACATTAAGGATCCTCTTATTGAAGGTTCTCAACATGAAGATTCTCCACTCCTTGCTACTAATGGTGAGGATGTGAACCTGAACCTATGATCCACTATCCATAAATTAGGTTTAGGAAAAAGTGATAGCCAAGGTAGGGACTCAGGCAAACATTGCAACAACAAGGGATCTAAGGATGAAGATCATAATAAACATAAGAGTGGTGGCAGACATCGCAGTGGTGGTGGCGGTCCATCCTCCTCCTCATCCTCTTCACCTAATTTTGAACATTCCTTTTCATCTAATAGTTCTCATGGAAGCCACCATCGAAACAATCGTGATGAAGGTGATCAACGAGATAACAATGACCATTAAGGCCACCAAAACCAAAAGGGTGGCTGAAACCATCATCGACGTCATAGACATAACAATGATTATGAACCTCTATTAGCAACTCAAGGTATGCTTAACATTGTAGAGGTAGTGAAAATCCCAACCAAGCATATGAAGGATAGTCGAATCAAGTGCCTAGACATGAACAATATCCCAAGATTTGAAGGGGGATACAACTCTGATCCACAAACACATCTACAAGGTTTTCAAGATGCCTATGGCTTACAAAACATAGAAAATAAGTGGCAAAAACTCAAAATTTTTCCAAGGACACTCATCAAGGAAGCTAAAAGTTGGTATCAGTCCTTAGAGCTAGAATCTATCCACAAATGGAGTACCATGTTAGAACTATTCAATGACAAATACTAAACGTACTCCATAGTGTCTAATCTAAGAAGGAAAATCCAAGTTTGGAAATAAGGAGCACATGACCCCTTGGATACCACCATGGACTGATATTATTCACTCTTACACCAATGCCCTAGCCATGGTTATTCCCAGAGGGAACAACTTTGCTGCATCATAGATGGGCTTAGAGCAAAAACTAGAAGAACCCTTAGGATATATATCCAAGGAAGATTGTTTGAACTGAGAGCCCATCAAATCCAAAGGCTAATCGAGTAGGTAGCAAAAGAAGAAGTGAGTTATAAAAGAGGGAAAGTGCTAAAGAGTATACTAGGGACCCGTCCATAAAAAAAAAAGAGGTCCGATTTTGTGACAAGAAGGAATCACCACTTGATGAAGTGGTAAACAAAAAGACCTTGCCCATCCAAAAATCTATTTCTGCCATTTCAGCCAAGGTTGAAAAGTTATGGAACTCTTTGGATGAAAATTTTTGAACCACATTTAAGATTGCTAAAGAATCCAAAGAGCAAATTAGTAATTGTAATCGCAAGAGGCGAAGAGAAGCTGAACATGCCTATCAAATAGGTAAGGGCAAAGTTGCTGTAGTAGAGAAAGTTATGGAGTCTAACTTCGATGATGAAACTCAATGTGACATTTGTAAATACGAACATCCAAAGGGATATTGTCCTATGATGTCGCACTTACAAGAGTCTAGAGTGTATGCATTGAATCCTTGCCTAACATGTAGGTAAGCTCCAATACGATTGCCTTATCCTGAAGGAAATCCAAGGCAGTTTAACCAGCAATAACAAGCTTACTACCCAAGTAGAACTCCTCCATAACCTTATGACCAAAACCAACAATGGTACCAACCACACTCATGGGGAATGCCACCACAAATGCAGCAGTACCCTTATAAGTAACTAGATCCATAAATGTACTATGTTTGGTAGCATGTCTCCCTTAGAAGTTCTACAAGTCATATATCATTCTAACATCACTATTATCCTCCAGAGTACCACCGAACACATTCACCATCTACTCAAGGAAAAAACCCATATTTGTATCCTTATCATCTTCCACATACCTCTATGCCTACACCTCCACCTTCAACCCAATTATCTCCTACTTCGTCTATGTAGGGTAAGATTCCTTCATAGCTGCAACAACAAAATGTGACAAGGGCTGTACACTCAAAACCAAGTGGTCTAGATAATTGATCAAGAAAATGACCTTTCTTTTGGCCTAGTAGTCTTCTCCAACCCTCATAACCTACTCCAGTTGATCATCCTGCATCTTCATCATCCTCCTATTCTGCATCAAATACCTTCGAGTGCCCTTCAAACCAAGTGCTGCCTAGGATCTACACTCTAATGCTAACTCATGTTGTTTTTGATTGGATCAAGGTTGGCAATCTTCCTACAAAAAGATCTGACCTAGGAAGTCCACTCATCTATCCACAAATTGCTAGACAAGAACCATGCAAAGCTCTTCTTAACTCTAGTTCTAGAGTTAACCTCATCTCCCATGACATGTACAAGGCCTAGAACCTACCACTTCTCAAGAAGAGCAACATTCATTTAGAATTAGCAAATTAGTCAATCACTATCCCCTTGGGATTAGTAGAGGACATTGTGACCATAGTTTATGGGTGATCCTACCCTGTTGATTTTCTAGTGATCAAGGTGGACAATTACAAAAGTGACTTCCCCATCATTATGAAAAGGGCTTGGTTAAGCATGGTTGACACAAGAATGGGAATAAGGGACCTATCTTTAGAAATATCTAAGGAAAATAAGCTAGGCAAGATTAAGAAAAAGCATATTCCATGCATCATGTACAACGATAATCAGTGTAATTACATGCAAAAGATTTTTTCCATCAAGATCATGTACATTAAGGCATGCAATCAGTGTGTGCAAGAGATCAATATTCAAAGGTGTCTGTACGTAGTAGCCACAAAGCAGGAGGGCACCCAGTGGCTGATGCTTAATTCAAATAGCAACATAATATGCATGGAGCCAACTGAGAGCTTAACATGTACATATGTTGAAGGCATGAACAAAATCAAACAAGTTCATTTCCAACTCTCTAATGAAGATGATGTAACCTATTAGGGAGAGTTGGAAATCCTTGATCACTTCAAGCCAAAGCCCTTAGAGCTAATAACTTTACTAGTCGGTATGGAGTATGCATTTTTAAAGAATGGTAAACCGGTCATAATTAATGCCAAAATTGCTCCTAAAAAAAGAAAATTTGTTGAAGGTGGTGAATAAATGGTCAATAACCTTTTCTTGGTCATATCCAGAACTAACTGGAATCGATCCAAGGATATGTCAACATCCCATCTATACTAACCCAGCAATAAAGCCTAGAAGGTAGTCACAAAGGCAACTGAACCTCAAATTAAAGAAAATCATCAAAGAGAAAATAGAACAACTCCTCAAGGTGGGGTTCATCTATCTAATTGTGAATAGTAAGTGGGTCAGTCCACTCGTAACAATACCAAAGAAGGAAGGCAAATGGTGGGCCTGTATTGACTTTAGGCTATTGAATATGGTAACATTTAAGGATATCTTTCCTTTGCCATTTGTGGAACAAGTATTAGACACCATGTCTGGGCATTGTTATTATAGTTTCTTGGATGGTTATAGTGGTTATAACCAAATCCAAATTGTGCCAGAAGATTAAGCCAAGACAACATTCACAAGTCCCTGGGGGACTTTTGCATATTGTAAAATGTTATTTGGCCTATGCAATGCCCCAACAACATTTCAAAACTTGGTCCTTAGTATCTTTCAATAGCAAATTGGTAGTGGTGTTGAAGTCTTCATGGATGACTTTTCCACCTATGGAGCTACCTTTGAGTAAGCCTTAGACTGACTTGAGCAAGTATTGAAGAGATGTGTAGAGACAAACCTATGGCTCAACAGGAAAAAGAGCCATCTCATGGTCTAAGAAGACATTGTGCTAGGGCACCGAATTTCACAAAAATGGATTGAGGTGGACCCAGAAAAGATAAAGGTCATCCAAGAAATAACACATTAACTAGAGACCATTAAAGATGTCTGGTCATTCCTTGGACATAATGGTTACTACCAGCAATTTATAGAGAATTTCTCTAAGATCATAAAGTCATTGGTAGAGCTTACAAAGAAAGATGCACCCTTCATCTGGACCAAGGAATGTGAACACACATTCTAACAATTAAAGGAGAAACTCATAGAAACACCAATCCTATGAGCACTAAACTGGTCCAAACCTTTTCATATTATGATAGATGCATCTAACATGCCTTGGAAGTAGTGCTCACATAGATGAAAGATAAGAAACATCCATAATACATCCACTATGCAAGTTGAAGCATTATGGGAGCATAGTTAAATTACACCACCATAGAGAAAGAATTAGTGGTAGTGGTGTACATACTAGAAAAGTTTAGGCACTATGTGCTTGGTTACAAAGTATTTGTGCATATGGACCACAATGCAATTTGCTTCCTCATGAATAAGCTAATAGTGAGCCCTCGTTAATTTTGTAGGAATTCGATCTCACTATGGTATATAGAAAAGGGACCAAGAATGTGGTCATTGACCACTTCTCTCTCTTAATATGGGATAATAAAAAGGAGAAGAGCCTACTCTCTGATCAGTTTCTAGATGAACTCCTCTTTATAGGAGTAATAAGTGAACAAATGCCTAAAAAAGTAATATGGTATAATGGCATCCTCACATATCTTCTCACTTAAGAGATGCCACAAGACTTGGATTTTTGAAATATGCAATAATTTCTTCATTGAGTCAAATACTTCATGGAAATCAACAAACACCTTTACACTGTATGTGTCGATGGCCTAATCCATTGGTGTGTCCCTAACAAAGATCAACTACGTGTTCTTCAAGATGCTCATGAAGGGCCTTGCAGAGGCCACTATGCAGGGACATGTATAGCCATAAAAATCCTAATGGTAGAATAATATTAGACTACATTATTTAGGGATGCCCACCAATTCATCAAGTCTTATGAACGTTATCAATGTGATAGGGGAATGATCGCTCACATGGAAGGTCCTCAACAATGGATTCAACCACTAGAACCTTTCAACATATGAGGTGTTGACTTCATTTGTCCCATCACATCCATGTCCAATAAAAAGGCATATATTATAGTAGCAATTGACTACTACACAAAATGGGTAGAAGTGACAGCCGTTACTGATTATACATCATCCACTACTACCAAATTTATACAACAAAATATTGTGAATAGGTTTGGGTGCCATATTCACTAATTTTTGATAATGGACCTCATCTCATATGTGCCACATTTAGAAAATTAATTCAATGCTTAGGGGTAGAACATAAATTAATAACACCTTACCACCCCCAAGCCAATGGTCAAGCAAAGATAACCAACTAGGAGATCACAAAAAAAAAACTAACGCAAACCATTAGTAAATATAGGAAGGATTGGAGCACAAAGCTTAATGATGCTCTTTGGGCTTATCATTCAACTTGGAAACTTCCTATTGGCTATTCTCCCTACGAGTTAGTGTACGGAAAAATTTCAATGCTTCCAATCTAATTTGAGCTTCATACACTCTCAACAGCCTATGATCTAAACCTTAACCTAAGTCTAGCATAGAAGGAAAGATTAATCAACCTAAATCTGCTAGATGAAAATTGATTGATGGCCCTATCCTTGAATGAGGTGAATAAGGTATTTAGCAAGCAATGTCATGACCTTAGAATCTGAAAAGTAAAACTTCAACTAGGAGATAAGGTTCTCTACTATAACCCCGCACATGTACCACAAAAGATAAAATTCCAAACATTGTGAGAGGGACCTTATATAATCGATAAAACCTTTTCCTCTAGGGCCATGATAATCTACAAACCTGACAACCCGAATAAAAAGTAGTTGGTTAATATCCAACAAGTGAAGCCTTTCCTATAACCAAGATAGGCCAGTGCAAACATCACCTCAACACATGGACAACCATGTTCTATTTTTTGGATCTCTTCTTTCTAACTCAGTTGTGGGGGAGATGGCCATCCGTGCTTACCATTACCATGGCCTCTCAGTTTTTCTACCTTTTTGGTTTTCACATTTTTGATTTTACAAATTTTTTATTTTGAGATTTTTCTAATTTTATACCATCTTTAGTACCTTTAAACTTTCTTATATATTTTACTTTATTTTACTTTCTTTTATTCAAGTGTGAGGTGTTCTTATCTGTGCTAGTAAATGTGCTTTATTGTCACAAGACACAGTGCCACTGTTGTTGTTTACTAATGATGGTTTGTGCTTAATGTGCAACTATTGGTGTTTGGTTTTTATTTTTGAATTTTGATGTTTGATGACTTTGACATATCTTATTTTTCATGAAACAGGCAATGAGTCCACATCATTCACCCATCCAAAGAACTCTATGGTTTTTCTTATTCTCGAAACTTGAGGTCCCTTCCATTAAGAAAATTTTAATCAATTAGTAACATTGGTAGTTCTGGAATTAGGAAGGATTTAAAGGTTTGTAAAGGGTGTGACTTCAAGGAGATTCATTACTCTTTGTAATCTTATACTTGCTTGAGTGCTTGAGTGTTTTTCATAGACTTCTTATCGTTCCACACCAACCACTAATAGGAAGACAAATAATGACATTCCATGGTGTGGTTCCCATCCAAAAAACATAGTGGGAATTCAAAGCACATCCCTTTGACACAAATAATGTCCTTGCATGGTGTGGTTTCCATTTCCAAAAAAAGGAGAAAGAAAAACAAACAAAAATAATGGAAATTCAAAGCACACTCCTTAGACAAATAAATAGGCTACAAGAACTAGTTATGGGACTCAAATAGCATGCACCTATGCCTGAAGTTCCCCTCTAACTAAGGCCCTTTCTCTCACTTCCTACTTCTGTTTTCCTCTCTTTGCAGAATGGTGGTTATTTTGTGGAAGCATTCTTGTGTCTTGAGTGGGTGGATCAGTCTTAGAGTGGTGATGCAAATTCACTAAAAGTGGATGGTTTTGGTCTAGACTAAGGATGGAACCTCCTAGGTCATTTTAACAACAAATTCTACAAGGAACTTCTTATGACCTGAATTTGGAACTACATTCCACCTTCTATATCATTCATCTATGCTACCATAACTCACTTCACTACCGAGTTCTATGTTATGCTCTATGTCTTGGTTTGATGTGTTGGGATTCTTGAGTAGATTCTTTTGGGTTGGTCTTTCACTTTTCATGATCATTAATTGACTATGGGGCCCACAGACTCTTCAATTGAGGTCATGCATGGGTAAAAAGGGCATGAGCTTGCTATGGGGAGGACCCACTTGCATAGCTCTTAACTTGGTTAGTTAAGGTTCCTTACCTTTGACATCACTACAATCCTATCTTTTGCATTTTCTATTGAATAAATCACTTAGTGCTCCTTAATCTTTCATTTCATTCATCCACTAAATCAAATTTTCTCCTTTTTTTTCAAAATTTATGAGCTTCAACAACCTCTTCTCATGTTTTCATACTATTCTTGGTCTTCTAAGCTTTCATTTGATCACAATTTCATCCAAAAATTCCTTGTGTTTTATAAGTTTGACCAAGTCAATGATGGTCATTGGCTGTGTCAACAAGGCCTCATCGATGCAATGCTTAGATCCTAAATATACCACCAAGCACTTAGGAATTTTTTTACTAATTTCTCATAACACATGAGGAGTTTTTGCAATTTTTCAAAGCCCAAAACCTTCTAGAGCTCATAACTTCTTAACGGTTTGTCCAAATCACTCCGTTTTTCGATCCTACACTTACTAGAGGTAAGATCTTTATCATTGGGGCCACAAACCTTAAGGTTTCTAATGAAAATTTTTGAAACTTTTTTCTAACTCCCCAAAGGGTTAATAACCTTAATAACATAGAAACATTAACTTTTTCAAAGATTAACCCTTCTAATAACCTCCAAGATGGTTTATTAATGATAATACATAAATAAAATGACAATTGGATTAATTAAATCAGCCATAATCACAACTTAGCCAAGTGTAACAATCCTTAAGAGATAAGGTATCCCAATTATTTTAAAGTTACACAATGATTGCTAATCCATGGTCTTATTGTGATTACAGATGGCACTAAAACAAAAATATCTTCAGGAAGGAGAACCCTTACAACCATGGGAGAAATGACCTAGAGTTTGAAGGGGCCAACAAGAACAAGGCTAAGAACTACCAAAGGTGACCCATGTAACGGGACCTCTTTGAGAGGAGCCTGAAGTAGAAACTATCTGAAAAATTCTAGAGAAAGAAGTGCCAACCAAACAATCACAGAGAGGAGAAGTGACTGGACCTGTGCCAAGGCTTGAGGTCACTTTAACTAAAGCCTATCTAGACATCATTTGGTCCCAAGACATTCAAAGATCAGTTCTTCAAGAGATCAACTTTGGACCATTTTTGGAGAAAGCTCCAAAGGATATCAAGACACAACTGCAAACCTCTCCCATGTGGTCAATCATCACGTTCAATGGGGAATGGTACATGGGAGAGGCTTATCTCTTCTAGAGTAGCCAAAGGCCAGGGTCCATTATCAAGATCAAGGACATTCAAGTATCCTACTTGGTAGAAGCCATTACACAAGCACTTGGGTTGCTTGACACAGGAACATAGCTGGTTGAATTTTCTATAAAAGGTGATCCTAAGACCAAGAGGAAGTGGACCTAGCAATGCTATGGGATCAATCGTAAGGAGTATGGTGCGCTCACACCAACAAAGTGGATTTATTTCAAGATTACAACCTATCACCTCAAGCCAACAATGAGGCCAAGCAAGGTGACTGCTTTCTCTACCTGAGCATGCACTGCTCTAAGCAAGAAGTTTCCCATTAACCTTCCACAACTACTATACTTGGAGATTGAAAAATGTTTCAAAGAAAATGAACATGGAAGGAAGACCTTTCCCTTTCTATGCCTCATCCAAAAAAATTGTAAAAGGCTAAGCATTGTTCACTACTCTAACGACACTCTCCAACATGCTCCCTTAGCCTCATGGGTAGAAATCATGAAGGATAAAATGTCAGCAATAACTTAAAAAGATGAGCTACCACCACCACCACCCACTTAGGAAACAACACTGGAGGCTCACGTAGTCCTTGAGTGTCTACGTCAAATCCAAGAATAGCTCTTGAGTAAATAAGAGCAACAAGCAAGAATGAGTGGGGTAGATCCATCTGTGTATCGACTAGCAATGAGTCACCTTAACAAGGAGGCCTGAATAGTTAGCCAGATGGAGAGGGGTGGTCCCATTTTCTCTACCTAAAGAATGAAAGTACCTTCAAGGTCGGATCCCAATGCTCGAGAGGTGACAGTGTCACTAGCAACACATCATTTATTCCTAGAAATCTTTGGGAATGTCGCCACTTTCTTAGTGTGGTTAGAGGAAGGAGAAGAGGTAACTATCTTGGTGATGCAATACCAAAGGTAGGAGATAGTGGTAGAAGTGGTTACTGACCATGCAGCAAAAGCATTGAATGCACCCATGGCATCTATACCGAACATATCTACACTTTAAGACATGCAAATGTCCATAGGCATAGTCAACAAGAAATTGAATGTAACCTAGCACAATTAGTTGCTGGAACGACTAGTAGGAACTAAGCAACTATCTTTGGACATTTTTGATCTTCTAGAGAACATCACCACCACCTAGTCAAAGCTACTAAATGCAAGGGGTAGATGCATTATTTTGGAGGGACAACTAGAAATGACCCAAGAGAAAAATCAACACTTGGCTGGAGAGGTTGCTAAACTTCATGCCCAACTTATAGAACAAGTAATCCTCAAACCAGCAGTAATAAGAGAAGAAGTTATCAAATAGCTTCAAGAACAATTTTAGAAGGCTGAGGAGGGGGTAAGGATAACATCTTTAAATAGTCTATAGCTGAAGCCAAAACATACTCAATCAAAAAGGAATTAAACTAGATGCACTAAGAGAATGAAGCATTGATCACACAAAATCATTGCCTATGAAATGTTGATGCTCAAAAAGATCAAATGCAAGGATTCATTCATTAACAACAAGAGCAACTTGCCAAGGTAAACACTGAACTAAGGAAATTAGCTGTAGAAGATTACAATCTATCAATGAAGGAGGTACGCACCTTACGGCAAAAGTCTACCATCAAGATCATTACTTGGAAGAACGAAGCACTCAAATTTAAGAAAGTGAAAAATCACTATAGGGACTAAGTTAGTTTGCAAAAGGAAGTGAATGAAAAATAAATTCAAATGGCAAAGGTGAAAATGAATGAAGTCATCTAGCAACTCCAACAAGAAAGAAAGATGTGACAACCCATCCTTGATGAAATTGACACCTACAATAAAGCAGAGATCCACTTGAAGAAGTTGTAAATTGAGGAGATGACAGAGTACATGGAGTTGGACAATCTCCATTATGCAAACTTGGCAATGCTAACTTCCAAAAGGCTACAACCAAAGTTAGAAAAAAAAATGGCTAGCTCATATCTACTATACAAGGCTGAGTTCAAATACCACAAGAACACTGAGAAAAATCTTGAGATTGCAAAGGTTGAACTTGAAGTTCTCAAAGGATGATTCAAAGATCAAAGATCTATCACTGAGAACCTAGCTAGATAGATGAATGACTACCAAGAGCTAAAGAACACAATCAAGGAGTTTGACATTAAATGCAAACAATTTGCTACTCGGTTCATCAATGCAAAGAAGTTATTTCCAACAATCCTATGTCCTTGGGATGTGCCTATTTCAACCCACATTAGGGAAGCTACGTGGATGGTGCATGATCCTAGAAGTAAGGAGGAGAAAATGAAAGCACTGCTAGATGCTTTCCACCTCCCACCTAAAGTCACAAAAGTAATAATACAATCGTAACCACCTTAACCACTGCTAGTGTGTGATGTTGGTGAAGGTCCCTTGGAGCCTTAGGAACCACCACCACCTGGGATTATTTGATCTTCTCCAACAAGCTTCACATCATCAAGGAATGTGTTGTCTAATTTTGAAGAGCTGAATCATGGTGTTCAATTTTGTGTCCTGAATATCTTCATTTTTTGTAATGTGTTGATCCATACACTCCATTTTTTGTCAAGTTTGTTTGTTTGTTTTATGTGAAGAAAAGTTAGTCAATAACCCCAAACCTTTCCAATTTTGTAATAGAACTCAAGGACAAGTTTCCATTCAATTGTGGGGGTATGATGAGTCGAGTTAAGTTGGCTATGTTCATGAGGCCTTATTAATGTAGCCTCATCGATGAGGCATAGTCAATGCATCTTACCATGTGTCGATGAGGCCTCATCAATGTTCTGTCATGTGTCAAATATAAATACGCACTTGCAGCCACATTTATGGCATCAATAGATTGTAGTTGTAGTGGAGCACTTGCATTTTTTCCATTTAAAAGTTAGAATGTTTCCTCCGAGTGCCTGCAGTAGGAATTATTGAGTGTACAAATATTTATTTGAACATTGTTGTACCTAAAGACAACAATGTGTGTAGCAATAAAGATAAGCTTTCTAATAAACCTTGTAGCACTTTGGATAGATTAGCTATTTCATTTATGCATTCAATGTTTTCAGTTATTTGTCAAATGTTTTCAATTATTTTGCAAATATTTTCTAGTAATTGAGTTAATGAAGTATTTTAAGCTAGATAGATTAAACACATAAGTACGATCACCTCGAGCATAACACGTATTCGCTTGGTAATCCCAGCAATGTTATTGCTTGGTATGCCCAGTAGCTAGCGCTTGGTTGCCCAGCAATGGATATGTGGGTTCAGGATGTGTACGAAAAGTGGGAACGGATACTTATGTTGGAATTAGTTAAATGATTAGTTAATTAGTTAATTTAGATTAGCTAATCAAATTCCTTTTTATCTACATTTCAAGCACCCAACTATAAAACATAAAAATGATAAAAATCGAATGCCTCAATTACACTTAACCATACCAATGAACGTCACAAGTGTAATTGGGAAGACAACAATTAACCATAAGGCTAGATTCACTTCCTAAAGGACTAGTGCACCGGAAATGACAAAGTTCACAGAATTCAACCAAGTTGTGCGTGAATGCTTCATGATTCATATGGTTGGATGTAGGGGTACCTCATTGCTCATCAACATTCCATGAAAAGATTAACATTAGGTGGAGGGGAGGAAGTCCTTACCCTTTCAATAGAATTAACATTATCAAAAAAATATTATCTTCATATCTTAACTAATTGCTACAAATGAATTATTAGAAATTAAAATATCTTGAACATGTTGTTCATTCTAAAGATTTGGCATGTTATCATCAATAGATAGACTTCCTTGATGTTTTTTATTCTAAAGAACTTGTTGAAAATCATTTGAATCAACAATAGAATTCTGTGAAATCTAAGGAACATATATTTATTTCTTCTTAGTTATTGATGAATTTTTTAAAACTAATTTCATTGGAACCTTTCTTGAAGATACATTTTGTAGAACAATAGTAAAAGAAAGGGATGGCTAATTATTAAAATGTTAGCAGAAGAGATCATCATAAGATTTGCAACATATATAGGAAAAACCTTAGCAAGATATATAATGTTTGCAAAAGAAACCTTAGTAGCATTTACATAGCTTGTTGCTGATGTGCTTGCATTACCTTTTTTTGTAGCATAAAAGGACATGAATCAAACATGTGATCCTCTTGATGACAATAATGACATGACTTTGGAAGATTGTAATAAATCACCTTTTACACATAATCAATTCCACTAGCACATAGAAGAATTTCTTGATTAAGTAAATCAAGATGCATTTCAATCATATATAAAATTTAGCAAAAACTACTAACTACAATGAGGATTTCATAATGCTTGATTTTTCCAATATCAGAGACAATATCCCTTTGAACTTTTAAAAGATTAATGGAAGATTCAGCAATTTAACAAAATAAGAAACCTTTCAAAATTTAGGAGAAACTAAATTAAAAGAGGAAGTTTACTTTTTAATCATTAGTAAAGCATGACGATGATTAAAAACATTGATATCAAAAGCCTTAGAAACCATCATTGAATTAACAAATTTTACCAACAAAAAAGAGTTTGACAAATTGGAGGTTCACTTCTTATGATTTGACCTTTAAATACTAACTAAATTTAGATAATATGAAACATAAATCAAATTGCTAGAAAAATAAGAAAAATTTCTTCAATTATCAAATGAGGAGATTACAATATAATGGATTTCAAATCCAAGGATCCAACACACTCTCACACATTCAGATTATTGTAGAGGTTAAGGCTCTATAATCTAACAAGATTGACCTCAATGTAAGGCTCAATCTTCAAATTAGATCTAACATACATAAATCTACAATCCCATCCAATAGGCAAAGAGTTATAGCCAAGATCACACATACACTTACTCTTAGAGATGCATCCACATGCATGCAATCCCTCTTCCAACTCTCTTCTCACCTTTCTTAGGATCTTTGGATGTCTCTTCCTTTAGGCATTGTTCCCTTGCATAAGCTCTTCTTACTTCTTGCTCCCTCCCAAGCATGAGCATAAAACGTAATTATAAAGATTCCAAAAAACCTAGGATCCTTTCTCAATTGGCTCTCTAGAAGTTTCCCCCATGGATCTTGACTTTCCCAATTATTTCCTATCAAAATTACCATGTTGAACATTCACTAAGTCAAATGAGATGTCTTCCAACCTTCAAAGATGTCTCCTTGTCAATTTGGATGTTGGTGAGATGTCTCACATGAGTATGATATGTCTTCCCTAAGGACAAGATTTCTTCCCAGTATCAAAGATGTCTCATCATGATCCAAAACATATTGTATAAGACATCTTCTCATTTGCAAGACATCTCCTCTAAAAAAGACTATAATTCAACCAATATGTCTTCTCTGAACATGATATGTCTCCTATAAAAATTCAAGTCTTATTTAAGACATCTCATGGACCTCAAAAATGTCTTCCTAGAGATAAAAACCTACAAAAGTAACCTGTAGGAAAAAAGCACAAGGGAATCGAAATAGGTGTCCCTACACCAGCTTTCCCACCCTTCAAAAAGTGAACTAAGGTGAACAATGAAATAGGGGTAAAAGTAATCCTCCACTCAACAAGTTTGGTCTCATGGATCCATATAACATCATCACCAAATTGGTCCTCCCAATGACCCAAGTACTCATGCCTCTTCACTTCCCAAGTACTTGAAGCTTCCCTTCACTTGAGTATGATAGCCTTCCTCTTCCTTAAAGGCTTGGACAACTCATTGATGCTACTTTGTATGGTCTCATCATTAGTAAATTCATGGTAATGCACATGATTTGCAACATTAAAAATAAAATACATACCAACATTATTGGGTAAGTCAATCTCAAAAGCATTATCATTAATTTTGGTCCTGATTTTAAAAGGATCCATCTTCTTGGCCTTCAACTTGGAAAAGCTAACACCTCTCAACCCCCTCTTCTTCAAGTGCATCCAACCCAAGTTACCTATAACAAAATTTAGCTTCCTTTTGTCCTCATTCCTCTTAAGGACTTTCTCTTGAGCCTTCCGCTTAAGATTGGATTTCACTTGTGCATGGAGATCCTTCATCTCTTACATAAAATTAGCACTTAATTAAACTTCTACATCATAGTTCTTCAAATTGTCCACCATCTTTGAACAAAACCTGTAATTCACCTCAAATGGTCTTTTGCTAATATTAACGTGAAATGTTTTGTTATAAGAAATTTCAACATGACATAGAAAATTCTTCCATCTATTGGGTTGGCCATCACACAAACATTTCAATATGTTTAGCAAGGATTTATTCATGACCTCCATTTTTTCATCAAAGTATGGATCACAAGCTCTAGAAAGATTGAACTTTGTCCCTAAACTTTTTCAAAGGGACCTCCAAAAATCACTTGTAAACTTGGAGTTTCTTTCACTAATAATATTCAAAAGAAAAAAAAACCACACAACTTCACAACATGTTGGAAAAATAAATTTGTCATGTGAGGATCATCACTCATCTTCTTGCATGGAATGAAATGTGCCATCTTGGAGAACCTATCCACAACAACAAAAATTACATCATTCCTACTCTAGATCTTTGGAATACCACTCACAAAGTCCATAGACACACTTTTCCATGGATCGTTGGAAATTGGCAAAGACATATAGTGTCCATCCATACCTTTACTTCCTTTGAACTTCTAATAGGTCAAGCACTCCTTCATAAATTTAGAAACTTCTAATGCCATCCCTAGCTAAAAATAGTGCCTAGCCACAAGTTCCAATGTCTTATCCTTACCCATATGACTTGCCATGCCACTACAATGCTTTTCAAACAAAATCTTCTTTCTAAAATCACAATTAGGAACTCATACCTTTCCATTCTTAAATAATAGTTCATCTTGAATATGTTAGTTCCTCGATTGGTCTATCCTATTCATTAATGGTTCCTTGAGGCTTCTTCACACCTCCCCAAAATCATAATTGTGCTCATAAAAATCAAACAAACCATCCATACCTTCCACATGAGGCATGGTAAAATTCACTACATGCACCCTAGACAATGCATCAACCACCACATTGGCTTTTCCACTTTTTTGTTTCAACACAAAGTTGTGTTGACCTTTTGGTATGTCAAAACCTTAAATAAAATGGAGAATGTAGATTGTGTGTATGTAATGATAATTTTGCAGGGCCATGAACAAGAACTTCATGTGGAGATCTAAGATTTTAAGAAATGAGATCTATGTTGAGATGTTAAAATGAAGACTACATGAACAAGATGAGAGCATGGATGAAAGTGGGGTCTACAAGCCAAACTGAGGTGTTCCAAAGATTACTAAGAAGTCAAATTGACAAGGGAATTCCTTAGACTCCAAAGTGCAAAAGTGAAGTAAATGTCTACATAAAACAACAAACGTCTATCTTTGAAGATAAAGGTCTATAGGTAGATGTCTACTTTTCAAGTAGACATCTCTCCTACATTGGGGGCTATCTCAAGTAGACATTTAAACTTTGAAATAGATCTTTATACTAGCCATTTCCTGAATTTCAAAGATTTTATTATAACTCTAAGGCTATAAGACAATGTAAAAATCTTAGAAATTGGGCAAACATTGTTCATAGAAAGATTTATAATTGGCTACTCAAAGTGAATTTATCTTTACTCTTCATTGTAACATCATTTGCTTATTGTGAGTGTACTAAGATTTAAGTACAATGATCTATAAATTAAGTTACACTCTTTCCTTATTTCTTTCTTGTAGCCTTGCAGGGTTGATGTGCTTCTTGTAAGAAGGCATCCTTGTTGATCTTGTCAAGATCCTAAGGGATTGAGTGGTTTTGTGGTGTTAAAAAACTTCACTACAGAGCTCAATTTTTTAAAGGCTGTGAGATCCTCTAAACCACATTTTTGAGCTTGTTGGGACCTTTTATGGTTAAGTCGTTTTGTGGTGACAAAACAGTTCAAAGTAAAGTTGAAAGCTTGTACAGGGTGTGATACCCTTCAAACCACATTTTGAAGAAGCAAATTATGGAGGTGTGCACACATTCTACCCTTTGAGTATGGATGTACCCAAGTGGGAAAACCACATAAAATTTCTGTTTATTTTTGGTGGTTTCAGCATTATAATTGGGGAACTTATTCAACCCCCCAACTAAGTTATCAATCAATAAGTTTAATAAGTTGAACTCTTGCAATTGTATGACCCACTTCATATGTTTTTCACTCAACTTGGTTTGGTAATTTAGAAATTGTAGATTTTTGTGATTTTTCATCAATGTGAACCCCTTGGACAAGAAGTAAGGCCTCATATGCTAGATTGCTTAAAGAATAGTGTATAAATCCTTCTCATATATGCTATAGTTTTTCCTTGACTCATTCAAGTTCTCAGAAAAAAAATCATCAAGCATACCTTCTTGTGAAAGTACCCCAACAATGACAAGTCCACTTGCATCCACCTCCACATGAAAAAGCTTTTGACAATCTAGAATTGTAAGCATTCGTTCATTGGTGATTTTTGCTTTCAATAAGTTAAAGCTCCTTTGGGTTTCAATGTTCCACATGAAATTTTTATTTTTCTTTAACAATGCAAACATAGGCCAAGAAATGCCCCTAAATTTTTTTATGAATTTTCTATAGAAACTTGCTAAATCAAGGAATGATCTTACCTCTGGAGTTGGCCAATCTCTAATTTCCCTTACTTTGGTAGCCTCCATCTAAATTTTATTTTTGGAAATCACATGTCCCAAGTATATGATTTTCCTCTTGAAGAAATGACTTTTCTTCACATTGATCACCAATTGTGCCTCCTCTAAATTAAGACAATTCTTAAAGTTATTTAAGTGCTCCTTCTTATTAGAGTTATATACCAAAATGTCATCAAAGAAGACAATACAACACTTGCCAATTAGGTCTTTCAGGACATCATGCATTAACCTCATGAATGTAACAAATGCATTTGTGAGTCCAAAAGGCATCACTAGCCACTCAAACAATCCATCTAGTGTCTTGAAAGCTTTATTTCATTCATCTCTAGGCCTAAATCTAATTTGAAGGTATCCACTCTTCAAATCAATTTTGCTAAAAATTTCTGCATTAGTAAGGTCATCAAGGATATCATCCATCCTTGGAATAGGAAACTTGTACCTCACTATTATCCTATTCACTAGCCTAGAATCAATGCACATTCTTCATTCATTGTTGTTTTCTTTAGCACTAGCACTACTAGAACTACACATGGTGAAATGAATTCTTAGAAATCCATTTGCAAGTAATTCATCTACTTGCCTTTGCAATTTAGCTGCCTAATTTAGTGTTATCTACTAAGCTCTCTAATTTGGAATTATAGCATCAAGGATGAAGTCAATCTAATGTTGTACATTCCTCTTTAGTAGTAATCCATCTAATTCCCCCTTAAATACCTTGGGAAATTTTTCCTTCGAGCCTAGCACACCTATAGAAAGTTCAACCTACACACCAACTCAATTAGTAACAAATGTTATCATAACAATAAAACCCAAAATGTTTTCATTCTATTCCTTAATATATTCCCTCTTTCCTAGAAGGATTAAGGAAGCATTAACTAAGCACCCTTATCAAATTGAGCACCCTTATCAAAATTCAATTAGGGTCTTGCAACACTTCATACATTCCTTGATCCATCAAATTGAGCACCCTTATCAAAATTCCATGGCCTCTCCAAAATTACATCAGCACAATCAATTGGAAGCACATCATAACTCATAACATCATGAAAAATTTTGATGAGCTAGTGCCTTGACCTTTGCCTCATTTGCCCTAGTCCTTCTTGGCATTACCCTTCTCATCACCTCATTTAGTCTTCTTATCATGGTTACCATCTTTTTTCTCATATTTGGACTTGGATCCCTTATCCCTTCTTTTTGGAGCTTGTTTTCCCTTGTTCTTAAATCCATTGAGTTTCTTTTATACCTTGAGTGTCAAATCATAAGTTTTATTAAGAGTTTGTGGCTCATAAAATGATAATTCTTGCTGATATGTTATTTTAAGACCTCTTAGAAAGATTAAAGCCTACTCATACTTCTTCCAGTTTATCTTATCTTGATAGAATAATTTACAAAACTCAATATAAAAGTCCTTAACATATTTCTCACAATGTCTAAGGAATTTAAGCTTCATAATCATCTCTAATCTTTGCCTAGACTATTCAAATTTTTTCTTCAACCTATACTTCATGAGATCCCAATCTCTCATAAGTTGTCCATTTTGTCTTTCATAAATTTGGGACTCCTTATCCCACCAAGAAGAAGTCATACCTTCTAATTTGGATTCAACAATAGGTACCCTTAATTGATTAGGTACCTCTTCCAATAGAAAATACTTATCAAGTGTCCTTAGCCAACTTGAAAAAGCATTGGCGCCATCTACACCATTGAACATCTTTAGTTCCACATATTAAAGTCTTGAAGCATTTTTGACTGCCCTAATAAGCCTAGGTTCATCTTCATCATCTAACCTATCATGAGAAGATGTAGATGTTGGTGATGAATTTCTGCCATGAGGAACTAGATTCCTTTCTCTTAAAATTCTAGGTTGATGGGTTTTCTCACTCCCATAGCTAGAGTTCTTTTCCTTCTCATCTTGGCCTCTTCCACCATGCTGAGAAACTTCTTTATCTTTGTTTGAGCAAGCATGCTCCTCACCATTATGGATATGAACATGGCTAGGACTAACATTTTGGTCTAAGTTGATCTTGATCTCCTCTAATCTTTTAATCACTTGTTGGAATGTATATCTCATGTTCTCCATGTCTATATTTAGGGCTTGCACATTTTTCCTCTTTAGAGTCATTTGAAAGAGACAAAAATCCATAACCAAAATTCAAAAATAATAAACCCTAAGCTTTGATACTAATAATGCTGGAGTAGGTTCACTCCTTAATATTTCATCTTTAAATACTCACTAAATTCAAACAATATGAAAAATAAACCAAATTGCTAGAAAAACAACAAAACTAGTTATCTTTAATTATCAAATGAGAATATCATTATACAATGGATTTCAAATCCATGGATCCAACACACTCTCACACATTCACACTATTGTAGAGCTTAAGACTCTACAATATCACAAGATTAACCTCAATGTAAGGCTCAATCCCTAAATTATATCTAACACACATAGATTTATAATCCCATATAAGAGGTAAAAAGTTATAACCAAGAGATATCTCCTTGTCAATTCTAAATGGTGTTGATATGTCTCACATAAGTATGAGATGTCTTCCCTAAGGAAAAGATGTCTCCCTAGTGTCAAAGACGTCTCCTCATAGTCCAAGAAATCTTGTACAAGACGTCTTCTCATTTGCAAGATGTCTCCTCTAATAGGACTACAATTCGGCTAAGATGTCTTCTCTGAACTTGAGATGTCTCCTATAAAAGTCCAAGTCCTATCCAAGACATCTCATGAACCTCCAGGATGTCTTCCCAAAGCTAAAAACTTGCATAAACAACTTGTAGCAAAAAGCACAATGGAGTTAGTAGAGGTGTTCCTACACCAAAAATAACAAGCATGGACAACATTGAAACCTTGATCTTTCCAAACCAAATTTAAATGATTTTAAAACTTGTGAAATAAGGTAAATAACCTATAATTTTCATGAAAACATACCTTCCAAAAATTTCTTGAGTAACAAATTCCTATAAATCATCAAACAATTCATGGAAAGGCAAAGGAGCGATGGTTCCACTTGAAGGATCACTTACTGAATTTGGTGACATTACACATAATATCAATGTCAAACCCCTTGCTACCTTAGATTAACACTAAAATTCTGACCACTAAAACCCTCATTACTAGCTAAAAAATTGAACTCATAACATTGATTCTTGAAGTGTAACTCGAATTAGCAACCTCTTACCTAACAAGTCAATGAGCTAACAATAACAAAGCCAACTCATGATTATAAAAAAATCCTCCAAATAAATGCTAGATACTAATTTTGAAAGAAGAACTATAATGTATAATGTCATATCAAAATTAGCCTCCTCAATCCTTACTCAAGAATCATCAAATGTAAAAGAAGCCCTAAAAACAATAGTGTGGAAAGAAGCCATGGACAATGAAAATCAAGTGATTATAAAAAATGACATATGTAAACTTGGTAATAAGTCAAAAGCCAAGAGAATCATTGATTACAAATGACTATCCAAAATAAAATTCAATGAAATTTATTATAACTAGATTCACAATAATCTTACACAAAATAAACCAAGCATTTTGTGACCACCAAATAATCTAGAAACATATTCTCAAATCAAAAGGGTACTTTTAGGTCATTAATATACTAACAACCTAAGCCATGTTTATACAAAACATAGATTAGAATTATAAATGATTTTTTAAGTGTTAAATGGTATATGAAAATCACAATAATGCAATATTAACAATCACTAGAAATTTAGATGTGAATGTAAACAATCTATGTCCATTTCAAATATGAAATAGGAATCTTAGAAAAGAAAAAGCAATTAATCTATTAGGATTTGCATAGAAAAAAAAAGGTGTAGAGAAATCTAAAGTATAATGAATACTAGATCTGAGAATAGAATAATAAATTTTATTCATAAACCAAACTTTTCAAAGTAGGATGTAAATATATTTTGTAATGGAATAATATAAAATGCAAATAAGGAAGAACCTAGAAAATAGCAACAATGATCTTGGAAATTAGATCAAGGATCAAAAGCAATAGATGAGGAGCTATGTTACCTTGTTTCTTTCTGATGCATGCATGAGATGAAAATCTCATTCAAAGAATAATGCTACTATAGATGCAAAATTGATAAGATGGGAAAAATGTTGAACTAAATCGATGTATAAATCCAAATCCAAATGAAATCACCATGAGTCAAGTAGATAGTACAATGAGGATACAATATGTGCTAGTAGAAAAAAAATAAAAATGAAATCAGAAGCTCTAAAAATGGCTAGAAGTGCTTAGAGGTTTCGACACATGAGAAGACACTACTGCTAAGATTGATATTGTCTAATGTTCACTTTTCTTGTGAGATATCTAATCCCTTCTTGATTGGGGATGTGCTCCTATTTATAGGCCATAAATGCCTTATAGATCATGAAGGAACAATGCATTAGGGCCCATAGAAACTTCTAGAAGTTTCAAAATAGGAGAAATGATATATGTAGTTGAAGTTGGTGTTGAAACATTGCCAACATAGGAGAGTGACACTAGATGTCAAAAAGTAGAATGACGTTGGATGTTGAGAATAACATCAAAAGCGAAGATGTTAAGAGATGATGCAAAGTAAAACCAATGCTAAAACTGTAAGTCAGGATCAACATAAAAGATGTCACTAGATGTTAAAATTGAAAACTAAAGGCAAACAACCAAGAGTGATATCATGGATGATGTGGGACATCAAATTTGAGGTATTTTAGAAATGATGTCCAATAATTATGCCAACAATGACACAATGCATTAGAACTAGGGCTTTTTAAACTAAACTTATGCTATTGAAGATGTTAATGTACTGAAACTCTAACTTATAGAAAAATGTCAAAGTGGTGCAACAACTTGTAGCAAGAGTCTTTAGACAAAAGAAGCACATCAACTATGAGAAAATGTTTGCTCTAGTTGCTAGATTTAAAGTAATAAAACTTATTCTCTTAATAGTAGTTCATCATGATCTGAAACTTCATCAAATGGATGTAAACTTAGCCTTTCTAAATGTCTATATTAGTAAAGAAGCATATGTTTATCAACTCAAAGGATATGTTATTAAGGGAATGGAAGACAAAGTTTTCAAATTAAAGAATTCATTTTATGAGTTAAAATAAGGACCAATAACTTAGTTCCATAGAATCAATGATTATCTAATAATAAAAAAAATCTTTGTGAATATTTAAGCCAAACTTATATCAGAAACATTATAAGAAGTACTTTATTATTATTTTACTATATATGGATGATCTAGTTTTCATAGCCAATAATGATAACAAGAATTCAAATCATATATAAAAAATGAACTTGAAATGAAAGACCTTAGGTATTTAAAATGTATATTAGATATGCAAGTTGAGTATGAAAATGAGAGCCTCAAAGGGCCTCAAAGAAAGTATGGAACTTCCATATTTGACAAATTTAAGATCAAATAAAAGCCAACTAATACACCTTTCTCATATAATATAAAGCTCAAACTCTCAAAGTTGATGCAATTATGTGTAGATCCATGATAGGATTTCTTAGATTTCTTTGCGAAATTAGGCCTAATCTTGAATTTTTCACCTTGTATTTATCTCAATTTATGCAATAACCAAGGTAATATTATCTTGAAGCTCTCACTCATGTACTAAAATACATAAAGGGTACTGCTATATATGGATTGAACAACATAAAAAGAGATGAACAGTTTCGTGTATATTCAAAAGCAAATTGGGGAGAAGATAACAATGATAGGAAGGCAATATTCAGAACCATCATATTTTATGAAAAGAGTGCTATATATTGAAAGACCAATAAACAAACTTCAATTAGCTTATTGGCATGTGAAGCTAAATTTATAGTCATTATAGAATTTATACAATACATACTATGAATCAAAAAGCTTATGATATAACTTTTATCATTTAATTATTAGATGAACATGTCATTCATTAAAAATCTAAACATATTGACATCAAATACTACTTTATAAATAAGAAGTTGAATTAAATAATTAATCAACATATGTATTTAAAAAAATATCTTTTACATTTCAGGATTGAGAAACTTTTCCAAATTATAGGCATCATGAAGTTGATAAACACAAGAAGATAATAATAGGACTTGCATTCAACTTATATGAGGGATTATTAATAATTAGTGTGTAATTCAACTAGTATTAGTTTGCTTTGTAACATAGCAATCTAAGCCTTGTAATTTATTGTCATTGCTTAAAGAAATAAGATAAAATATTTTATTTGAGAATTTATGAATTGATAAGTGAATGTACATGGTTTTGGACCTAATTCATCATATTTTTCATTTTTATTGTTATTAATGAAGAATGAATTTTCACTAATTCCTATTATGGCACCCAAAAAAATTCTATATAAACAAGGGCCATACCATAATGTCAATTATTTGAGACCAGTTAATAAAGCTGATGTATAAATTCTCCAACTAATTTATAACTATTCATATTCATCTCTGATGAGTCACCAAATAAGCGATTTGATATTAGATCCCCAATATTGGATCTGCGATATCGAATACACGATATCGGTATTGGATCCTCAATGTCGGATACGCGATGTTAAACCTTGTCTCATTGGCTATAAATAAGAGATAAGGGCACTTAGTCTTGGGCATTTGTTTTTCTAGTCCTTAGCTGAATTCTTGTAGTTTCTCTATTCCAAAGTTATAATGATTTCTAAGAACCTATAGTAGGAGTCATAGAGTGAATGGATCTTTATTTGAGCATTGTGTACCTGAGCACACCTTGTGACTAGAAATAAAGACAAACTTTATGATAAACCTTACAACATTTAGAATAGCTTAATTATTGCATTTCATGTTACTGTTATTTGATGCTTTCAATAGTTACTTAATGTCATTTCATTGAAGTATTAATTATCAATTATCAATAAATTAGCACACTTAACATGACCACTTCGAGCATACGTGGAACACTTGGTAACCCAGTAACGACTAGCATTTGGTAATCCTACTAGTGTTACACTGGTTCAAGATGTGTTTAGAGAGTGAGAATGAATGCTAGTGTTAGGATTTGATTCACATTAGAGTTAAAAAAATCCATTAATTAATTAAATATTTTCATTACACAAACCTAGGAGACTAAGATAGAAAACATAAAAAACATAAAAATCATATACCTCGAGTTTACTTAACCATACAATTGTGCCTTACAAGTAAGCTTGGTAAGACAACAACTGCATAACTCATCCTTGTTCTGTGCAGGCGCATAAGCATGCAATCCTTGAAGTTCGACCGGATCATGCATGAACGCTCATATTCATATGGTTGGATGTAGGGGAACCTTGTCGCTCATCATTGGCACTGTTGCTGAGGATTTTGTTGTTTGTGCATTGATTAGAACTTAGGAAATCCTTCCATCATTAGAACGAACCCTTAAAGTTGACTATCTTACAATTACCAAAAAAAGGGTATTGCACACTAAATAATTGATCATGTATCCTTCTTCTTATGAGAGTGCTTCACCGACTAGGTTCGACACCATGAACAATTGGAGGTGGGGTGCACATGATAATCTATCAATGCCCCAACAGTTTTGCATGATATATGCTCATCCTGATGAGTATGTATTAGACTTTACCTTTATCCTCCACTAGGTTGAATAGCTGTGATCACATAATTTAGAAGGTAACATAGTGTTACCTCCCAATCGCTCAATCCCAAGCATGCTTCTTCATGCTCTCACACGAATCAGTATTTAGCACTTACAATTGAAGTACATTGTGCATGAATAAGATTTGAGAGATTATCAACCCACAGAGGCACAACGCTAGAGAGATTTGCAACAAGAGAGAAATTACAACTCTGTGAAGGGGAAGTCGTCTCAGGATGTCCTGTATTTCCTAAGTGAAAACAAGGGTGGTGAACCTATCTTGGGAGGTTTTCCACAAAACGATGTTCCTCTCATTGACTTTGGTCAAGGGGTTGTGTATCAGAATGTTCACTCAACTATTCATAACCTAGGTTCTGGTACCAATGGACACAAAGGGTCTAGAAAAGGAACACGAATGCATGACAATGACAAACATTCTGATCGTAACCGCAACCGAGGCCACAACCACCGAAGAGAAGATAACATGTGCTGTCATGGTGCCAGTCCTCCTTTTTCTTCACCTTCATCATCTTCTTCCCCTTCTTCTTCAGGATCTGAATGCAATCACAAAGGATGAGACCATGAGGATAAGGGAAGCTGAGATAGCAATCATCAACAAAATAGTAAGAAAAGGAGGCAAGGGCATTCAAAAGAGACATATCACAAAAGAAGGGAGAGTAGGAAACAACATAGGCATCATAGATGCCATAGATAGCATGATCACGATGAACCCCTACTCGCCACCCAAAGTATGTTAGATATAACAGAGGCTATTAGGATCCCAACAAGGCACTAGAAAGACATTAGGATCAAAAGACTAGACATGAATAACATCCCACGATTTGAAGTGAGATACAATACTAATCCTCAAAACCATTTACAAGCATTCCACAATGCATGTGCCTTGAAAAATATAGAAAACAAGTGGAAAAAGCTAAAGTTTTTTCCATAGACACTGATCAAGGAAGCAAAAACCTGGTACTAGTCCTTAGAACTGGAATCCATTTGTCGATGGAGTACCATGTTGGAGCTATTCAATGACAAGTATCAGATGTACTCCCGAGTGTCCAACCTGCGCAAGCAAATCCAAGGATGGAAACAAGGAGGACAAAAATACTTGGATGCTACCATGGGCCGATATTATTCATTATTACATCATTACCCGGGCCATGGTTACTTGCAAAAGGAACAACTATGCCATCTTGTAGATGGGCTTAGGTATGAAATGCAAAGAACCCTTGGGACTTATGCCCAAGGAAGGCTATTTAAGCTCAGAGCCCATCGAATACAAAGACTGTTGGAGTAAGTTGCCAAGGAAGAAGGCAAGTTGAGAAAAAGAGAAAGTGTGGAAGAGTACAACAGAGATCCTTTCCTCCAAAAGAAGGAAATTAGATTTTGCAAAGATGAGGAAGAGTCACCACTTGCAGAGATGGTGAATAGAAAGACTTTTCCCATTCAAAAATTTGCATCATAAGTATCGGCAAAGGTAGATCAAATGTGCAACTCCCTAGACAACAAATTTCAAACTATCCTACAAATAGTAGAGTCTAGAAAACAAAGTAGTGACCAAGAGAGAAGGAAAAAGAAAGAAGCTAAGTATGCACATAACAAGGGTAAGGGAAAGGTTGCCGTCATTGAAGAGGTTATGGATTTGGACATAAACGATGATGGTGGATGTGAGATTTGCCAATATGACCATCCTAAGGGATGCTGCCCAGTGGTGTCACATCTGTAAGAGTCTAGGGTATATGCACTAAACCCACGATTAAACAGACGATCAATATGTCAAGGGTAGTTCCACCAACCCCTGACATATTATCTGAGTGAAACTCCACCACAATCAAATGAATAGTATCAATAGTGGCAACACCCACAATCATGGGGAATGCCGCCACCATGTCAATAGTACCCATACCATCAACCTGACCCATACGAGTATTATGTTTAGTAGCCGATCTCTCCATCTGAATCTCCTAGTCACGTTGCTCTTCAACCTCACTACTAGACCCTGGAGTACTATAGAACTTCTTTTTCTCTGGGTGATACTTCACATACGTACTATTCTTCTCATCTGTTTGCATCTCTTCCACCCTCGGCTTCATTACCACCTACTCCAACTATGTATGGGTGAGCTTCCTACCTAGCTGCAGCAACGTAATGCTACAAGGGCTGTCAATCATCAACCTACTACTAGTTCGAACAACCAATCAAAGAAGATACCTTTCTTTAGAACCAATAGCCCAACCAAGTCCTTACAACCACAAGCAGCTAATTATCCAAATGCCTTATCATCGTTTGAATCTTTGGAGCTTCCTTCGAACCAAAAATTGCACTTGACACACATTGTTATGTTAACCCACACCATCACTGATTGGATTAAAGCTAGCCATCTTCCTAGGAAACTCTCTGATCCTAGAAGTTCTCTTATTTATTTACAAATTGCTAGAAATGAACCTTGCAAAGCTCTTTTAGATTCAAGTTTTGGTGTTAATTTGATCTCCCAGGAAATGTATAAAGCCTGGAACCTACCTCCACTAAAGAAGAGTAACTTTCATTTAGAGTTGGCCAACTAGTCCATCACTGTTCCACTAGGACTAGTGGAGGACATTGTTACAACTATTTGTAGGTGGTCATATCTAGCCAACTTCCTAGTGATCCAAGTTAACCACTGCAAGGGGGACTTCCCAATCATAATGGAAAGAGCATGGCTAAGTACGATTGATGTGCACCTAGGAATACGTGATCTTTCCCTAGAGATATAAAAAGAAAATGTGTTTGGGAGGATCGAGAAGAAGAAAGTTTCATGCATCGCATACAATGACACAGGGTGCAACTACATGCAGAATTCCTAGTTTGTACAATGCTTAACGTTGCCTGCATGCAACCAATGTGCACAAGTAATTGACATACAAAGATGCCTATATGCAGTAGCCACAAGATAGGAAGGCACTAGTGGTTGATAGCTGACCTAGAGAGCACTTCAACTTTATGCATGGAACCAACTAAGAGCTTGACTGATGTCTATATCGATAGCATAGATGCATTAGAGCAAGTCTATCGCCAACTTCCAAGTATTAACATCAAAAATATCAACAAGTTTGGCATGCCTCATGCACTTATTTCTGATAATGGTACACATTTTACATGTGGGACTTTTCGAAAGTTGATGTAACGCATAGGAATTGAGCATAAATTGACTACACCATATCATCCTCAAGTGAATGGTCAAGCCGAAGTCACCAATAGGAAAATTACAAAAATTTTGACAGAAACCATTAGCAAATATAGGCAAGATTGGAGCACCAAACTGAATGATGCTCTTTGGGCCTACTGCTCCACATGGAAACTCCCTATAGGCTACTCTCACTATGAGTTAGTGTATGGTAAACTTCCAATACTTCCTATCCAAGTTGAGCTCTGTACATTATCTATAGCATGTGATCTTAACCTTGACCTTATTCTAGCACAGAAAGAATAGTTAATGAATCTTAACTTGCTAGATGAAAAATGATTAGCCGTCCTATCATCCAACGAATTGCACAAGGCCTTCAACAAGCAATGTCATGACTTAAGAATTATGAAAGTCAAATACCAACAAGGAGATAAGGTTCTTTATTGGAATCCCGCACATGTGCCACAACGAACTAAATTTCAAACACTATGGAAAGGACCTTATATCATTCATGAAACTTTTCCTTCAGGGGCCATGATGATCTATAAACCTAGAAGCCCGAATAAGAAATTATTAATCAACATCCAGCAAACCAAACCTTTCCATTAGCCCAAAATAGCCAATACTAATACTACCTCAGTTGATGAACAACCTAGCTCATTATTTCGGGTCTTCTCCTTCCAACTTGATCATGGGGGAGATGGCCACTAATGCTAATTATTCTAAGCCCTTAGTTTCTTTTGTCTTTTTTTTTTACACATTTTTCATATTTACTTATTTTTTGTTTTACACCATCGTTAACATTTTTACTATATATTTCTCTATTACATTTTGTTTGATTTATTCTCACTCATCATATAATAAGTGCTCATGATGGTGGGTTGTACTATAATAGTGTTGCTTACTAATTTTTGGTTTTTACCTTTAACTTTTAATTTTCATGCTAAGATATGGTTTTTTTTTTTGATAAAATAGGCAATGAGTCCACGTCATCCATTATCCATTCAACTCTATGGTCTCCCTTTGTCTTGGAAATGTATTGTCCCTTTTCCTAAGCAAACCTATTAATGAATTGGTGGCTTGATATTCTTCAAACCAAGGAAAGATTAAAATTGATTGAAAAGGGTGTGACCTCAAGGGGATTCGACGCATTTCTGCTGGCTATTCTCTTGGGTACTTAGATGCTTTTCATAAGTTTTTTGTTGTTCTGCTATCGACAAATATCAGGAAGTTGAATGAATCAAATAAGTCTTTGCATGGTGTGGTTCTCATGCAAGAAAAAAAACAAAAAAAAACTAGTGGGAATTCAAAGCACACCCCTTAGACACAATAAAGGAACATGTGCTACAAGCACTAGTTATGGCACTGGAAAGACATGTTACCCATGCCTAAAGTTTCCCTCTAACTAAGGCCCTTCCTCACTTCCTGCTTCTCTATTCTTCTCTTTCTAGAATGGTGGTTGCTCTGTGAAAGCATTCTTGTTGCTTCAGGAGGATGGGTTGGTCAAGTGTGTTGATGCAAGGTCACTAGATGTGGTTAGTTTTAATTTGTATTTGGGCTAAATTTTATTAAGTCACCTTAACCACATAATACACAAGGGACTTTACACAACCTTAATTTTGAGATTCCATTCCATTCTCTCTTCTCTTTCCATATTGCTTTCCATATTGCTTTCCATATTCCACCTCATTGCCAGTTTTATGCTTAATCTATATCTTAGTCAATGCATTGTTATTCTTTGGTAAATTCTTGTGGGTGAATTCTTAACTATTATTTCCATATGTCATTCCTAGAGCCTACAAACTCTTGGGTTTGTGGGTTTGTCAAGGCATAAAGGGCACAAGCTTGCTTTGGGAAGGATCCACTTGCATTCCTTTTTGGGGAAATTTTCAAGTTCTTTTCCCTTAAACATTTCTTGCAATAAACTATTTCTCATTTCATCCCATCCATGACATTTGATTTCATTGTTTTTATTTTATTGGCTTCACTGTTGTTATTCCTCTTCTCTTCCTTTTTCTTTCGTTTCCCATCTTATTGCTACCAAAGGTTAGCTCTTAATCATGGGGGCCTATTGCAAATTTTTCCATTCCATTACGTATCTCACCCCTACCCCTTGTGTAGTATCAATTACAAACCTCTAACCCAGTATCTGTCATACCCACAACCTAGCCAATGTACTTCATATTGAGGCAACATGTCAACTGCATTATATCTTATCTATCCTTGCTAATTCGTGATTGTGTTATGCATGCAAGTGGCAATCGCATGAGCAATGAACTACAATATGAGGGAGCACTCAAGATGGACTAGAGCAAGAGCATTTATGCAAGGAACAAGCTTGGTCATGTGGCCATGGGTGAACAATGGTATGCACATTTTTGACATCAATAAGAATGTACCTCATTTTCTTTTCTCTCTCTCTCTCTCTCTCTCTTCAAGCTATCAAATGAGGTTCTAGATGTAATCTATGTATAGTGTTCACCACAATGGTTATGAACACCAATGTTGTAATTCATTTGTCAATCCGTTCACTAGGCACTTTGAGTCTATCATTCCATGTCATCGTCAATTGTCATTCAGTCAATAATCCCATACCTTTCCAATATTTTGTAAGGAACTCAAGGACGAGTTTTCATTTAGTTGTGGGGGTATGATGAGTCACCAAATAAGTGATTTGATATCAGATACATGATATCAGTATTGGATCCCTGATGTCAGATACGCGATGTTGAAACCTGTCTCATTGGCTATAAATAAGAGATAGGGGCACTTGGTCTTGGGCATTAGTTTTTCCAGTCCTTAGTCGAATTCTTGTAGTTTTTCTATTCCAAAGTTAGAATTATTTTTGAGTGCCCATAGTAGATCATAGAGTGAACAGTTCTTTATTTGAGCATTCTGTACCTGAGCACACCTTGTGACCAGAAATAAAGAAAAACTCTATGATAAACCTTGCAACATTCAGAATAGCTTAATTATTGCATTTCATGTTATTTACTATTATTTGATGCTTTCAATAGTTACTTAATGTTATTTCATTGAAGTATTAATTATCAAGTATCAATGAATTAGCACACTCAGCACAACCACTTCAAGCATACGTGGAACACTTGGTAACCCAGTAACGACTAGTGTTTGGTAATCCCAGTAGTGTTACACTAGGTTAGGATGTGTCCGGAGAGTGGGAACGAATGCTGGTGTTAGGATTTGATTCGCATTAGAGTTATAAAAATCCATTAGTTAATTAAATATTTTCATTACACACACTTAGGAGACTAAGATAGAAAATATAAAAAACATAAAAATCATATACCTAGAGTTTACTTAACCATACAATTGTGCCTTACAAGTAAGCTTGGAAGACAACGACTGCATAACTCATCCTTGTTCTGAGTAGGCACATAAGCACTTAATCCTTGGAGTTTGAATGGATCGTGCATGAATGCTTGTATTCGTATGGTTGGGCGTAGGGGTACCTCACCACGCATCAATCTCTTTCTCCTCACTTATTCTTACATTCTTACTATCATCAATCATATCAATGTTTTTTTCAATCTCAATTATAAACATATTGTTATAGGTAATCATTGCAACCAAATGCTCGAGCATGTAATAAATCAACACTTCATTTATAACTTTTTAAGAACTTTAGATATTTCAAAATTCCTTATACTAGAAGATCAAAGGTCAAATAGAAAATGAAATTAATCAATTTTCAAAAATATTACCAATAATATTATGAACAACATTGACTTCAGAACTTGGTTCTTTGTTAAAAACCCCATTTTAAATATGAATATTTATATCTTAAAATTTGATCATCTAAGAGTTGAAATAAGTAATGACTCAAAATTCCTTGTGAATAACAAATAGACTTACTTTGAAATAAAAATACCATAATGTCCTACAGTGTCATGCACAGAAGTACATTAGACATAGATGAAATATTATAGTTACAATTTGGTTGATTTGTTCCATATGTTATCAAGAACACTTGGTAATTTTCTTAATAATGTCTTCAACACTGAACAAAATGTATATTTTGTTGTCTAATAGATTCAAAGGGTCTAGAAAAGTAATGAAATTTCAATTTTGGTTTCATATTATTGGAATTAGACTAGAATTATGATGATTAACTTAAAGATAAAAAATAATAATGACAAGTAGCATACAAGTAATGATAAAGACTTTAAATGCAAAGGTAACCTTAAGTAACCAAGTAACGATGTACTAGAATATATATTATTATTTTCTAGTGAATTTTTCTTTATTAAGAATATTGCTACTTTGACACAACTTGCTTCTAAAATCTATTTGCTATTGTAAAGGGGTGATGGGTATGTTGGAACTCCAAAAGAATTGTAATATAGTTTAATTATAACTTTATAACTTAGCTTTGCCCATCAAAATCAAACCAAGAGTCTTACTACTAGGCTAACACCTCATTATTAGCTCTATTTGCTATTTTAAGTTTAAACATGGATTTTAAGATGCACTTGAGATCTAGTTTGTTAATAAAGTAAGGAAGCCTTTGTGCAAACCAAGTATTTGAAGTTTTGTTAATTTTTAGGGTTTATAGCAAGAAGATTATATAGAAGATAATTTGTTGGTGATGAATGATTTAAAGATGTAGAACATTATTATCTTTAAGACTATAAAAATGTGAAGGATTCTGAAGCTTTTGATTTGGGTTTCCTTGCTTATTTTTCAAAGCATTGAAAATGAAACTATGTAGAACATTTATAAAATTCTTAAATAGAGTCAAAATCATTAAATGGTATGTAGTTCCCATGTTATCCATGTTGTTTTATAGAGATTAGTTTATAATAGATGAAGATAGAATTAAAACTCAAGGTAAATAATCAAAGTTTTTTCCATAAAATTACATGCTATAATTTGCAAAAATGGTGTAGTTATTTTCATTGCAATGCCCATGTTATTAGGATTTGTCCTCTTCTCAATAAAAAAGTTGTTTGTGTGCAAAAGAAACAACATATTTTAGAAAAGAAATATAATGATAATTTTCTATATGTGACAAGGACCCCTTTTTCAACAAGTTCCCACCTTGTTCCTAACCCTATTAAATATGAAAATGCTGGTAAATTCTTTATATCCAAAGTGAATTCTTCTTTGAAAAAAGGGACTTGCTAAATAGGAATTAGTAATGAAAGGGTTACTGCAAAAGGACTTTACATAGCACAACATAATAAAAAAAAGGTAAAAAATCCATTAGGTATTTCCTTCTGTCTTTACTTCTACTAATGTTCCAAATGATTTTTTAGCTATCATCAACATGAATTATGATACAAATTCTCACTTTGATAGACCAAGGATGAGGGTCTTTTCTCCCACATCATAATGTTAATATTATCATAGAATGTTTAGGGCCTTTTTGATGGGTCCTGACCAAATATTTTCAAGGAGTATCTTTCTAATCAAAAGTTATCTCTAGATTTTCCTTTCATTCAAGAGACTAAGATCTTAAAATTTGATATTAGGTTTTTTGGTATATGGCAGGCATTACTTTATGCATTCAAGACATCATCTCCACTACTCTTGCCACATGGCATGAGGAGAATACATGAGACAAACAAAGGTTCCCTACTCTTACCACATGGCATGAGGAGAATACATGAGACAAGCAAAGGTTCACTACTCTTACCACATGGCATGAGGAGAATACATGAGATAAACAAAGGTTAGATACCATAGGATAGATGCACATACGTGGCACTAAACCACATAACTTGATGACTTCTAACCAACATAACAAACAATGAGATGTTAGCCCATTGGTAAGACTCTTAATTTGAAAGCTCTAAGTCATAAGTTTGATTTTGGTAGGTAATGGTAAGCTATAAATTTTTAATTAGATCATATATCTTAGGGTGTACATATATTACAAGTATTTTAGGGTTTCAAACACACCCTTAAAATATGTTAACTATGACTTTTCATATTTATGCTTTTTTTTTCTTTTGTGGCGAGGGGCAGGGGTGGGTAGGATGGGGGGATGGGGGATGGTGAGGGGGAGGGGATGTGGGGACAAGAAAGTGGGGCAAGGCATAGTTGGGAAGAGGATGGTGGAGGGAAGAGGATGGGGCCTAGTGTTGAACATAAAAAAAATATTGAGAATGAACAAAGAAAATTCAAAGTACATTACAAGCTTGACATTGAGTAGACATCATTATGTGTGAATTTGTGTGTGTGTGAAAAGAAATAGCTTTCTAATTTCAGAACCATCCACACACATGTATAGCCTTACAATTAATATTTTGGAAAAAGAAATAAGTGAAGAAAATTAATTTTCAATAGGAAGGAAAGTCCAAGTTCAAACAAAATTTACATCATTTTTTAATATACATACTTGTTGACACTAGTTTTAATCTTGAGTTAATAGTATTTTTGTTAGACAAAGAAAAATTTTCCTTATGAGCTATTTGTCTAAGTTGTCTAATACTTTCTCTAGTGGTAGTAAAATTATACATAGGAGCTTTTGTCTTCTCCAGATTCTTTATTATGATTTGATCATTCTTATCATTGACACTAAGTTGAATTTTCATATCTTTAACTTCATATTATTTTTTTCTATCTTCAACTTCAACATATGTTTTTCTTTTCTTCAAAATATTTTTTTTGAAGCAAAGAAGGACAAGCATTAAATAAATTTGCTTCCCAATGGCAAAGGTTGCAAGAATTAGAAAGATTAGAATATGTAGTTGGCTAAATCTAAGTCTTTCCTCTCAAGTTCTTTTTTATGATTGAGAATGTTAATTTCAACAATATATATATATGAAGTTGTAGAAATAGACTCCATATGCTTAATGGGCCAATTTTCTACTCAATTTTATGAAAAATCAATGGAGGATTATATAACTAAGGATTGAGAACTTAGAACGTGTAAGTTCCTCAATCAAAATTAATTAGCCATAAAAACCACACCAAAATTTAATGTGATTCCCAAACTTGGGTAGTCCACACTCAAAGGGTAGATTCCTTTTACTTCTCCAAGCTTTATTTCTCTAAAATGTGGTTTGAAGGGTACCACACCTTGTACAAGCTCCAAGGTCCACTTTGAAGTGTTTCGTCACTATGAAACCACTCAACCTTACAAGGTCCTGATAAGCTTAGAATGTGGTTTCAAGGATGCCACAACCTTTACAAATTGAGCTCCTCTCTAGAGTGTTATGACATTGCATAGCTACTCAATCCCATAGGATCCTAACAAGCTTAATGATGATGCTTGCTTGCAAAAAGCACATTAACCTCACATGCTAACAAGAAAAGAAAAGGATTTACAAGGAGAGAATAGAACTCAATTTACAGATTCCTTGTACAATGAAGTACAGTCCCACAATAAATCAAATCAAATTATGTGTCAATTCAAGTACACAAGTACAACAATAAGAGATAGAAAAGGATGGCTTTGATGCTAACAGTTCTTGCACAATACCTAAGAGATTGAAGTCTTCTTATAGCCTTGGAGTTTCCAAAAACACTTTGGAATTCATGCAATGGTTATCTAACAGCTAGTGTAGATGTCTTTTTCGAGATTGGGATATCTCTCTAAAATTGACTTCAATTCTGGGGAGATGTCTCCTTGGAAAGTTGAACATCTCATGGAAGACATTTCTATTGAGACATCTTCTCTCCAAGAGAGACGTATTCTATTTTTGGGAGATGTCTTTTGTTAATGCACTCCTCTTCAGTCAAGACATCTTTTGCTTCTTGGAGAGGTCTTCTCAACTTTTGAACTTTGGTTTCTTAGGCTTCCTTTTGCTAATTTAGCTTCTTCCCAATCCCTAAAGTATCTTCATTTAACTTGTAGTCTTCTTTCTTACTCATGCTTTCATCTTTGCCTATGAAGTCTTTTACTTGGATATTATACATTGTAGTTCTCATCTCATTGAGTTCTTGCAAACACATCATCTAACACAAACATTCTATTGTTCTCCATTTTTCTTAAGTTTTTGACATACCAAAAGATCAATAATAACTTGACAAAATATGGAACTTTATCATATTCATCATATTAGACATCAAAATCTTGAGTTGACTTATGAATGATTAACATTGCATGCTTATGTATAAAAGATCCTATATCTAGGGCGCACTGCACCATTGAATCATTGTCTATCTTAACAAATAGAAAAAATGAGAATGATACCTAGCATGAAGAAGTTGAATGTCATGTTTTTCATCACATTTTTTGACTACAAAACAAAACTTTGATTATAAGGTAAGTAACCTAGAATTTGAATAAACACATATTATCATAAAAGATCAGTAACCAATAACACATATACATCATTAGGAAGAACAAAATTAGTTCTCGTAGTTACATCAACATCACTAGAAGAAGGCATCAAAAACATTTTCTTCCAAGCTTGTAAATCTACATTTTGAGAATCAACATAATTTCTACATCGATAAAAGAAGCCAAAATATAAACATTAGTTAAAGAAGATGGAAGCAATATAGAATCCCCCATAGGAAAATTCTAAAGAAATCAAATTTGTTTAAGAAAAATTGAAGTGAGAAAAATCAAATCTGCTAAAATAAATCTAATCTATATGATTTTGATGAATTTTGACCATTTTTTAGCTTATGAATCTCTTGCATTTTTTTAAACATTGAGCTAGAGGAGCCTTAACAACTTGACTTCTAGAAAGGAGGAAAAATAAGAAAACCAAAATTTGTCCATTGCCAAAGTTTCTAAGGTCCCTTGTGGGATGAGCCAATGTTGCTCCTGTAAACTATGTATTATTTTATTTTGTCTAAAATATGCATACTCTCTATTTTATATGAAATTATAATGTTACACATAACTATTTTTTGGTTTTTGATTTCGATGCCCTATAGGAATGCTTGGGGATTTTTGATTTGTTTGGGTGTTTATCTATTTTGCTAGAGGATTTTCTACCCTTCATGATGATATTGTTGTTGTAATTTTTGATTTGGTGGTTCTTCCCTCTCATTGTATAAATAGCCAATCTTTCCCTCAAACAAAGTTTCTACAATCCCTCATTCAATGGGAAAATTTTGTTGACTTGTTTGATCTTCTTACTAGATTAAATGCTCTCCTGGATACGCCACTGGGCTACCAAGTAGTCACACTTAAATGCTCGTAATCAAGTCGTACTCGTTCCGCGTTCTAGGAGTTTAAGGGTGAGAGAGAGAAAACAGTAAATAACATTAAATAAATAAACAAACAAATAAATGACAAAGTGAATGCTGTAATGATGAAGTAATCCCAATCTTTATTGCTGGTCATGTCCGTGTCCAAGTACGGCACACTCGAATAAAGACACAGTACAATTACATTCACCACACTGCGGGCAAACACGGGAAAAAATCTAACTCTAGAGAGATCAAACTGCCAGAGCTTCGCTACTTCTAACTGGGATCCTCAAACAAGGGAGAGCCATGTCTTATTTATAGATATGGTGGCGGACTGCGATATCATGTATGTGATATCGCAGCATCGCGGCCTATGCGAATTGCGTCTCATCATACTCCCACGACTGAATAAAAACTCGTCCTCAAGTTACAAGGAGAACAAGCTTCATTGATTACATAGTGGATAGGTATGGGATTATTAACTGGAAAAAGAAATGGACTAATGCCACAGTGTGGGGAGACACAACATAGAAAAAATGCTACACTACAAAAAATGGAACTCATGTAGTTCTTGGTGGCGGTGGCTCCTCCATGGGTGCTTTCCCTTTGTCACGTGCTCCAAGCTTCGAAGGTTGACGATGCTGAAGAATGGCCTGGAGCTTCTCCTCTTCGGTCCAAGGATCTTGTGACATCCATGCTAATGTTCCAATGTTTGACGAAGTCGGCACCTCCCACGAATAGGGTAGTTGCAGGAACATCTGATTAGCCTTGACATACCATGCTGCGAACACCCATTGTTCCTCTTCATAGGCTCTAGCTTTGGCTTTGTTTTTGTATTCATGAAGCTCTGTTAGCCGTCGAGCCAAGTCAGTTGCAACACCCTTCTGTCCTTGGTAGCTTTCTTTTACCATCACAAGTTCATAATTTGCAACATCTAGTTTCTCAGCCAACTTCTTGCGCTCTGCAAATTCTGCTTCATATTTGATATGGGTGGAAGCTACCTTCTACTCGAGCTCTGACCTCGGGTGTCCTGCTGTTAACATGGCTAGGTTGGCATATCTAAGGTTTACCAACTCCATGTATTCAGTCAAGTCTTGGATCTGTAGGTCCCGGTTCTTAATTTTCGTTTGGTGGACAAAGGTGTAAGTGTCCAATATGGCCCTCCAATCAATGTGCTGAGCATTGATGTTGTGGATTTGAGCCTTGACCATATGGATCTCCTTCTCCAGGATTTTTTTGTACATCCCCACCTGATCACAGAAATGCTCCTTTAGCTTCTCGTGTCGTTTAGCCTCATTCTGCCACGCGCTGATCTCGATGGCTGATTTTTGGTGAATAGTGCGTACCTCCTCCATTGAGAGGGTTCGATTTTCTCTGGCTAAATAGCTTACATCTCAGTTGACCCGAATGAACTATTCTTGTAACTGATGAAAGTGTTCATCGAGAACATTCTTTTGTTTCTTCACAGAAGTCAATCGAAGGTTATCTACAACCAACTACTTATTCTCTTCTTCTAAGGTCTTGAGTGCCTTAAGATGCGCATGAGTTTGCGCTTGTGCAGCGAAGGCATCCCAAGTGGCCATCTCCTTTTCTTCTGTCAACTTTCTTATTTTCTGTGATTAGCTTTGTTAATTGCTTGGTTTTAAAATTTTCTAGCTGGTCTACGGGAACAAATTGCAAGGGATCCCGCTGTGCTGCTTGTAAGGCTACGAGCTGCTCTTGTAGTTTCTACACTTCAGCTTCAGCATGCTCTGCCCTTACTTCAGATATGACCAGCTTCCCCTTTGTGGAAATAAGGTCTGATTGAATTACCGTTACATCTTGGGGGATGTCAAACAAGGACGTCAAAACTTGTCCTGTTTGAAGCAATCTGTCTAGTGCATCCTCATGTTGTGTAGGAGTCATTGAGGTTCCGACAAGAGTTTGAGCATCCCATGCTCCTGAAAGATCTGCTGGTGGCACAACAGGTACGTTAAAGGATTCTTTGATATGATCAATAACCACTTCAGCATCTTCCGTGACATCCTAGTATTGCATGACCACCACAGTGGCCTCTTCACTAGTTTCTAACTGCACTTGAAAAGATGCTGCATTTCCAGAGATCTGTTGTGATCATCTGCTTTCCCCTCCTCCTGTTTGAATTGATAATTCACCCCTTGTGCGATCTAACGAAATAGTAGGCTGGTCAGCATCATCGATGATGTGGAAGAGATTTGCATCATCACAACTTCCCCAACTAACCATCTCGATGATGGCCCTAAGATGGCTCATCGACTGTCTTTAGTCTTGCGGCTGCGGTGGCTGATCCTGGCCTGTGCTGGGTCCTACTTCTTGTTGTTGGTTGGGACCTGTGGCTGGAGGTTGACTAGGTCCTGCAAGTTGAGTTACAGGTGATCCAGTCATCTGTTCTTCTTCTTCATCTGGTCCCAGCTCCTCGCCAATGCCCTTTCTTGGAGTTGGTGCCTTTAATAACTCAGCATAAGAAGCATTTTGGGCCTTTCGAAGGATGTCATTTGTGTATCCCCGCATACCAGCCCATCGACACAGTTTTCTGATAAGGCAAGGAAAAGGAAATGCCATCTTCCCTGACTTCCATTCTTCAAATTGGCTTAGGATCTCCGTCAAATATAGATGGGGAAGGTTAGCGTTAACCTTTCCCATCAACACTGCACATCCTCTTGCCGCATACGTAGATATTCTTTTCAAACCTTTTGTGGGGAAGAGGTGATAGGTTCCAATTTTGAAATAAACCCGCTCTTCCATCGTCAATTCTCCAAAAGTTTTATCTCTGCCATAAGCCTTCTCTAACCAATCTTTTCACATATCAGGGTCTGATCAGGTAGATAACCAAGAAACATGGGGGCCTGAATTCGGAAGGTTTAACACTTTCGAAATCGCCTACGTAGAAAAGTCTACTGTCACACCACAAATGTTAACTATGGTGCCTTGCTCCTTATTGTGCCAGAACAGGTACATTTCACCTAAGTACTAGGCACTGCACTTAGAGAGGACAGGCCATAAGGGAGACCCTTTAAGGTGATCCCTAACAGCCTCAGGAGAAAACTCTGCAAAAGGTTCAAAGTTAAGCTCCATGATCACCACAGCAACTGTGGACTTCGTATGGATAGCCTGAACACATTCTAGGGGCAACGTGAGTTGTTGTCCCAGTTCAGGCGCAGCAACAGCTCCTCTTTCTACCTGCCCAGACCATCTTGTAGGAGGTTCTTCTTGATGGATGCTGAATGATTACACCTCTTGTTCTGCATGTTATCCAGCAAGGACCCATCTTCCACCTCTCCGAGGTTGTTTTGCTTCACCTTGAATAGGACCTCCTTACTGTGCACGTTTCAGGACCATCTGCAATCACACGGGCCAAACGTTAGTAAGGTTGTTTTCAAAGTTAAGTTATACCTTACTACATGCCTTTAATTAAAGATCTTATGTTATCATGTGATCATGCCTGAAAATTATGATAATAGGTCCTATGGCTTAGGTGGGTTTCATTTTAATCTCCCAGTGTACCTAAGGTCATATGATTTTTGGCACAATTTTTCTAAGTATTAGTGTTAATTACCCTAATTGATGTCCTTTGGATGATGATAAATTTCAAAAAAGTTAGGCACTTTTCAGCAAGTGTCTCTCCCCCATGACTAAATTGAATGCTTCGGGTTCAAAACAGGTTCAAACAGAATTAAAATCGGAGCACCAGCACCCGAGATATGAGTGAAAAAGCGAGGGCCACGCAATCGCAAGTCATAGAGAAAAATTTCAAAAATTCCCCCTGCGTAAATGGCAAAATGATGCTAAGTGTTGTGGTGAGGATTCCTATTTATAAGTAAATAGGATGCAATATCGCGTATGCGATATCACGTGGGACGCGATATTGCGTACGCGATATCTTATCCCCAGTGATGTGGGACACATGAAAAATACCAAATTTTTAATGATGTTCTTGAAATTAATGGTGTAAATGAGGACATGGGCAAGCATGAAGATATCCTAGCGTAATTTTATTAATTCGAGAGGCACCTGCAATGATAATGATGTGAATTTAGCAATTAAAAATTTGGTGGTTATGAAGAAAACGGAATGTAATGGTACATTGGAACGTTAAAATTTTGAGGGATAATAAGAGGGAAAGAAAATTATGAAAAATTAAGATGAGGGTAAGAAATTTTGTGTTTGAACTAGAGAATTAGTGAAGATTACGAAAAATTACACAAGTGGGTCCTCCCCAAAGCAGGTTTCAACCTATAATGCCCTTGTGTAACCACACTTAAAGTGTCCATGGGCACTAGAAGAGTTAAATGTAATCCGCACTAACTCCACAAAACACACGCATGTAAATATCACCGAAATGAGATGAAAATTCTATGCTACATGGGACACAAGCTACAATTACACCAACAGTGAGATGAGACGAACTATAGAAGGGATCATAGAGATTGGGACATGAGGTGACTGACCCAGGGCACAATGAATCCTGCGTGAAAAGCATGATTAAGGTGTCATTAACCCATCGTTCCAATATCAGTGACATCGCATTGTTTCATCCCATGGTGAACAACTATGAGAGTACCATAACAACAAGGAGTACAATCACTTGGCGTTTAGTACAAGGGAGGAGTGATTTTTGTTTTATGGCACTTCTTTTTCTTTTCTTCTTCTTTTCATTTTTTTTTCACTTTACTAAATCTAGAGAAGCCGCCAACCTTTATGCATGGGTGCATGTCTTTCCAGTGGGATCCCCTAGAATAGCTTTTGATTTTTGAGTGCCCTTTTGATTACTCTTACTCCCATTTTTCATTAGATCTACAAGGATCTTAGTACAACCATATTGCATGATAACTCCCACAAACGTCACCAAAGAGAATCTGCAAGTCCCCTTGATGTCACACCCCAATCATTCCCTCTTGGTCCATCCTTCTTCATTCTGGGTACAATAACACAAAATTAATTTTAAGTTTTAGAAATTTCAAGAATATCACTGTACCCTCGAATAGAACCTCTTTATTTATAGAGTGGATGAGTGGATGTAATGGGCTCACTCTTCTAAATAATTGACTACTCATGACTTAATAACATAAAACACACCTCAACCAACGATCCACATGAGTGTTTTATTCGTAGATGAGATTACTTACAAAAATGGAAAAAGACAAACACATAGACACACAAAAAGATAAAAAGATAAAAAGATAAAACAAAAAGTTGAAAAATGAAAAACTGGAAAACAAAAAGTTGTAAAATTAAAGAAAATGAAAAATATTTATTAATCCTACTTGCTATTGAAATGGGGGATATCCCCCATAACTAATCAGTTGAGTATGACAAGGATTAATAAATGAAAAATAAGGATCCTTGCATGTTGGAAGTATTGGAATCGGTTCATACTTATCCCCTTGGATTTCATAGACTTCATAATAAGCATAGTGGGGCACTTCATACAATGTAGTTCTCGGATAACGAGTTGACCCACTATGATGTTGGTGATCATTAGATGGTATGCAAGGATTAGAATGATGCCTCCCATGGTTGTGTTCATTGGGCCGTATGGTTGTTGGAGTGTTAGTTGGTGGCCTTGATGAAGTTACATGAGGCGTTGGGTTCGAAGGTAAGGGTGCACCACATTGTTGGACTTGTGCTGAGTTGGAAGGTGCAATGGCCTCTGAATTGTGTTGTCCCTTCCTACAGCCGTGTTTAAAGAAAGGACACCTTTGATGTTGCTAAGGTTTCTCACTACTATTGATAGTAGTAGCACAAGTGTTGTTCGTGGGTTGTTGCTATGGCACAAACACCTTAGGAACAGTCGGTGGCATTGTGGAAGGAGGGAAAGGATAAGAATGTTGAAAGTTAGGAGGAATGTAAGGTGCGCAAGGTGGTGGTTGTGTTGGAGGTATGGGCTGATAGTATTGTGGAGAATGGTATTATGGTGAGATAGAGTATGTTGGCCCAGTTGAAGAAACAGGGTGTTGAACATGATAAGCATTTAGATTCGGATGGTATGAAGGGTGCCTCCAGTCTAAGGGTAGATTCTCCCACGATTGGGGTTGTTGCCACTGTGATCGAACACAGTATCTCTATACGAACTCTAGCTGTAAGGTGTTTCCCCAATGCTCATGTAGATGTAACAATATTGGGCATTGGCCTATGGGGTGATCGTACAGGCATATGTTCCATTCATACGTAGGATTGGCAGTTGAGCACTTATTCCCTTTAGTATTTTTCTTCGAATGTCTAATGTTTTGTCCTACTTCTTGGGTTGTCAAAACTCTATCTCCAATGATGTTGATATATTCTCCACACTTTTGATTCATCAATTCCAACATCTTATTGATCTTTACCTCGACTTCTTCTAACGATTGTTGTATTGGGAAAGATGAGGTTTCCACCTTGAGATTTGTTGATTTCTCCTTGTTATGATCAGGGACCTTTGTTAAGTTGTGATTTTGGTCTTGTTGATGTTTTTCAACACTCTCCCATGTAGCTATTTCTCCTTCTTCTTTTGCTACCCACTTAATAAGCTCTTGGATTTAATGGGTTCATAGGTTGTATAGTTGACCTCGGGCATACGTTCCTAAGGTCTCTCTCGTTTCATTACATAGCCCATCAATAATATGATACATTAGCCTTTCCGCAGAAAACCCATGGCCTGGACAGTTGTTTAATAGTGCATAATATCTTTCTAAGGCCATGTCCAAGGGTTCATGTTGTGCTTGTTTCCATCCTTGGATTTATTTCCTCAAGGCTGACACTCTTACGTAGGTTTGATATTTTTCGTTAAAGACCTCTACCATTGTTAACCAGGGTTGTATTGAATTTGGTTGTAACAATCTATACCATACTGGGGGGGGGTCAACGAGTGTCATAGGAAGGAGCTTAAGTTTTTGCCAACTATTATCACTGTTATTCCATGTGTAGCCATCGTAGAAGGCTAGTAAATGTTGATGTGGTCTAAGTCATAGCCTCCTGAAAATTTGGGAAATTTATTTAAATTGAGCCTGGGTAGTTGGCTCTCTTTACGATGCCTACGTGAGATTCGAATAGCCTCTTGTATTTGCGTTAAGCTTGTAGTGGCTAGTGGGGGTTCATTGTCATCTTGTAAGTTATGCTTTCATTTGTTGGGATGACATTGTTGTTGTTCATGTTTATAAGAAACTCCCACTTCAGGTTGTATGCTCCAATCTTCATCGTCATATAGTTCGTTGGTTCTCNTTTAGTCTAGTGTGAGGTGTATGATGTGTTCCTAATTCTATGCTACTCCTGAAGGTAGTTGAAAACAATATTTAACTAAGCTAAGCTAGGAGGAAAAGGGTAAGAAAATCTAATCTAGCCTAAGTGCGACGAGCAACCGATTCCTTGATCAACCATACACATCTTGGACCTCATGCACGACTACCACTGGGACTACCAAGCGTAGATCTGAGGTATGCCACTAGGATTACCAAGCGCAGATCCCAAATACGCCACTGGGTTAGCAAGCGTAGATCCTGGATATGCCACTAGGCTACCAAGTAGTCACACTTAAATGCTCGTAATCAAGTCGTACTCGTTCCGCGATCTAGGAGTTTACGGGTGAGAGAGAGAAAATAGTAAATAACATTAAATAAATAAACAAACAAATAAATGAGAAAGTGAATGCTGTAATGATGAAGTAATCTCGATCTTTATTGCCGGTCATGTCCATGTCCAAGTACGGCACACTCGAATAAAGACACCGTACAATTACATTCACCACACTGAGGGCAGACACGGGAAAAAATCTAACTCTAGAGAGATCAAACTGCCAGAGCTTCGCTACTTCTAACTGGGATCCTCAAACAAGGGAGAGCTACATCTTATTTATAGATATGGTAGCAGACTGTGATATCGCGTACGCGATATCGTAGGGAAGACGCAATATCGTGTATGCGATATTGTGGGGGATGCGATATCATGGCAGACGTGATATCGTGGCCTATGCGAATCACGTCTCATCAAAAGGCTAATGTATCACATCATGGATGGGCTCCATAATGAAACAAGGGAGACCCTAGGAATGTATGCTCGAGGTCAACTATATGATCTACGAACCCACCAACTCCAAGAGCTTATCCAATGAGTAGCAAAAGAAGAAGGAGAAATGGCTAAATGGGAGAATGTTGAAAGTTTTTATCCTTGTACAGGAAAATTAAACTCATCTTCTGACTTACCCCACTATATCAACTTTAATACAATGTGTGCACCCCAATTTGGGTACATTCCAACCATGACATCAAAAGGCACCCAGTGGTTTGGATATGACCAAGTCCCAATATTTTCGAAATGCATGGATCCAACCCTTCCATTTATTAATTCTTGCTATGATCAAAAGTTTAGTTATGGGGGATCTCCCCCATTCTAACAAAAAAAAATAATAAATTTTTTTCCTTTTCTTTAATTTTACAATTTTTTTTTGTTTTCTAGTTTTTCATCTTTCAATTTTTTGTTTTATCTTTTTATTGGTTGGTTCATCTTTGTATTATTGTTTTATCTTTTTATGGGTAATCTCATCTATGAATAAAACACTCATGTGACTCATTGGTTGAGGTGTTATTCTATGCTATCAAGTCTCAGGTGACTAATTACTTGGACAACGAGCCCATCACATCCACCCACCCATTCTATTAATAAGAGGTTCTACTCTGGGTCCGATGATACTCTTAACATCATTAAAACTTAAAGTAATTTTGTGCTCATTATGCTCAAAGCGAAGAAGGATGGACTAAGTAGGAATGGCCAAGGTGTGACATCAAGGGGACTTGTGGATTCTCTTTGGTGACATCTGTAAGAGTTACCATGCAACCTGGTTGTACTAAGATCCTTGTAGATCTAACAAAAAATTGGAGTAAGAGTAGTAAAGGCACTCAATAAAGAAACCCAAAGCTATTTTAAGGGGTCCCACTAGAAAGACATGCACCCATGCCTAAAGGTATGTGGCTTTTCTAGATTACACATCAAATAAAAAGGAAAAAAAAAAGAAAAGAAAAGAGAAAGTGTACCAAAGCAGCCAAACAAAAACAAATGTGCCGCAAAGAAATTCCAAATCACTCCTCCCTTGAACAAAACTTCAAGTGATCGTACGCCTTGCTGTCATGATGCTCTTATGGTTGTCCATCATTGGATGAAGCAATGCGATGTCATTGATTGAAAGAATGGACTTGGTCTTGATTTTGGAGCGATGGGCTAATGACACATTAATCACATCCTACACTCAAGATTCATTGTGCCCTGGGTTAGTTACCTTATGTCCCAATCTTTGCAATCCCTTCTACAATTCGCCTCATCTCGTTGTTCATATATTTGTGACTCGTGTCTTGTGTAGCATTGAATTCATATCTCATCACAGTGGTATCTACATGTGTGTGTTTTGTGCAACTAGTGGGGATTACATTTGAACCTTTTAATGCCTATAAACATTTTTAGGTGTGGTTACGTAAGGGCATCATAGGTAGGAACCTGCTTTGGGGAGGACCCACTTGCGTGACTTTTGTAATTTGTACTTGTTGCACATCACCACATCACTTTATACCCTTTGAGTACTTCATTGCCAAATATATTCTTTCCTTTGTCATCATTTTATCAAACGTTCCTCAAAACCATTACATGTCCTTTTATGTGTCACCTAAACAAATCAAGTCTGACATTAAACTTTTAAAGCAACTTCCTTGAAAAAAAATTCTAACTCTAAAATCATACTAAGCAAAGAATTCAACATTTATTAAAGGCAATGAGTAAGGTATGAAATAATTGAACTTCTTTTAATAACCTTACTAACAATTAATCTTTGTGTGATTATAGGTGGTCCCTAAAAGAGGACAATAAGGAGGACCTTCTCAAGGTGCAACTAAATGCCCAAGGGGAGGCAGAGGCTAAGGACCTCATGCAGAACATGCAGAGTAGGAGGCACAATCATTCAACATCCATCAGGGAACTCCTACCACTACATAATTTGGCTAAGAAAAAAGGTGGAGAGGTTAGGGCTTGAGCCTATGAAGAGGAATGATGGCTGATAAGGGACGAGATACCCCTATGCTCAACCATACGAATACGAGCATTTCACACACGATCTGGTCGAATTCCAAGGACTAAGTGCTTATGTGCCCTTGTGGAACAAGGACAGGTTGGTTGATCATTGTCTTCCCAAGCTTACCTATATGTCACGATTGTATGGTTAAGTAAGCTTGAGGCATATGATTTTTATAGCTTTTATGTTTTTATGTCCTACACTAGTAGGGAAGGAGGGAGATAACTAAGTGACTAATTTAACTTAACTACTCATTAACTAAGTTCTAACTAATCCTAACACTAGCATCTGTTCCCACTTGCTGTACACATTCTGAACCAGTGCAACACTGCTGGGAGCAACAAACGCTAATTGTTACTAGGTTACCAAGCATTACATGCATGCTTGAAGTGGTCGTGCTTATGTAATTTAATGATTTGCTTAATTGATCAAAATGAATTACTATGCTAATAACATTAAAATAAAATAAAATAAATGCATAAGAAAATAAAATAAAAGAAATGCATAAGAAAACAAATCTTAAGTGCTGCAAGGATGAATCAAAGAGCTCGTCTTTATCGCCAACACAATGGTGTGCTCAAGTACATCAATGCTTGAACAAAGATCTATCCACACTTCGACCTCCTGTTGCAGGTAGTTGAAAAATACTCTAACTTTCAAACAGACTACAAGAGTTTTGCTACTTGGCTGCTAAAAGACTTCCTTCCAATTGTGTGCCTGGGCACTATATTTATAAGCTTGGAAGCAACTACTCTAATAATTAGAATAACTACTCTAATAATTAGAATAACTGCTGAAGTAACCGCTAGAGTAACCACTCTAATAATTAGAGTAACTACTAGAGTAATCGCTAGAGTAACCACTCTAATAATTAGAGTAACTACTAGAGTAACCGCTAGAGTAACCACTCTAATAATTAGAGTAACTGCTAGACTAATCGCTCTCATCATACCCCCATGACTGAATGAAAACTCGTCCTCGAGTTCCTTACAAAATATTAGGAAGGTATGAGATTATTAACTAATTGACAACTGACAATGGAATGGGATGACAGACTCAAAGTGCCCAGTGAACAAATCAATAAGCATATTACAACATAAGTATTCATGACCATTGTGGTGAACACTCATACATAAATGACATCCAAGCCTTTATTTGGTAGTTTGAAGAGAAAAAGAGAGAGAGAAAGAAGATCGAGCGTGTTTTTGCCAATGCCGAGATTGCACCTTCCATTGTTTATCCATAGCCATACCACTAAACTTGCTCCTTTCGTAAATGCTCCAGTTTTAGTCCATCCTGAGTGCTTCCTCCAAGCCCAATTCATTGTTTGTATGATCGCTATCTGCACACACAACATAGTCACAAATGAGCAAGGATAGATAATCCACAATGTAGTTGATACCTTGCCTCAATATGAAGCACATTGGCTGAGTTGTGGTTATGGAAAAAATTGGTTCAAAGATTTATCACTGGCAACTACCCAAGGTGTAGGGGTTAGACAATTAGTAAAATGGAAAAAATTGAAAAATTTGTGCCAGGGCCCCCATGACTAAGAGCGAACCTCCAGTAGCTATAAAATGGAAAAACATGAGAAACAAGAAAGATGAAAAATATCAACAGTAATGCCAATAAAATGGATGTCATGGATGGGGATGAAACAAGAAATGATTGATTACAGGAAATGTTTAAGAAAAATAAGTTAACAAGTACACCAAAAATAAATGCTAGTGGATCCTCCCCAAAGCAGGCTCATGCCCTTTATGCCCTGACAAACCCACAAACCAAAGAGTATGTAGGCTCTAGGAATGTCATTTGGAAGTAAGAGTTAAAAACTTACCCACAAGAATTCACCAAAGAAAAATGATGCCTCAACCCAAAACAAACTAATGATAAAATTGACAATGAGATGGAAAATGGAAAAAAATATGGAGAGGAGAGAATGGAATGGAATCCCAAGAACAAGGTTGTGTAAAGCCCCTTGTGTATTTCATGGTTAAGATAATTGAGTAGAACTCATCCTAAATCCAGACTCAAACCAACCACATTCAGTGACCTCACATCAATACACTTGGCCAATCCATCCTCTTGAGGCAACAAGAACACTTCCATAAAGAGTGACCACCATCCCAAGGAGAGTGAGATGGAGAAGCAGGAAGTGAGAAAGGGCCTTAGTTAGAGGGAGCCTTCAAGCATGGGTAACATGTCTTTCTAGTTTCATAACCAGTGCTTGTAACCCATATTGCTTTATTATGTTTAAGGGGTGTGCTTTGAATTCTCACTTTTCTCTTTTTTTTTTATGTGAGAACCACACCATGCAAAGACTTATTTTTATTCACTCGGCTTCCTAATTTTTAAACAATGTCAAAATGACAAAAAACCCAAGAAACAAGCATCCAAGCACCCAAGAGAATGGCTCACACAAATGCATCAAATCCCCTTGAAGTCACACCCTTTTCATCCTTTAAGTCTTTCCTTGGTTTGAAAAGTACCTAGCCACCAATTCATTAATAAATTTACTTAGAAAAAGGGGACTGTATAGCTCCAAGCCAAAGGAGACCATAGAGTTGTATGGATGAGTGGATGACCTAGACTCATTGCCTGTTTTACCAAAAGAACCATACCTTAATATCAGCATCATAATTCAAAGGTAAAAACCAAATATTAGCAATTAATATGATATAAGGCAATCCACCACCATGAGCACTTATTAGATGATGAATAAAAGTAAATCAAGCAAACAAAGAAACAGTAAAAACATGAACGATGGTGTAAAACAAAAATAAGAAAAGTTGAAAGAATGTGTAAAACAAAAATTCAAAAAGAACTAAGGGCCTAGAATGGTTAGCATAAGTGGCCATCTCCTCCACGACTAAGTTAGAAGGAGAAGATATGAAATAGTGAGCAGGGTTATCCATCAAGAGAGGTAGCATGTGTACTAGTTTTCCTAAGCTCCTAGAAAGGTTTGGTTTGTTGCACGTTGACCAAAAGTTTCTTATCCAAACTCTTAGGTTTGTATATTGTCATGGCCCCTAAAGAAAAAGTTGCATAAATAATATAAGGCCATTCCCATAGTGTTTGAAATTTAGTACGTTGTGGCACATGTGTGGGATTCTAGTAGAGAACCTTATCTCCTGGCTAATATTTAACTTTCCTAATTCTTAGGTCATGACGTTGTTTATTGAAGGCCTTGTGTAATTCGTTAGATGACAGGGCAGCTAATCTATTTTCATCTAGCAAGTTAAGGGTTACCAACCATTATTTCTATGCTAGATCAAGGTCAAAGTTGAGGTCACATGCTGTGGATAGTGTACAAAGCTCAGTTTGAATGGGAAGCATTGGTAATTTACCATACACTAACGCATAGGGAGAGTAGCCTATAGGAAGTTTCCATATGGAGTGGTATGCCCAAAGAGCATCGTTCAGTTTAGTGCTCCAGTCTCACCTAAACTTGCTAATGGTTCTAGTCAATATCTTCATAATCTCCCTATTGGTGACTTCTACTTGACTATTTGCTTGGGGGTGGTATGGTGTAATTAATTTATGTTCAACCCCTAAGTGTTGCATTAATTTCTAAAAAGTTGCACCTGTGAAGTATGTACCATTATCCGAAATAAGTGCACGCGGCACACCAAACCTGTTTATGATTTGTTGTTGAATAAATCGTGTAGCTATAGATGATGTACAATATTTAATAGCAAGTGCTTTGGCCCATTTTGTTAGGTAATCCATAGCAATAATAATATAAGCTTTTCCGTTGGACATTGGTGTAATCGGCCCCATAAAATCAATTCCCCAAATGTTGAAGGGTTCTAATAGTTGAATCCATTGTTGCGAACCCTCCATTCTAGCAGTCATTCCCCCATCACATTGACAATGCTCACAAGATTGGATGAAACGATGGACGTCTTAAAATAATGTAGGCCAATAATATCCTACAAGCAAGATCTTGATGGCCATTCATCTCCCAACATAATGACCCCCACAAAGACCCTCATGAGCATCTTGAAGAACTCGTAGTTGATCTATATTGGGAACACACCATCGAACCAAGCCATCGGGACACACTTTGTAAAGTTTCCCATTGATCTCCATAAAGTACTTGGCTTGGTGAAGAAACTATTGTTTCTTCTTAAGGTTTAACTCTTGTGGTGTTTGTTGGGTGAGGAATAGGTAAGAATGCTACTGTGTACCAGTTTGTCTCCATGGGTGATTGATTATTCACTACACCAGCAAAGAGGAATTCATTAGGGAAATGATCAGAAATTGGATACTCATCCTCTTTGTTGTCCCATCGCAACCGAGATAAATGATTAGCAACTACATTCTTGGTGCCCTTGTGATCAATCATCGTTAAATCGAACTCTTGTAAGATTACAAGCCATCGTATGATACAAGGACTTACCATTGGCTTATTCATGAGGAACCGGATTGCACTATGATCTGTATGTATATATACTTTATATCCCAATACATAGTGTCTAAACTTTTCTAGTGCAAACACTACA
>MNCI01027046.1:1385013-1482381 GCA_015680685.1 Gnetum montanum
AGTTGAGCCTCAAATTGGTTTCTACACATCTTTTTAACACTTGCTCCAACCAATCCAAGGCTTGATCAAAGTTTACTCCATAAGTGGAGAAGTCGTCCATAAAGACCTCCACGCCATTCCCTATCTGCTGTTGGAATATGCTTTAAACTAGTCATTGAAATGTTGCAGGGGCATTGCACAAGCCAAAAGGCATCTGTTTGTATGCAACAGAAAGTGATCTTTGAATGTTGCCATATTTAGTAGCCTGAAATCTATGCACACCTTCCATTTGCCTTCCTTTTTAGGCACAATAACTAAGGGGCTAACCCATTCACTATCAACATTGGGTTATATGAACCTAGCCTTGAGAAGCTATTTGATTTCTTCCTTAACTACTTGCTTTAGCTTAGGGTTTAATCACCTCTATAGTTTTCTTCGAGGCTTCATGGAGGGGTCAATGTAAATTCTATGTTGGCATATCCTAAGATCTATTCCAGTTAATTTGGGATATGACCAAGCGAAGGCTTCTGACCATTTATTTATTACTTTCAACAATTCTTCTTTCTATTGAGGAGCAACCTTAGCATTAATAATTACCAATTTTTCATTTTTAAGGAATGTGTATTCCATACTGGTGGGCAATGGTTTCAGCTTGAGGGGCTCCTGCTTAAACTTCTCAAGGATTTCCAACTTCCCCCAATTGATATTTTCAAGGTTAAGACTTGGAAGTTGGTAGTGGACTTGCTCTAATGTGTCTATGCTATCGATGTAAGCACAAGTCAAACTCTCAGTTGGTTCCATGCATATAAGTGAACTACTTTCTTGATCAGCTATCAGCCACTGGGTGTCATCCTGTCGTGTGGCTACTGCATACAGGCATCTTTGTATGTTAATCACTTATGCACACTAATTGCATCCAGGTAATGCTACTACACCCTGTGTCACTATATGCGAGGCATGGAACTTTCTTCTTCTCGATCTTTCCAAAAGTATTTTCTTTTAATATTTCTAAGGAAAGGTCATGGATTCCTAGGCATGCATCGATGGTGCTTAGCCATGCTCTTTCCATTATGATTGGGAAGTCCCCCTTACCATTGTTTACCTAAATCACTAGGAAGTTAGTTGGGTATGACCACCCACAAATAGTGGTAACAATGTCTTCCACCAATCCCAATGGGACAATGATGGACTGGTTCGCCAACTCTAGACGGATGTTGCTTTTTTTCAATGGAAGCAGGTTCCAGGCCTTTTACATTTCTTGAGAAATCAAGTTGACACTAAAACCTAAATCCAAAAGAGCCTTGCATGGTGCATTTCCAATGATTTGTAAGTATATCAAAGGACTTCTAGGATTAGAGAATTTCCTAGGAAGGTAGCTAGCTTTGATCCAATTAGTCACAGCATGTGTTAGCATGACCGTATGCGTTGAGTGTGGTGATAGGGTTGAAGGGGGCTCCAAATTTTTGATTGATACTGAGGCGTCTAAGGAATCAGCGGCTTGTGATTGCAAGGGCTTGGTTGGACTGTTGGTTCTAAAGAAAGGTATTTTCTTTATGTGGTTGTTGGAACCAATAGTAGGTTGAGAGTTAATAGCCCTCGTGGTGTTACGTTGCTGTGGCTAGGTAGGGATTTCACCTTGCATCATAGGAGCAGGTGGTAGTGGAGCTATTGGTGGAAGAGATGCAGCCAAATGAGAAGGATGATATGCTTGCAAAATATCACCTCTAGAAGAGGGAATCCCATAATACTCGTGGGCTTGGTAGCGAGGTTGAGAAGTGATGTGACCAGTAGAGTCACATGGGGAGATTAGCTGCTGCATGTAATATCCATACGAGTCAGGTTGCCAGTAAGGATATTGTTGCCTTGATTGTGGGTGCTACCACTATTGATATTGCTCAATCGATTGTGGTGGAGTTCCACTTGGATAATACGTTAAGGGTTGGTGAAACTAGCTTGGGTTACCTTGGGGGTAAGGTAACCTTCAGGGTGCTTGTCGTTTGTTCAATCGTGGGTTGAGTGCATACACCCCAGACTCTTGTAGATGTGAGATTATAGGGAAACATCCCTTAGGATGGTCATATTGACATATTTCACATCCACTATCATTGTCTATTTCCAACTCCACAACCTCTTCAATGATGGCAACTTTGCCCTTACCCTTGCTACGTGCATGTTCAGCTTCTCTCTTTTTTCTCTTCTCACTACCTTGATCTCTAGACTCCTCCACTATTTTAAGAATAGTTTGAAATCTATTGTCTAGGAAATCCCACATTTGGTCTACCTTTGCCGAAACTTCTAATGTCATCTTTTGGATAGGCAAAGTTTTCCTATTCATCATCTCTTCGAGTGGTGACTCTTCTTCATCCTCACAAAATATTACTCCCATCTTCTAAAGGGAAGGATCTCAATTATACTCTTTCACACTTTCTCTCTTCCATAGCTCACCTTCTTCCTTAGCAACTTGCTCCAATAGTCTTTGAATTTGATGGGACCTAAGCTCGGATAGTCTTCCTTGGGCATAAGTCCCAAGGGCTCTTCTTGTTTCATGCCTAAGCCCATCTACAAGATGGTGCAGTTGATCCCTTTGCGAATAACCATGGCCAGGACAACGATGTAATAGTGCATGGTATTGGTCCATGGAAACATCCAAGGATTCATGTCCTCCTTTTTTCTAGCCTTGGATTTTCTTTCACAAGTTGGACACTTGAGAGTACGTTTGGTACTTATCGTTGAATAATTCTAACATAGTACTCCACCTACGAATGTATTCCGATTCTAAAGACCGGTACCAAATTTCCGCTTCTTTAACTAGTGTCCATGGAAACAACTTAAGTTTTTGCCATTCATTCTCTATGTTATGTAAGGCACATGCATCATGGAATGCTTGTAAATGATTCTGAGGATCAACAGTGTATCCCCCTTCAAATCGTGGGATGTTGTTCATATCTAATCTCTTGATCCTACTATCTTTCTAATGCCTTGTTGGAATTCTAATAGCCTCAGTTATGTCCAACATACTTCGAGTAGTGAGGAGGGGTTCATCGTGATCATCTCGTCCATGGCGTCTATGATGCCTACGTTGTTCCCTACTCTCCCTTCTTCTATGTCATGACTCTCTAGAGTGCCCTCATTCCCTTTCCTAACTATTTCGTCTATGACTTTCACTTTGCCTACCTTTATCCCCATGGTCTTTTCTTTATGACCGTGTCCAAATATTGAAGGAGAGGATGAAGGAGATGATGAAGGTGAAGAAGAAGGAGAACCATCACCATGATGATGTCTACTACCTTCTCTTCTGCAGTCTCGGCCCTGATCGCAATTACGATCAGAATGTCCACCTTTATCATGAGTTCATGTCCCTTTTTCAGATCCTTTGTGCCTGTGGGTATCAAAACCGGAATGAAGGTCTTGATACACAAGCCCTTGGCCAAAGTCAAGGGGAGGAACATCATTGTGTGGGCGACTGCCTGAGGTAGGTTCACCACCCTCATTTTTGCTTAAGACATGTGGGGCATCCTAGGACCACTTACCCTTCAAAGACTTATGATGTCTCTCTTGTTGCAAGTCCCTTTTATGTTGTGCCTCTGTGGGATGGTATCCTCTCAAGTCATGGTCTTGTAGAACGTATTCTGCATGTAAGTGCGGCATGCTAATTCGTGTGATAGCACGAAGAAGCATGCTTGGGACTAAATGATCGGGAGGTAACACTAGGTTACCCTCTAAGTCTCACCAACATACTTGTTCATCTTGATGGAGGATAAAGGTAAAGTCTAGTATATACTCATTGGGATGAATATATACCACTTGAACTTGTTGAGGGACTAGCGAATTAACGTCATGTGTATTACATCACCGATTATTTTCTGTTTCAGACCTAGGCGGTAAGGCACTTTCATACAAAGAAGGAGACATACTTGTCTATTCAATGTGCAATGTATTCTTGTTTATTATTTTCTCAATCAACCCTAAGGGTTCGTTCCAACGATGTGAATGATTTCCTATGTTCTAGTTAGCGCACAAACAATTAAGTCCCCAACAATGACGCCAATGATGAGCAGCGAGGTACCCCTATGCTCAACCATACGAATATGAGTGTTTCACGCATGATCCGATCGAATTTCAATGACTAAGTGCTTATGTGCCCTTGTGGAACAAGGATGGGTTGGTTGATCGTTGTCTTCCCAAGCTTACCTGTATGTCACAATTATATGGTTAAGTAAACTTGAGGCATATGATTTGTATAGCTTTTATGTTTTTATGTCCTGCACTAGTGGAGAAGGAGAGAGGTAACTAAGTGACTAATTTAACTTAACTACTCATTAACTAAGTTCTAACTAATCCTAACACCAACATCTGTTCCCACTTATCGTACACATCCTGAACCAGTGCAACACTACTAGGATTACCAAACGCTAATTGTTACTGGGTTACCAAGCATTACACACATGCTTGAAGTGGTCGTGCTTGTGTAGTTTAATGATTTTCTTAATTAATAAAACTGAATTGCTGTGCTAATAACATAAATGTAAAGTGCATAAAATAAAATAAATGAATAAGAAAATAAAATAAAATAAATGTGTAAGAAAGCAAATCTCAAGTGCTGCAAGGATGAATCAAATAGCTCATCTTTATTGCCAACACAATGGTATGCTCAAGTACATCAATGCTTGAATAAAGATCCATCCACACTTTGACCTCCTACTGCGGGCACTTGGAAAATACTCTAACTTTCGAACAGACTACAAGAGTTTCGCTACTTAGCTACTAAAAGACTTCCTTCCAATTGTGCGCCTGAGCATTGTATTTATAGGCTTGGGAGCAACTACTCTAATAATTAGAGTAACCGCTCTAATAATTAGAATAACTACTAGAGTAACCGCTCTCATCAACGACTATTTGTGACATGGCATGTCAAGGCCAATCAAGTGTTCTCGCAACCACTATGTCCATGGGAAGTGCTGACTCCATCAACCATTGGAACATCAACATGGACAACTCATAATCCTCAAATAGAAGAGAAGAAACATCAGGCACTTCTTTAATGATATCAATCTCAGAAGCCTGGAGCGCAAGACAAAGGAAAGGCACCCATGGAGGAGCCACCACCACTGGGAACCACATGAGTTCCAATAAATTTTGTAATTCTATGTCTATGTTCCAAGTTTGTTTTGTTCAATCCCACACTACGGCATGAATAATTCCTAGTTAGTCAATAAGCCCATACCTATCCACTGTGTAATCAATTGAACTCGTTCTCATTTTGTTTAACTTGAGGACAAGTTGTTATTCAATTGAAGTTGTGGGAGTATGATGAATCATGGTTTGTCATGTGTTGATATTGGATCCTTGACGTCCAACCCTTGACATCGGACCCTTGATGTCAAACCCTTAACATCAGACCCCCGATATCGAGTACACGATATCACAGCCTCACTAGCGATATCGGATACACAATATCGTGGTTCTTGTGTGAGCCTATACATACAAAATTGGACACATGGGAGAGTCATAGGAAAAGTTAGTATTAGAGTAGGATCTTTTTGTCAGTTTTCAATTTCTCTCAACCCTTTCCCCAGTGCATGCTCGTAGTGTGATGATTGTAATTGTATGGAACCTTTATTCAAGTGTGACGTACTTGGACATGCACATGATCAGCAATAAAGATTGAGATTACTTCATCATTGTAGCATTTACTTAGTTTTAATTGTTATTTATTGCTTTCTTACTTAATATCTCTTTACCTTCCTCTCCTATCCCTGTTAATGCGGAATGAGTACGACTTAATCACGAGCATTTAAGTGTGACTACTTGGTATCCCAATAGCATACCTAGGACATGTGCTTGGTAATCATAATAGTAGTACATGAGGTCCAAGATGTGTATGGATGATTAAGGACGAATGCTCATCGCACTTAGGCTAGCTTAGATTCTCTTCTCCCTTTTCCTCTTAGCTTAATCAAAGTTATTTTCCATTGCCTCTAGGAGTAGCACTAGTTAGGACCACATCATACACCTCACTCTGGACTAAACCATATGTGACAAAGCAAATATTAGTCTAGGTGGGAAGATAGCGAACTGCGATCAATGTGTAACTATCAATGTGTATTTGTATGGTTGAGTGTAGGGGTACCTCACCACTCATCAATTAGTAGGGAGAATGATCCTAGTTCTAACAATATATATAACTTTCCACATTCATGTCTAAACTTAAAATAATAAAAAGACTCAAACTAGGAATAGAAAGTTGTGATGAAATATTGACTTTTGTAGGAGAGAATGATCTAAAAGAAATTTAAAATAGAAATTGTCCATCACAATTGATTTTACACTAAGATTCTTTACCATTAGTGCTAGCTAACTTCTCAATATAATATTTTATCTTTGAGTTAACAACATTATTATTAAAGGATGAAAATTTTTTCTTATGAGCTATTTACTTAGCTAATTAGTACTTCCTTTAGAAAATTTTTTTTGGAGCTTTTGTCTTTTATGGTTTATTCATTTCCATTTAATCATTGTATACATTCATAGTAACTTGATTTTTTATATATTCAACTTTAGATTATTTTTTATATCATTAATTTCAACACATTTTTTTTCTTTTTCACAACATCTTTTTTTGGAGCTCAAAAGGACATGCACTAAATAGATGTCCTTTTCAATGATAAAAGTTGCAAGAATTAGGATGATTATAATTTGTGATTAGTTGAATACAAATCTTCTTGCTTGATTGTAACACTAATTTCTTTTTATGGTTAAGAAATTGATTTCAAAAGAAAAGGAAAAAAGGAAAAAAGGAAAAATGAAAGAAAGAAAATAAAGAAAAAGGTCTATGAGAATCACATGGTATTGAATAGATATCATATGCTAATGGGATCAAGAAGACTAGCAATCTATTGTTCAATTTTATGAAAAATTAGTGAAAGATTAAATAACTCGACAAAACATGGAGAATGATCCTAGTTCTAACAATATTTATGTCACTTTCAACATTCATGTTTGAACTTAAAATAATAAAAAGATTCAAGCTAGTAATAGAAAGTTGTGGTGAAATATCGACTTTTGTAGGAGAGGAAGGTCTAAAATCAAATTAAAATAGAAATTGTCCATCACAATTGATTTTACACAAGATTCTTTTGCCATTAGTGTTAGTTGACTTCTTAATATCATATATAATCTTTGAGTTAACAACATTATTATTAAAGGATGAAAATTTTTTCTTATGGGCTATTTGTTTGAATTGATCAATACTTCCTTTAGAAAAAAATATTCATAGGGGCTTTTGTATCCTATGATTTATTCATTTGCATTTAATCATTATTAACATTGATAGTAATTTGATTTTTTATATCTAACTTTAGATTATTTTTTATATCCTTATTTTCAACACATTTTTTTCTTTTTCACAACATCTTTTTTTTTTTGAGCAAAAAAGAACAAGCATTAGACAAATGTCCTTTGCAATGATAAAAGTTGCAAGAATTAAGATGATTATAATTTGTGATTGGTTGAATACAAATCTTCTTGCTTGATTGTAATACTAATTTCTTTTTATAGTTAAGAAATTGATTTCAATAAAAAGGAAAAAAGAAAGAATGAAAATAAAGAAAAAGGTCTATGAGAATCACATGGCATTGAATAGATTTCATCTGCTAATGGGATCAAGAAGACTAACAATCTATTATCCAATTTTATGAAAAATTAGTGAAGGATTAAATAACTTGACAAAACATGGAACTTCAGAATATTCTTTAGATTTGGCATTAAAATTTGCAGTCCACTTACAAAGGGTCAACAATATATGCTTATGTAGGAATGACCCTATATTTAGGGCATGTTGAATAATTGAAGCATTGCCTAATCAATGAAGTGTTAGCCAAGTGGTAATACTCTTGATTTGAAAGCAAAAAGTCATGGGTTTGATTTTGGTGGGTAATACTAAGTTATAAAGTTCCAATTGGACTATATATCTTGGACTTACCTATATTACAAATACATTCCCCCAAATTGAAGCATTGCTTAGCTCAACAAACAGAAATAAAGGAGAATAATACATGACATTAATGACTTGAATGTCATGTTTTTACATCACATCATTTACTTGTGAAGTGAAACTTAAATGTTTTTAGAAGAGTTTTCTTTCTTATTGATAATTAACTTTCTTCTCTTAATTTTTTTTGGGATCAATTATGATGATGTACCCTTAAATAGACATTACTAAAATTAGCAAGCTCTTCCTTTTCATGTTGTACAAGAGATTCACATTACTAAAATTGGCAAGATTGTTCCATTCATGTTGTTTTAGTTATTCACCTTTCTTAAGTGTTTAGCATGTGATGTTTTGAGTTTTGCTTATTTTCTTAGATAACACCATATATGAGTAATACTAATTATTGGAACTCAAAACGTTTTTTAAATAATAATTACCCCTAAAACATATGATCAAATTAGAAATTTGTAACTCAACACTATCCACCAAAATCAAACCCATAACTTGAAACTTCCAAATCAATAGTCTTATCACTAGACTAACACCTCATGTGTAATACCAATCTTAAAAGGATCTCATATGAGGCAATAAATATAATAAACATTGCCAAAATTATGAATCTTTTTCCTTTTATGTTTTTCCATAGATCCACCTCTTCTTATTGCTTACTATGTCAAGGTTTTGAAACCTTAAAATAATTGTAATATCGGTACACCCCGAGGTATATAGTCGAATTAAAACTTTGAAACTCAACATTGCCCACTAGAATTAAACTCATAACTTAAGCTTTCAAATCAAGAGTCTTACCATTGGGCTAACACCTTATTGCTTAGTATGTGATGTATTCTAAGTTTTACTTATTATTAACATTAATTTTAGATTGTTCATCCCCTTAGACAACACCATCCATGAGCAATACTAGTCTTAAAAGACTTTGACTTGAGACAACAATTAAAATAGACATTTCCAAAATTAGTAAGCTTTTCCCTTTAATGTTAGATCTCTTAAGTGCTTAGTATGTGATGTATTTTAAGTTTTGCTTATTATTAACATTAATTTTTAGGTCATTTATCCCCTAATGAGCAACAAAGGTTTCCCTACACCCAACCATACATATCATAAGTGTTTATGTACAATTCAATCAAATTCCATGGATGGGACTAGCATGGTATCTAGATAGTTAAATGTGAGATCACAAATCATTGTCTTCCAACTTGGACTAGTGGTAGTTCTATTATGTATGGTTTAGTCCAAGGTAAGAAATATGATCATTGATGTTATTTGGCTATGACTAAGTTAGATGGCTAATGAGATTAATTAACTTAATTAGTAACAAAAACATATATCCTAAGATAGGCTAAGGGCAATGAGTATCCATTCCAAGCATTCTGTATATGTCCTAAACTCATGTATCTATTGTTATGATTACCAAGCATTATGCTACTAGATGAACTAAGCAACAATGTTGCTGGGCTTACCAAGTAAATATGTGTTTATGCTAGAAATTGGTCATGCTTATTCCACCAATAACTAATATGCATGAAAATGTAAATATTAAGCTAAGTGCATGGAAAATAAATTGCATTGAAAAGTAAATTTTATTTTAAGTCAAAGTGCTATAATGAATAGGAATCAATCTCAATCTTATTGCTGGCTATGGATTGTGTCTAGCTACAATGCCACTCGAATAAGACACCGTACAATTAAGACACCATACAATCAACACAAATTCATGTTGTGGGCAATTGCTAACTAAATCTAAGTCCTATGGAAGCAAACTATAAGAGTTTGGCTACACTACTAAGCAAATTGTGCCTAAACACAGTGGGTGAATTGTATTTATAAGCATTTTTTTGTGATTGTGTCAATGCAAATACGTTGATGCAATAAAGACTTAGTCAACAAAGCTACATCAACAAAGCTATGTTGATGCATCAACATCAACTAAGCCCTTACAAAATTACACTTCTATTGTTCATCATCCCCTTACACAACACCATCCATAAGTAATACCAATCTTAAAAGGCTTTAGTACGAGATAATAAACTCAATAGATATTCTCAAAAGTATCAAGCTTTTTCCTTCCATGTTGTTTTAAAGATCCACCTCTCCTTAGTATGCGATGCATTTTAAGTTTTGCTTAATATTTACATTAATGTTTAGGTCTTTCATCCCCTTAATGACACCATCCACGAGTAATACCAATCTTAAGAGGCTCTTATATGTGACAACAAATGAAATAAAATAGATGAATGAGCATGGGACATAGGTCAGTTGGTTTGTCAACTTATTAACTATAAAGCAACAAGTTTACCACCAATAAAAAAAGGATCATCATCAAAGGCTTAATGCTCATCTTGCCAAGGTAGGGTCTTGGGAGGGTAGTCGACAAGCAAAAGCCTAACATCTTTTGAGTTGCTATGCCTAGGCTTGAACCCAAGTCTTATGACTTGAGAAACAAGCACCTTACCTCCAAGTTCACCATTGAGAATAAAATTGAAAAATTGCAACATTGTTAACTCATACCTAAGTAATTCTTTTTTTTATGAACCATTATTTCTACAAAACATAAAGTATGTAAGTTTAAAGAATTATAACAGTATTATTTTTATTACTGTGTACTGAAAAAAATTATAAAATATAAAAAAGATAGAGAGAACTGGACTCGTACCCGATTGGCAGGTGCTTCACTCTTCGCAACATGATAGCTTTTTCAACAGTAACAAAACTATAAATATGCTTTTTCCACATTAACAAAGCTATAAACATGCAGCATTTGGAAATAATGTGGGTTGAATCGAAGACGGTTAAGCAAAGCAAAATTCCCATCCAAAATACAGCAATGCGTTGCGCCTGACAGAGCAGAAAAAATATATTGCTTTGTTTGGGAAAGCAAGGGCTCTTCTCCTGGAGGAGATCCAAAGTTTTATTACGTGGAGACCCTGAGGTTTAGAAGCCTCCTAAGTCTTGAATCCGCTTGGAATTGGAGATCGCAGCAGTATTTCAAGTATTTGATCGGTAACGGATCTGGTCGCTTCTCTGAACTTCTGCAAATCTCAAGTATGTGAATGATTCTCTTACTCCGCTAAATTCGTTTTCGATGTTGGATGTGCTGAAAATTATGATTTTAACGGCGTAATTTTGGTGCTGTGTTTATAGTATTTGATATCAGGGAAAAAGATAAAAAAGAGGAAGAATGCAGCCAAACAGGCCAGGAGCACCTGCTAGGGCGTCCACGCCTCCATTCCAGCAACAATATCCTCCCTTTTCAGCTCCAGGTGACTTTGTCCTTCAACGACGCTAAGATTTCTTTAAGTTCCTGTTAGATTTCAGATCTTTTGAATGTTTTTTCGCTGGTTCGTTTAACTGCTGGATCTTTTGCCGCATTCTGGAATTGCCGAATTGGTGATTTACTGGTTGATCCTGCTTCAAGCTTATTGTATTATGTGCGGTTATTATTAATGCGAAAAAAAATTATTTTGGAATACATACATGGAGTGCAAATTTACAAGTTGTCAAAATCGAAATCCTGTCCCATCTCCTATGGCCGTTGTAAAGATAAACCTCTGCTTTCACTCAATTTTAAATATATGCATCAGGAGTGAGTATCAAGTTGATCATTGCCTGTCTTTAGTTTTTTGTTTAGAGATCACCAGTATCTCCCCTAAAAATTCAAATCTTTTTAACTCGAGGAGTTCATTTTTTTTTTGAAAATCAAGTAATTAACCAAAGTTCTAAACTTTCTGAAAAATTTGTGCGTCCCGTGTTATTCATAATGCATTTTCTAAAGGCTAATTTTAAGATTTTGTATTGAGTTTGAACACTGCCATTGACTTCATCTATTCGAGAAAGAGATGTCACGAGGCAGTAATTTAAGTTGTAAGGTTTACTTTAAATTCACATAATGTACAGTCTTGAACATGCACATGTTACAGGCTCGGTATCAGGGGGACTTTCAGCATCTGTAATGCAATATCCCACCGCGGCAGTTCGATCCGAACGTCCTTCAATGCAGGGTGTGCAGCGTCCTGCTGCTTCTTTCCCAGAAGCTTCTCCCGGCCTACCGTCTGTTGCTCCTTTGTCAAGACCAGCAGCACCTCATTTTCAGGCAACAGCACCGCTATCTTCAAATGGTCCTTCTGTTACAACTACACAGCCAGGCAGTGCATTATCATCAGTAAGAGGTCCTATACCTGTTGTTCGTCCCCCAGTAGCAGGTGGCCCTGGCTCTGGTCTTGTGGGTAGTCAACCACTAACATCTTTTCCAGGAAGTTCTGCTTTTGCTCGGCCAACACCAGGAACTTCAACACCATCTATTCCTCCTCCCCAACCCTTTTCAACACAGCTGCAACCAGGTTTTATGCCTGGAAATCTCCCACCTCCAGTAAGGCAGCCTTCAACAGAGTATCCACGTGGAGCTCCAAGTGGGCCAGCATTTGGACCACCTCTTGCCGGTGGACAACCTCCCCAGCCTCCTATGTTTGCATCTCGGCCCATGTTTCCTAGTTCTCAACCGACAACACATATACCGAGTCAATATCCTCCCCAAGGAGGTATACCAACTTTTCCGAGTTCAGTGTCACAGCCACCCATGGGAACACCCTACATAGATCCACAAAATATAAGAGGACCTCCTTCTTATGCACCAATAGGTGGCCCCCCTACTGCAGGGATTCAGGAATTGGTTGAAGATTTCCAATCACTTTCAGTAACACCAGCTCCAGGATCAATTGAACCACGTATGGATTCTACTTCTCTGCCACGACCTCTGGATGAATCACATATTAAGGATCCTCCGTCAAGCACAGTCTATACTGCTAATTGTCATTCAAGATTTGTACGTCTTACAACAAATGCAATACCAAATTCTCAATCACTCCTAGCTCGTTGGCATCTTCCTCTTGGTGCTGTTGTTCATCCATTAGCAGAATCACCAACTGGGGTAAGAACAATCTCTTTTTAATTCATTTACTATTACTTTTAACAATGGTTAATTAGCTTATTTTGATAACAAAACATTTTTTGTTTTCTTTTTGTGAAGGAGGATATACCTGTTGTTGATTTCGGAACTTCTTCCATTGAAAGGTGCAGACGGTGTCGAACATATATCAATCCTTATGTTGTTTTCACAGATATGGGAAGAAGGTGGAGGTGTAATGTTTGTAATTTGCTGAATGATGGTAAGATTTCAAGGCCTTGGTATCATACAGCACTGTATTTCAAATATAAACTGTAAAAATAAAATCACTAGACCTCTAGGTATGTTTTATAAATTCACGACAGAAAACTGTTATAGCATTTTCCACTGCCACCATTGTTTGAGCTATATAACTACAGAGCAAGCAGTAGCACTTGTATGGTTTTCCAGACAAATCAGATGTTTCTGGTTCTTGGTTTTCAATTCTAAACTAAAAAGTTACCCTTTCTCTTTTTCCTTGGGGAGCTCAAATCTAACCGAAAATATTACAATGGTGATAGAGTAGATCCAAGGAACCTAAGACAGAGCACTTGCCTGAGTTTTATGAAGGAAACTTAGATTGTTCATATGTTGTTTCATTTGTTGTGTTAGCTTAAAGATCTAAACGTACTGTGCAAGGAATCATTCCTTAGAGGAATACAATTAAATTTTTTAGCATACTATGAATTTTTCTAAAGCAAAAGATCAGTTGCACAATATGTAGAAAGCTATGTTGTTCCTTAGTTAGGATGCTACATCTGGGAGTGTTACGTGTGCAGGGATATTAATGGAATAAATGGTGCCCAAAATCCCAAGACACATAGATCAACTCTAAAAATATCTGATGCAAGAATAACACCTTTTAAAAAGCAGATCCTAAACATGCGCTATTCAAATTGTTAGAAAAAATGTTAGACTTAACAGATTTCCTGTTTGTATTATGTCTAGCTATAGGCATAAGCATTGTTTATTAGCGCTGGTCGTATCTTTCTATGTTGTGCAGTTGTGATTTGCAAATATCCTTAATGTTTGAGGGAATCTATTAGCCAAACCAAAAGTATTGATGGCCTCCAAGTTAAAGTCACTTATTTGAACATGCCTCCAATATACTTCATGGGGCCCCAATCCATGTATGGAGTCTCTGGAGAGGAGTCGTCTACTTGTATTAAAACTATCTAGAAAATGCTCAAGTAAAATAAAATAGAAGTGCTTCCTTGGGTATTTGATTTTGTTATTGGTTACCTATTTATTGTTGGAAATGTTCAGCCAATGATTCATTTTCATACATTGTAATTATGTATTGCTACCAGGAAAGTACACTGTACCTAAACCCTGCCTTATCATACCTTTATACTTTAGAAAGTGGATCCTACCACAGCCAGGTCAAGGTGTTTAAATTTTCTCTGTGGACTTGCGGTTGGTATTTTTCTCTAGAAACACGGCAGTGCACTTTCAATGCCTATGGTGTTTGTACTGTGTGAATTTTTGTTCGCAGATTAAGACAACTATACATTATTGAAGCATGATCTGTATTGTTGGTGGTCACAGCTTTCAGGATTTGACTGAGAATAAGATGGATTAGAACTGCTGAGATTAAAATATCTTTCTAGACGTTTGTTATGTTGACTTTTGGGAGTTACTGGAAAACTTCTGAAAGTTATAAAGTGGGCAGAACGGGCAGGATGAAAATCATTCAAAATTATGTGGTGTATCCTGTGTTGAGGCAGCTTTAGGTTTGGTCAACTACATATGCGTGGAATTTTGTGTAGGAAATCCCATTGGATTTGATTCTTGGCTTAAGAGTTCAGAGGCAATGTTTATTTTCAGAAAACATAAGATTAACATAACTTTCCTATCTAGCTTGTAGCTCAAGTTTGTTCAAATGTTTGTGCTTATATTGAATTAAAGTTTTTAAGGTACTTATGGATTTCATCTTTTAGTGCTTCACCTACCCCAGAGCTTAGCCTTTTGATACCCTTGGCAATAATCATGTTGTGTCATGGACACTAGAAATGGTATTACAGTTTTAATTAAGTAAATTTTCCTTTGGACTGGAACAACACCTGAAAAGTTAAACCAGTTACGAAGAAAGCCAGTGAGAGGTAAAATTTAAGAGTTGATAAGTTTTTAAAATAAAATCTTAGGAAATGTCAATAAGGTAGTATTTATGGTGCTTTTACATTTTCTCAGGTATAACGGTACCCTGATGCAAGAAGGTGACATATATTTATCATTTTATCATTAATTAAATTGCCTCTTACACAAAGCATGTTGTGTGTGTTAAAAATCTGGGTTATAATCCTATGTCATTGTTATGAGCCTTTTTGACAGCTATTTCCATATTTTAAAACCTACCTAAGTTTGTAACCCTATACAATCAGCCTTTGGTTATTATTTCTCATCGCAATCATGTATCATATTACATATTAACATGTTGTATAGGGTTATATGCTTTTCTTATTTTGTAGTACTGGAGAAAGAGACATCTTGGTCATGATTTATAATACCACAACCTTTTGCCAAAGAAATCTAGCACATGTATCTTGGGATCACTTCGTGTTATTGCTGAAATTTGCCATTTCATAATTGTGCAAATTTTAAAAATTAGAATTATGATTAAAAACTGGGACATAAAAATCTACATAAATTTACAATGTTTTTGTTCGTATATATTTACATTAAAGATTAAATTAGATAGGTTCATTTTTTTTGGTTATATTAATTGCTAATATTATATACTTGCTACTAATCTATGTGATAATTGTCTGTTGCACAGTCAGTGCAGAATACTTTGCACCATTGGATGAAGCTGGCAGGAGGGTAGATGTTGAAGTGCGCCCTGAACTCAGTAAAGGCACTGTAGAGTTTGTTGCTCCCACAGAGTATATGATTCGGCCTCCAATGCCTCCAACATATTTTTTCCTTATTGATGTATCTTTTGCTGCAGTAAAGAGTGGCATGTTGAAGGTAAATATAAAATTTTTAGTTGTTACATAATCATGTATTTTACTGTTTCCATTTTGCTTCCCGATGTACAATTAATGCATCACCTTCAAGTAGTTCGTCTGTCATCTTGGAATGGGAACTTGGTTTCAATTCTCGTCTTAGGGTCAGTGCGTAAGTTGTAGAGAATATTTGCATCTTGGGTTCTCTTTCACTAGAATATTTAAGTCAATCTCAAAGTACCAGATGGTTTCACAGGTTTTTACCACATCGAAACACTTCCTACTATTCCTCCGTTTGATTTTTTTATTTGTTACTCGATTTAATTTAGTAAGCTACATTGCATCATATATTTTGTAGCTTAATTATAATTTCTTATGCCTGAAAATTTGGTTGTTACCTTTTGCTTCAGGTTTCGGTAGAGACTATAAAGGCCTCCTTGGATAAACTTCCTGGATTTCCTCGGACACAGATTGGGTTCTTGACTTTTGATAGCTCATTGCATTTTTACAATTTAAAAGTAAGATTGGATTCCTATTCATAAACTTTATTTCAGGCATTATAATCATTATAGGGAAAAATGTGTTGCTTTTGTTGATATTCATTTATATTAGTTTATATTTTATTTTTGACAGGCAACATTGACGCAGCCACAAATGATGGTTGTAGCAGATTTGGATGAACCATTTGTTCCACTTCCTGATGATTTACTGGTTAATTTATCAGAGTCTCGTTCTGTAGTAGATGCCTTATTGGATAGCCTTCCAGCAATGTTTGAGGAAAGCAATAACATTGAGTCTGCCTTTGGGCCTGCTTTAAAAGCTGCATTTATGGTTATGGTAAACTTGAATTTCTTCAAGTTTCTGATTGGTTGTTGTATGGTCTTTCTTTTTCGTATTTTAACTATTGGGAAAAGTTAGTTTGAGTTTTTTTTTTCTCAAACTGTTACACACTCACTCTGTTTTAGAATGTTTGACAGAGTCGACTTGGAGGGAAGCTAGTTATCTTTCAGAGTACTTTACCTTCTCTTGGGGTTGGACGTTTGAAGTTGAGGGGTGATGATATGCGAATTTATGGAACTGATAAAGAGCACACAATTAGAAATGCAGAAGATCCATTTTATAAACAAATGGCCGCAGATCTTACAAAATATCAAATTGGGGTTAATCTGTATATATTCGGTGAAAAATATACAGATTTAGCTTCATTAGGTATATGAGCTATGCCTTTAGTACTGTAATTTATGAATAGCATTGCATTTTGAAAGTAATGTTATGTATTGGATTTCATGATACCTCAATTTTTTTGAGGGTTTCAGGTACCCTAGCAAAATACACTGGGGGCCAGGTATATTATTATCCGTATTTTAATAGGTCTTTACACAAGGAAAAATTTGCACATGAACTAGCTAGAGATTTAACAAGGGAAACAGCCTGGGAAGCAGTAATGCGCATACGATGTGGAAAAGGTACAACATTTATAGATCTTTGTGTGGTTTGTGTGAGCTGTTGACGTCACAGTTGATTTAACAAATGAACTATTTTCTCATTTGATTTGGTTGTTATGCAGGACTGAGATTTTCAACCTATCATGGTCATTTTATGCTGAGGTCATCAGACCTTTTGGCATTACCAGCTGTTGACTGTGATAAAGCATTTGCAGTGCAGTTATCACTGGAAGATACCTTACTGACAACCCAAATTATGTATTTTCAAGTTGCTCTTCTGTATCCTTTTTAAGGCTTTAAAGTTCAATCATTTGCATGACATTCTCAGTTTGTTTGGTATGTGTTGATGTTCTCTTTGCACAAAAATTGCGCTTCTAATGCAACAAAGGCTCTTAGTATTTAACTTATGAAAAAGAAAGAAAGAAACACAGTATAGATCTTAACAAATATATTGGAATGACATCTGAGTATATCCTTAGAGATTAGGAACGCTGTATCCTATGTCCTATAGAACAACTTGTTTCTGTTCACCTTCTTCTCCTTGCCTGGAATATTGTTGTCTCTCTTGTAAAGAGTGGTGATCATATCATGGCAATATTTGAAATCTTTCATATGGCCTCATGTTGTGTGGTCTTGCCTCTATTCTTCTAACCTGTCAATCCCAGAGTACTAACAAAGCTTTTATAATTTAAGTGTCTTCATTGTAGTTTTTTAAATATGATTCTTGGAATATGAGATGTGCTTTTCCTGAATTTATAAGATTCCTTAGCAGAACTATAGATATACATCATCTTCGGGGGAGAGACGAATTCGGGTTCATACCATGGCTGCTCCTGTTGTTACTGAGCTGAATGCAATGTACCATAATGCTGATGTTGGTGCTGTAATGGGGCTGCTCAGTAGACTTGGTAAGCGGGAGTGAGCGGAAAGTTTTAGGATTTGTAAGATTTATTTTAATGTCCGTAATTTATTAGCTCTAAGATGTAACCGAAGATGGAGGCCTTGGTCTCATGTTAAATATTTCAATCTATGTAGCAAGCCATAAAGATCTGTTTTACAAGTAGTTAATTTTAATTAAATTATTGTTAAAGGTTTAATGATGTGAATTGCAACATAGAAGTTACTAATAATTTATATTTATTGGATTTTAGTGCAAGCATGTTACTGGTATATTTGATGTTAACACTACCAAAACGTGTTTTTTTTTTTTTTTGCAGCAATTGAGAAGACATTATCTCATAAGCTAGAGGAAGCCCGAAACACCATATTTTTAAGAATTGTCAGATGTCTAAAAGAGTATCGGAACCTTTTCTCAGTACAGCATCGCTTATCTGGACGGCTGATTTACCCAGAATCACTGAAGCTCTTACCTATTTATGGGCTTGCATTGTGCAAGTCGTTGGCACTGAGAGGAGGTGCAGATGTACATATTGATGAACGATCTGCCTGTGCTTTCAATATCATGGTGATACCAATAAGGAAATTGCTTCAGCTACTTTACCCATCTCTTATCCGTCTTGATGATTATTTAGTAAAGGTAATATATATTTAGCATAGTTATACGGTTATATTGCATTGTGACATTGAACTATAACAGGTAGGTCATGGTTTGCAGAGTCCGACAACGGGTGATAATAGTGCCGAATCATTTAATTATTTAGCGTTGAGGGCGCAGAACCTGGAACCTGCAGGGCTCTATTTGTTTGATGATGGCCTTAGATTTATTTTATGGTTGGGAAGGATGCTACCAACAGAGTTTGTTAAAACCTTGCTTGGAGTTGAAGCAGCCAACAGCCCAGATTTATCAAAGGTAAAAAGCCACGTTTTTTTCTGTTTGCTTGTTTTAGTAGCTATCTGTTGGAAAACTGATTTCATCCGTTGTAAGAAGGATTTTAATGTAATTTACTACAGAACTGTATGTGTGATAAGGTGCCTGAGCATGCATTTGCTGACAGTTCATACATAATTACAAAACAAATGAAATATATCACGAAGGGAACCATGACAACATGAAATAATATATTTTAGATCAAGAAGAACTTTATGTTTTTCATAGTTTGGGAATATAGGAATCTGAATATAAGACATTTTTGGGATGAGCCTGCAATTCAAAGGGGCATGCATTTTCACACATATATTCTTTTAGAAACATTCATAAGTTTTTTTATCCTATTTATAACAGAAGGTCAAGGAGGAACAAAGGAATTAATATTTGTTAGCTTAGTGGTAAGACTATTGGCATGAAAAATCAAGGTCACAGCTTTGATTGCAGCACACAAACTGAGTTATGGACAGAAAATTCCATAAAAGGAATCCTGAAACTGAATCTGGAGTGCTCTGAGAAGTATAGGAGGGTCTCAGTGGACATAAGTAACAATTCAGTTTGAAGGACATTTTAAATTATATAAAAATAAGGACAACTGGAATTGTCTTAGGATCTTAGAGATAACTTAGGAGACATGGTTTCAAGGTGCTTTCAATCCTTGTTTCCCAATATATGAAAATGTTCAAATGTTGGAAAATACCGAAATGCATCTGGAGTATGGGAAACGAGCTTTCTTTCGTTTTCTTCTTCGAAAAAAGTTTTTACCCCTTCACCGTAACTCATTTACATAAAACACTAAAAAGTTTCCAAGATCTTTGCACCATAGATATTAATGATCAAGGTTCACATTGTTTCAATCATTTGTATTTAAATTTTTTGCCAATAAAAGGTCATTGCTTTGTAGGCCACAGGTTGCAAGTTTGAGTTGTGATATGTTATTATTTATAAATTCTATTGAAGTATGGTTTGTCTGCATGCCACGGGGTGCATATGGCCTAGTTTAGGTTCTCACAATATTTAAATTTGTTTCATAAATTGCTAAAACATATATTTGCATCCGAGTTGAGATTTTTTTGACCAGATTTATGGGGTTTGAAACTTTAAAGCTATTTCGTTTTATACATTTTCAGAACCTACATATTGATGATATATCTGATACCCTCTCTATTATTCTTTTCTTTTCAAACAGAACAGTTTTTAGCAGGTCTCTGTTTAAACTCTTCTACTCAAATGAGTAATCTTTTAGTTCCGGAAATGTGTAAAATCTGTTAAGGTTGTATATTTGTTGTATGTGATTAATAGGTTCCTGTAGTTGACCAGAGCACTGAAATCTCAAGGAAGTTTTCAAACATACTCAAGATGTTGAGAGAACAAGATCGTAGTTTCTACCAACACTGCTACCTTGTGAGACAAGGTGAACAGCCTCGAGAAGGTTCTCTTTTTCTATTCAATCTTGTAGAAGATCAAATTGCAGGAATGACTGCATATACGGATTGGATTATTCAAATACATCACCAACTTCAACAAAAAGCATAAAGTGTCAATGGATCTGGCGATCAAACCACGGAACTTCACTAATGTAATTTACCGAAGGAATGAAATGAAATTTCTGTTACTGCTGTAGCATTGATGTTTTCCCCATGTAAACCTGAAAATGTTCCTTGATGTGTTTTTTATTTTTAAAGCTTTCTTCTATTTTTTGAACCAATATAATTCTGTGGGCCTGTCACATGATTAATAGAATTTTGCGAATGATTTTGAATAAGAGATTATTTGAATGCAATGCGAGGAATTTTATCTATTCTACATTAGAGAGCTTTTGCGAGTATAATTCTTATTTGGGTGAACAAAAACAACCATTTTCTGAAATTCACCACAAAACTAATTGCACCAGCTGCTTGCACAGTGAAGTATTATGATCAAATCTTACTACATAAATACAATTAAATTGTCGTTGCTGCCTGCACAGTCCAAGAATAAGCTATCATTTTTTCTCGCGGTCTCAAAATTATATACCCTACAAACTCGGCGTATCTTCACCCAACCTCTAATATTTTAGGCTGGTAAAATATGATAAGGCTTTCCTTTGAAAGCAATAGCTGAGCAGCTCTATTACCATGCTTGGCAATTTCATTCTACACCTAAAACGGTATGCAGCGTTAATTCATCTTGTCACCACTTTGGGTAACGTTTCATCTCATCTTTAAAAAGAATGTAGCCTCTGCAACTGACTAGAAACTTTATGCAATGTTATCTTTGACGTACGCCTAGACTTTCCTTCCTAAGATCATGAATGGCTTTCTTATTAATCCTTCTAAGATTCATTTTGGTCTTTCACAAAATTAGTTAATTAGTTGGTATAATGGATTTAGGCATTGTTTGGTGCTCCTGAAACGTAAGGAAGCTAATGATTTACGAGAGTTTGAAGGTGCTTAAATTGTAAATGGTCTTTTTTGAATAGCAAAGACAATTGATGATGTTGAGGAGGTACAATTTCACTTGATTAGAGCATTTGATTTGTGGTTTGCAAGTTACAAGTTCAATTTAAGGGGTATGCTTATGCTTAGATTTATTGGGTATATGATATGTGGTTTACAAGTCATATGTTTAATCTCAAAAATGGATGATTTGGAAGCTCTAGGTGATGGGTTCAATTTTGTTGGGCAATGCTAAGTTATATAAAGTTCTAATTGGACTATATATCTTGGGGTGTATCTATGTTTCACCTATTTCAAGTTCTAATAGAACCCCCTTAATAATTTTGATACATGAGAATATGGATGATGAGTTGGCTAGTGGCATTTTATAAGTTGATTGTAAGCCCTAGATTTAGGAAATATCACACCATGTGTTTATGGTTTTCATGTGCATGGTTGAGGTTTCTATCTCTCAAGTTTGCATCCTAGCCTCTCATTTCACATTTGCAAGTTCGGTGCATGTTTTAGGTTTCCTAAGATGTTTTTGGCTTCATTTGGGAACTTTAGGAACCTTTCAACATGTTCCTTGACATTGTGGCTCTCATTTGGAATAGGGTAATGTGCTTGGCAGAGATGCATTGACTACCTTCCTTGTAGGCCTAGTTTGTCCCTTTGCTCTCTTGTTGCCTTTGGGGTGATTCCGAGATGCTTGGGCTATGTTGACAAACCTTTATTAAATGCTTGGGCACAAGCAAACCTTTGCCATTATGTTTCGAAAGCTATAAATACCTGGGATGAGCTCTCCCATAAAATAACTTTATCAATAGCATTTCTATTTGGCTTTTGGTGTCTAGTTTTGTGTGAAGAGCTCTTCCTCCCTTGGGTAAGTTGATATTCTTCTTTATTTTGTGTGTGTGTGTTTTGAGTCGTCACTTTTGTAAGTGTAGTTAGACTCTGTTAGAGTGTTACCTTGCTTACATCGCCCATAACCATTTGGTCAATGTGGAATCTAGTGTTTGTGTGGTAACTAAAACTTATGGTTTTTCCTTATTCTACTATCGATATGTTAAACACTAAAACATTAAAAATATTAAAAATTTAAAACATAAAAATATTTATTTAGTTAATGTTTTTTTTAAGCTGTGATGATTTGTCCTTAGCTAAGGAGGTCATGACTATATAGTATGGTGTTGGGCCATCAAGGTTGTGACTAAGAATCATTTTTATTGCATCCTGAGTGTGGTATTGCATCTATCCTAAAGAGGGATTGCAACGAGCATTGCACCTATCACTAAAAGGGATTGCAATGCTTGTGTGTTTATGTTTACTTTGTTTTTATATTCATAAAATCCATAAAAAATTTTAAACCATAATATTATAAATATATTTTCTCTCTCACCATTGTGATACATGTCTCATTTGTCTTATATGTATTATAATATCTTAAATATTTCATGAGCGTAACAATATACATGAGTGTTCTTGGCAACCCACTTAACATTGTCTTTGAAGCTTATGACTGGATCGCATTGCTATTTGTATGATCCCATTGGTCCAAAATTAGTAAGGCCCTTATCATTGGTGCTGTTGTCAAGGAAGGTGTTAGTGAATTGCCTAAAAATACTTGTACATTCTTGATTTTAACATTTATTCAAAACAAGTGTATGTTTCTTAGTATTGTGTGAATGTTGTGAACACGAATGAGATGGTAGATAGCACTAAGAGTCCACCAAAGATATCTGGAGATGCACCAAAAAGAAGGATTTTTGTCACCTTTGATCATTTGAAGGATGTGAAATTTCCATTGGTTGTGTTGGCCTATCATCAAGATAAGTAGGAAAGGTGGAGAGATGCTAATGGACGATTCTCTAAGGGACCAATTTTGGCTACTGCAGATGATCTTAAAGAGGCCTTGATCAACATGGGACTAGAGGATGAATGCGTGTCATATAGAACTCATGAACTTGTGTATGATAAATATGAGTCTATGTACATACAAGATCTTCAAGATCGAATGGCAAAAGATGAGGCTAGTCTTAGCTTTGCGCCTGATCATTCAGATGGAGAGCAAGAAGATAAAGTAGATAAGAATGACAAAGGGCCACTTTGCCATGAAGGCTTATGGTTAGGTACTGTTAATTGAAGCATAACTCAAACTTAAAATAATTACCTCTTTCCCAAGTTCCATCACTTGCATTTGTTTGGACGTTTCGATGATGATGATGATACCCCTTTGTTTGACTAGGGTGATTATCTTGAGCTTATTGAAGTTGTGCACATTCTAAGGAAGCATGTTCGTGATAGTAGTATCAAGTGAATTAAGATAGCCAATATACCAACATATAGAGGGTATATTAGTCATGATCTCCAACTTCACATGCAAGCCTTTGATAATGCTTGATATCTCCATGGGATTGTGAGCAATTAGTAGAAGTTGTGGTTGTTTTCCCACATCTTCACCGAGCACATAGATACCCTAGTCATTCGTACTATTCTATAGGCATATATTCATAGCCCATGCAATAGTACCAATAGTGGCAAGCTTCAAATCCTTGGGGTGTTGCTTTATGAAATCTTCCAACTCGCATGCAACAACAAATGGTGCTTCTTGCCAATTTCTATTTTCATAGTATGCAACTTGGTGCTTATCAACCTCCATCAATGGCACCTCAACAATACCTGCCTACTTTAAGCAATCATGCTAGTCAAGCTTCCTAGCAGCAGTAGTAGTAACATCTTCTACTTCCTGGTCCCATGTAAGGTGGGATACCTAGTCAACTATAGACAACGCAAGCCAAATTATGTAATATTGCCTACTATACCAATTTGGCTTCCATGTATGCATTTAAGCAATATTATCAATCTCTTATTGATTTGGTTGGAAGGGGAAGTTCAAAGTTCCATGATAGGAAATTCTATCGGAAGCACAAACATGAGAATCACGAGATTGGGTCCACATCGCCCTCTCCATTTTGTGGAGAGGATAATCATTCATGCAAGAAAAAATCCACATCTAGGAGATCTTGGTGAAATTACATAGTCATAATCAAAGTGCAATAACTACTTTAGGGACAAGTTCCATTACTACGTCAGGTAGAGTTAGCAAGATGGTACCTAATGATGATGTTATCACCATTCCCATGTCTACGGTGGCTACATGGGTTGTCAAAGAAGAATATTTGTTTGAAAAATAATCAAATCCTAGTAGTCCCATGGTGGAAATTCAAATCAGTGAGAAAGTTTATTGCTTTACTCTTTGAGACTTCACTTCGAGAATCAATATCATCTCATTACAATGATACCTTGCTTGGGGGCTTCCTCCTCTTAAGAGTACCAACATTTGACTAGAGCTAGTGGACCAATCCTATGCATACCTTGTGGGACAAGTAAATGATGTGATGACATCTATTGTAGGTTGGTCGTATATCACAGATTTCCTGGTGATCAAGTCAAAACACAAGATTGAAGATAATTTTCCCATTATCATGGGGAGGGCTTGGTTGAGTACTATGTTAGGTTGGTGTTCTAAGACCTCCATCTCAAAATTAATAGAAGAGATGGGACTTGAAGGATAAATTACAAAAAAAAAAAAAAAAACCTTGTGATCCTTCTTGGTCAAATAATGATGTGTGCATGTGCTATTTAAGCGAGCTAGATGGAACATTCAATGGGCAACACTTGGTGTATCCTAATGAATATCTTTCACTTTTGAGTGTGCATAATGCTTAATTTATTACTTAGAGGTCCACCAAGTGATAGACATGAATTAGACATGGCGGAAGAATCCCCCATGCCATGACAAAAATTTATTTTCCTACTATTTTTGTTTTTGCATTTAATAAAGTTGGTATGTTTAGTTAGAATTTTTCATACTTTTAAAGCTTAATTTATAAATATTTATGATATTTTCTTTTCTTTTAGAGTATTTTTGTTTATGTGTGTGTGTGGGAAAATCAATTAATGTGCTTTATGAATGCTCATTCAATATACCAATGGTGGATGGGTAAGGTACAGATGTAATGAGGATGCAAGAGAGCCAAATGAGTCGAAAGTGGGGCTTTGATCGATGGAACGTCCACACAATAAATTCATTCATCTATTTTAATTCTATTCATCATTAGTAAACCAAGCTGGGACTGACACTACAAGCCATTGAAACTAATGATATTGGAACTATGAGTAGGCGGTGGGTCCACGCCTTAGGGTATAAGTTACAAAATATTGGAAGAGTTCTTGGTCACTGATAAGGAAAGGATGTGTCATGAAGGATCCTTATGATCACTGGATGGGTCTAATTGGTGTGATTAGACCATGACGCATGTGTTGCCTCCCTTGACCATCTTGGTTAGAAGAAGTGGTTTGTGATGTTATGAACTTGTGCATGCCATGTAGTGATGGATGAACTCTCATGTTTGTGAAAGTCAAAGACTCCATATGATGATTTGGTACTCTAGTCATTCTTATAACTTCCATGGTCCATCAAAAATCCTCTTCCTATGAAAGAAAAGAGAATATGAAAAAAAATTTTAAAATGAACAATAAAAATGAAAGATGATGAAAAAAAGAGAAAATATGATGAAAAAAAAAGAAAAGAAAGAAGAAAAAAAGAGAAGAAGAGGAAAATATTAGTAAAATAAAAATGATGATAAGAAGAGGTGATGGGAAGAGTAATGTAACTTCAAGCTTATTGCTTTATGTAAATTGGTATTTTTACCATCCCAAACCAATTCTATAATTTCTCACATCAAAACCAAAATAAGAGGTTGAACCAATACCTATGAAAGCCTTTCTCATATTCAACTCATTACCTAGATCACTTGACTTCCCAAAATGTTATAGTCCAAGAAAATATTTTTCTTATCCCTACTCATGGTGATGAAGACCTAGAAGTCTTCTTCTTAGTAAACTTGGTAATATTAATTACTATTTCCACCCAAATCCCAAATCATTTATTCTAAGGTTCAACATTATAATCTTTGACCCAAGCCTTGACTCCATTTGAAACTAGCATTTTTTCCTTTGTTTATTCATTGCATTATGATCTTTTGTGGAATTTGGGATTGGTTAGCGTAGTTAAGGGATCAACTAGAAGGTTCCAATAAAGGAAAATGAGGGGATTCTACTGTGCCTATGTGCATAGATGGAGGAAAATCAAACTAGAATATTAACTTTTGGATGTTCAATGAATACCAATGGTTAAACTATGAAATAATCAAGGCTAGATGGCACCAGAAGTGGTCAGTGTGACCTTATTCTTGGTAGGGAGACTTGGAGGTCAATCCCTATTGTGTAAATGAGTAGTAGTGAAAGGATGTTGCAGCAGATCTCTCACGGGGTGTAGGATGTGCTCATGTGCTCAATGAGCTAATTAAATGGTTGGCTACGAATTTGGAAATGATGCATTCTCATTCTTTCTCTCTTTCTCATCCATTATTTATTTTCCATCTCTTTCATTTCATTCTTATCCATGATTGTATGTGGTATGAAGTCAATTGAGTAAAGTGAAGGATGAGATCTGACCATCCAAGGAAACAAACTCATGTTTGATTCTAATGTCTCACTAGCCATTGGAAATCCATGGTATTTGATTAACAAATTTCTCAAGGGTAAGAAAGGCAAGTGCTTGCTATGGGGAGAACCCACTTATGAATTCTTGGTGGATTACATTATAAGAGAGGAAGGTAACACTTATCTCCCAATGGTGGTGGTGGTTGCATTACATAAGGTACTTGATTAATCTTCTACTCATGTGATTGTTGACTCTTTATGCTTTAAGGCTTGATCATGATAAACTTTCTCTACTTCACCTCATTTGTGCATGTTTTCCATTATTCTTCATGCTTTAATCATTCTCTTGATTTTCTAATTCCTCTTTCCTAGCTTTTGGTTCATGGGAATGTATAAATTGATTAGTTGACTCATTCCCCATGATGCTAGATGTTACTAAAGATAAGTTTGTAATGCTCTTGTCATCATGCTTCTTAGATGCTTTTCTAGATTGATTTGGGGTGATTTGGATGTGTTGTGTACCTTATGTATGTCCTCGAAGGTAGAGGAAGGTAAGTTGAGTATATGAATGGTGAATTTTTATGTTTCCTCAAGTTTGGGAGGTTGTGCTGATGCATCCCCTCTGTTAACACCCTGTGCTAGTGCACCACCTTGTGCCAGGGGACTAGTATAAATGTGGGGGAAGGGGAAGGGGGATCTTAAAGATCATTTCTATTTGATGAATCATTGTTTGATGTTGGCTGCGACATTGGGTACACGATGTTGGGGCCTAGATCCAACGTTCGGGTATATACCCTGAGTTTATAAATACCATGCCTAGGCTTTAGTTTTCAGAAGTAATTCATTAGTCAATTTTCAGTTTTCAAGCAAGGTAGCAAAGCTCTTGCTATTTCTTCTCCCTAGAGTTGGAATATTTTTTGAGTGCCCGCAAAAGGAGTCTAAAGTGTGTACGATTCTTTGTTCGAGCACTGATGTACCTGAGTGCAGCAATGTGACAGGAATAAAACAAACTCTTTTGACAATCCTTGTAGCACTTAGAATAGCTTAATATTTTCCTTATTGCATTTTATTTTCTTGTTCTTTACTTTAATGCATTTTATTGAGCAATTTATTTCCAGCAAGTAATGAACATGAGCACAATCACTTCGAGCATTCATATAGTACTTGGTAACATAGCAACACTTAATGTTTGGTAGTCTAGTAGTGCTATATGTGTTTAGGAAAGTGGGGTGGTTACTTGTGTTAGGCTAGATAGACAATAGACATTAGTTTTCAATCTACTCTACCCTTATTCTTGTTGTAGGCAATTACATCCATAACATATAAAAATGATAAAAATTCATATACCTCAATTACACTTAAGCCATACCCTTAAGCCTCACAAGTGTAGTTGGAAAGACAATGAACATTCTTAATGCTATTTCACTTCCTAGAGGAACTAGTGTATGAGATAACTATAGGTCCATGGAATTCGACTAGATCATGCATAACGCCTTAGTGATTCACATGGTTGGGTGTAGGGGTACCTCGTCGCTCATTACCATCCTTTGTATTTTTGCTTTTTCCTTTTTCTTTGTTTCCCTTTAGTCACAAACAAGTAAGAATCTACTAAATTTTCACCTCAAAGGTTGGATTAGTGATATTTTTACATACATTCTTCTTAATCTTTCTTGCTCTTAGTGTTCTTGCTGTGGTTCAAGCCTAGTATCTTATAACTCAGTCATGAGGAAGAGGCATCAATCTAGGTATGTATTTAACACATTTGGTAGTTATTTAAGCATATTGTACCTTATTTATATTTGATGAGTCCTAATATCGGACCCTCGATATCGGATATGCGATATTGGAGATGCCGAAGCAATATTGAACATGCGATGTTGGAGCTTGTCTTGTTGCCTATAAATAAGAGATAGGGGCACTTGGTTTGGCATTAGTTTTTCTAGTCCTTAGCTAAATTTTTGTAGTTTTTTCTATTCTGGAGTTAGAGTTATTTTTGAGTGCTTGCAGTAGGAGTATAAAGTGAACGGATCTTTATTTGAGCATTATGTACCTAAGCACACCTTGTGTTCGAAAATAAAGACAAACTTTGTGATAAACCTTGCAACATTTAGAATAGCTTAATTATTGCATTTCATGTTATTTTATGCTTTCAATAGTTACTTAATGTTATTTCATTGAAGTATTAATTATCAATTATCAATGAATTAGCACACTCAGCATGACTGCTTTGAGCATATGTGGAACACTTGGTGACCTAGTAACGACTAGCGTTTGGTAATCCCAGTAGTGTTACACTGGTTTAGGATGTGTCCAGAGAGTGGGAGCAAATGCTGGTGTTAGGATTTGATTCACATTAGAGTTATAAAAATCCATTACTTAATTAGATCTTTTCATTGCACACACTTAGGAGACTAAGATAGAAAATATAAAAAACATAAAAATCATATACCTTGAGTTTACTTAACCATACAATTGTGCCTTACAAGTAAGCTTGGGAAGATAATGACTGCATAACTCATCCTTTTTCTGAATAGGTGCATAAGCACTTAATCCTTGAAGTTCGACTGGATCGCATGTGAATGCTCGTATTCATATGGTTGGGCGTAGGGGTATCTTGCTGCTCATCATTGGCATTGTTGTCAGGGATTTTGTTGTTTGTGCACTGATTAGAACTTAGAAAATCCTTCCATTGTTGGAACGAACCCTTAGAGTTAACTATCCTACAATCAATGGAAAAGGGTATCACACACTGAATAATCAATCATGTCTCCTTCTTCTTATGAGAGTGCTTCACCGACTAGGTCCAACACCATGAATAATTAGAAGAAGGGTGCACATGATGATCCACTAGTGCCCAACAGTTTTGCATAGTATCTGATCATCTTGATGAGTATACACTAGACTTTACCTTTATCCTCCACTATGATGAACAACTGCGATGGCATGATTTAGAAGGTAACATAGTGTTACCTCTCGATTGCTCAATCCCAAGCATGCTTTTTTGTGCACTCACACGAATTAGTATGCATCACTTATAATTGGAGTGCATTGTGCATGAACAAGATTTGAGAGATTATTGACCCCACAAAGGCACAACACTAGAGAGATTTTCAATAAGAGAGACATTACAAATCTATGAAGGGAAAGTGGTCTCAGGATGTCCTGTATGTCTTAAGTGAAAATGAGGGTGGTGAACCTATCTCGTGAGGTTTTCCACAAAACGATGTTCCTCTTGTTTACTTCGGTCAAGGAGTTGTATATTAGAATCTTCACTCAACTATTCATAACCCAGGTTTTGGTACCAATAGATATAAAGGGTCTGAAAAAGGAACACAAACACATAACAATGATGGACATTCTGATAGCAATCGCGACTGAGGCTGCGACCACCAAAAAGAAGGTGACAAGCGCCATCATGGTGCCAGTCCTTCTTCCTCTTCACCTCCATCATCTTCTTCTCCCTCTCCTTTGGGATTTGAACACAGTTGCAAAGGGCAAGACCATGAGGACAAGGGTAAGCAAAATAGGAATCACAAACAAAACTGTCAAGAAAGGGGGCAAGGGCATTCCAAAGAAACACATCATGAAATAAGAGAGAGCAGGGAACAACATAGGCATCATAGACGCCATAGATAGCATGATCATGATGAACCCCTACTCGCCACCTGAAGTATGTTAGATATAACGGATGCCATTAGGATCCCAACAGGGCACCAAAAAGATAATAGGATCAAAAGAATAGACATGAATAACATTCCACGATTTGAAGGGGGATACAATTCTGATCCTCAAAACCATTTACCAGCATTCCATGATGCATGTGCCTTGTAGAATATAGAAAATAAGTGGAAAAAGCTAAAGTTGTTTTCATGAATACTGATCAAGGAAGTAGAAAGCTGGTATCGGTCCTTAGAACTAGAATCCATTCGTTGATGGAGTACCATGTTGGAGCTATTCAATGATAAGTATCAGACGTACTCCTGAGTGTCCAACTTGCGTACGCAAATCCAAGGATGGAAACAAGGAGGACATGAACCCTTGGATGCTACCATGGGCTAATACTATTTATTGTTACATCGTTGCCTTGGCCATGGTTACTTGCAAAAGGAACAACTATGCCATCTTGTAGATGGGCTTAGGTACAAAACACAAAGAACCCTTAGGACTTACGCCCAAGGAACGCTATTTGAGTTTAGAGCCCATCAAATACAAAGATTATTAGAGCAAGTTGCCAAGGAGAAAGGCGAGTTGAGAAAAAGAGGAAGTGTGAAAGAGTACAATAGAGATCCTTTCCTATGATAGAAGCAAATTAGATTTTGCAAAGATGAAGAAGAGTCACCACTTGAAGAGATAGTGAATAGAAAGACTTTGCCCATTAAAAATTTGCATCAAATGTGGAATTCCCTAGACGAAAAATTTCAAACTATCCTAAAAATAGTAGAGGAGCCTAGAGAACCAAGTAGTGATCGAGAGAGAATGGAAAAGAAAGAAGTTGAGTATGCACGTAACAAAGGTAAGGGTAAGGTTGTTGTCATCGAAGAGGTGTGGATTCAGACACAGACAATGATGATGGATGTGAGATCTGCCAATATGATCATTCTAAGGGATGTTACCCAGTAATGTCACATCTGCAAGAGTCTGGGGTGTATGCACTAAACCCACGATTAAACAGATGACAAACACTGAGAAGGTTATCTTATCTTCAAGGTAACTGATGAGCGGTGAGGTACCCCTATGCTCAACCATACGAATATGAGCGTTTCACGCATGATCCGGTCGAATTCCAAGGACTAAGTGCTTATGCACCCTTGTGGAACAAGGATGGGTTGGTTGATCGTTGTCTTCCCAAGCTTACCTGTATGTCATGATTGGATGGTTAAGTAAGCTTAAGGCATATGATTTTTATAGCTTTTATGTTTTTATGTCCTATGCTAGTAGGGAAGGAGAGAGGTAACTAAGTGACTAATTTAACTTAAACTTCTCATTAACTAAGTTCTAACTAATCCTAACACCAGCATCCATTCCCACTTGCTGTACACATCTTGAACCAATGCAACATTGCTAGGATTACCAAACACTAATCATTACTGGGTTACCAATTATTACATGGATGCTCGAAGTGATCGTGCTTGTGTAATTTAACGATTTGCTTAATTGATCAAAATGAATTGCTGTGCTAATAACATAAATGTAAAGTGCATAAAATAAAATAAAATAAATTCATAAGAAAATAAAATAAAAGAAATGCATAAGAAAACAAATCTCAAGTGCTATAAGGATGAATCAAAGAGCTTTTCTATATTTCCAACACAATGTTGTGCTCAAGTACATTAATGCTTGAATAAAGATCCATCCACACTTAGACCTCCTACTGTGGGCACTTGGAAAATACTCTAACTTTCAAATAGACTATAAGAGTTTTGCTACTTGATTGCTAAAAGACTTTTTCCCAATTATGCGCCTGGGCACTATATTTATAGACTTGGGAGCAACTACTCTAATAATTAGAGTAACCGCTTTAATAATTAGAATAACTACTAAAGTAAATGCTAGAGTAACCACTCTAATAATTAGAATAACTACTAGAGTAATCGCTAGAGTAAACACTCTAATAATTAGAGTAACTACTAGAGTAACCGCTAGAGTAACTGCTCTAATAATTAGAATAACTGCTAGAGTAACTACTATCATCATACCCCCATGACTAAATGAAAACTCATCCTTGAGTATAGAAGAAGAGAAACAAGTTCTTTACAAAATATATTAGGGAGATGTGGACTTATTTGATTGACATGCAGAGTGACACAGAGAAAATAGATAAATACAGAAGTGCCCAAGCATACAATAGTACAATTACATACAAAATTGATGTTCATGACAATTAGGAAAGAACACCAATGGATCCAAAGGACATCCAACCCCTCTTGACAATAGAAGAATGAGGGAGAGGTAAAAGAGAGAAGTCATGAACAATCTCCCATGAGTGATATGATTGCATCCTCCTTGGTGACGACAGCCCTGCTTCCAATCCATGCTTCCCATTGCAATAACAACAAAAACAAGGATTAATATATATAATACATAAATAGTGGTTGAATACCTTATCTTGTCGGTGATTTTATCTAGCCAAGTTATGATTGTGATAGATTGCTTGTTTGATATTGTTAGTGGAAAGATTGATGAATGGGTTAAATAATAGAAGCGATTCATACACTTCGGAGAAAGCTTGATACAAGGAGTAGTGGAAAGAGGGTATTCAAAACAATAAAAAGGAATTCATTACAAACAGTTGTGAAGGTGCATACAATTTGGATGACATGGATGGGGTAAATAAAAAGAATTTAATTATAACAATGTCTAAGGGTAAAGAACTTAACTTAACCAAACCAAAAGATATGCAAGTGAGTCCTCCCCAAAGTAGGCTCATGCCCTTTATGCCTTGACAAACCCACAAACCAAAGAGTCCATAGGCTTTAGGAATGTCATTTGGAAGCAAGAGTTAAAAACTTACCCATAAGAATTCACCAAAGAAAAACAATGCATCAACCCAGAATAGACTAATGATAAAACCGACAATGAGGTGGAAAATGGGAAGAAAGATGAAGAGGAAGAATGGAATGGAATCCCAAGAACAAGGTTGTGTAAAGCCCCTTGTGTATTTCATGGTTAAGATAACTAAGTGGAACTCATCCAAAATCTAGACTCAAACCAACCACATTCAGTGATCTCACATCAATACACTTGGCCAATCCATCCTCTTAAGGCAACAAGAATGCTTCCACAAAGAGTGACCACCATCCCAAGAAGAGTGAGATGGAGAAGTAGGAAGCAAGAAAGGGCCTTAGTTAGAGGGAACCTTTAGGCATGGGTAACATGTGTTTCCAGTGCCATAATCAACGCTTGTAGCCCATATTTCTTTATTATGTCTAAGCGGTGTGCTTTGAATTCTCACCTTTTTCTCTTTTTTTTTTATGTTTATGCATGAGAACCACACCATGCAAAGACTTATTTTTATTCACTCAGCTTCTTGATATTTGAATAATGTCAGAATGGTGGAAAACCCAAGAAAAAGCATCCAAGCACCTAAGAGAATGGCCAACATCAATGCATCGAATCCCCTTGAAGTCACATCCTTTTCATCCTTTGAGTCTTTCCTTGGTTTGAAAAATACCTAGCCACCAATCCATTAACAAGTTTACTTAGAAAAAGGGAACTGTATAGTTCCAAGCCAAAGGAGACCATAGAGGTGTATGGATGAGTGGACGGTGTGGACTCATTGCCTATTTTACCAAAAGAACCATACCTTAATATCAGCATCATAATTCAAAGGTAAAAACCAAACATTAGCAATCAATATGATATAATTCAATCCACCATCATGAGACCATAGAGTTGTATGGATGAGTGGACGGTGTGAAATCATTGCCTATTTTACCAAAAGAACCATACCTTAATATCAGCATCATAATTCAAAGGTAAAAACCAAACATTAGCAATCAATATGATATAATTCAATCCACCATCATGAGCACTTATTAGATGACAAATAAAAGTAAATCAAGCAAACAAAGAAACAATAAAAACATGAACAATGGTGTAAAACAAAAATAAGAAAAGTTGAAAGAATGTGAAAAACAAAAAAATGTGTAAAATAAAAATGTGTAAAACAAAAATTCAAAAATAACTAAGGGCCTAGAATGGTTAGCATAAGTGGCCATCTCCCCCACGACTGAGTTGGAATGAGGAGATTTGAAATTATGAGCAGGGTTGTCCATTAACAGAGATAGCATGTGTACTAGCTATCCTAAACTCATGGAAAGGTTTGGTTTGTTGCACGTTGACCAAAAGTTTCTTATCCGGGCTCTTAAGTTTGTATATTGTCATGGCGCCTGAAGGAAAAGTTGCATAAATAATATAAGGTCCTTACCATAGTGTTTGAAATTTAGTACGTTGTGGCACATCTATGGGATTCCAGTAGAGAACCTTATCTCCTAGTTGATATTTAACTTTCCTAATTCTTAGGTCATGATGTTGTTTATTGAAGGCCTTGTGCAATTTGTTAGATGATAGGGCAGCTAATTAGTTTTCATCTAGCAAGTTAAGGGTTACTAACCATTATTTTTGTGCTAGATCAAGGTCAAGGTTGAGGTCACATGCTGTTGATAGTGTATGTAGCTTAGTTTGAATGGGAAGCATTGGTAATTTACCGTACACTAACTCATATGGAGAGTGGCCTATAGGGAGCTTTCATGTGGAGCGGTATGCCCAAAGAGCATCATTCAGTTTAGTGCTCTAGTCTCACCTAAACTTGCTAATGGTTCTTATCAATATCTTCATAATCTTCCTATTTGTGACTTTTGCTTGATTGTTCACTTGGGGTGGTATGGTGTAGTCAATTAATGCTCAACCCCTAAGCGTTGCATTAATTTTTGAAAAGATACACCTATGAAGTGTGTACCATTATTTGAAATAAGTGGCACACCAAACCTGTTTATGATTTGTTGTTGAATAAATCGTGCAGCTGTAGATGATGTACAATATTTAACAGCAGCTGCTTCGGCCCATTTTGTTAGGTAATCCATAGCAATAATAATATAAGCTTTTCCATTGGACATTGGTGTAATCAGCCTCATAAAATCAATTTCTAAAATGTTGAAGGGTTCTAATAGTTGAATTAATTGTTTTGGACCCTCCATTCTAGTAGTCATTCCCCCATCACGTTGATAGCACTCACAAGATTGGATGAAATGATGGGTGTCCTGAAATAATGTAGGTCAATAATATCTTGTAAGTAGGATCTTGATGGTTGTCCATCTCCCAGTGTAATGATCCCCACAAGGACCCTCATGAGTGTCTTAGAGGACTCCCAGTTGCTCTATATCAGGAACACACCATCAAACCAAGCCATCAAGAAACACTTTGTAAAGTTGCCCATTGATCTTCATAGGGTACTTGGCTTGGTGTTTGTTCTTAAGGTTTAACTCTTGTGGTGTTTGTTGGGCAAGGAGATAGGTAAGAATGCTACTGTACTAGTTTGTCTCCATGGGTGATTGATTATTCACTACACCATCAAAGAGGAATTCATTAGGAAAATGATCAAAAATTGGATACTCATCCTCTTTGTTGTCCCATTACAATCGAGATAAATGATCAGCAACTACATTCTTGGTGCCCTTGCGATCAATCATTGTTAAATTGAACTCTTGTAAGATTAAGATCCATTGCATGATATGAGAGCTTACCATTGGCTTATTCATGAGGAACTAGATTGCACTATGATTTGTATGTATATATACTTTATATCCCAATACATAGTGTCTAAACGTTTCTAGTGCAAACACTACAACCATTAATTCTTTCTTTGTGGTAGTGTAGTTAAGTTGTGCACTAGCGATACTTCTACTTGCACAGTGGATGTAATAAGGATTCTTCTAGTCATCTAATTATGTAAGTATGGCTCCTAAAGCACAGTTGGACGCTTCAGTCATGATGTGGAATGGTTTGGACTAGTCAGGAGCTTGTAGAATGGGTGTTTCTACTAGCTTTTGTTTTAGAGTTTGGAAAGAAAATTCGCATTTCTTTGTCCACTCGAAAGGTACGTCCTTTTTTGTTACTTCCACCAATGGTTTGGAAACCTTTAAAAATTTCTCAATAAATCTCCTATAGTAGCCAATATGTCCAAGGAATGATTGAATATCTTTGACAGTTTCTGGTTGATGGGTAATTCTTTGGATAATTTTGATTTTCTCGGGGTCTACCTCTATCCTTGTGTGTGAGATTTTGTGCCCTAGTACTATGCCTTCTTGGACCATCAAATGGATTTTCTACTAGTTGAGCCTCAAATTGGTTTTTACACATCTTTTTAACACTTGCTCCAACCAGTCCAAGGCTTGATCAAAGTTTGCTCCATAAGTGGAGAAGTTGTCCATAAAGACCTCCCTATCTGCTGTTGGAATATGCTTAGAACTAGTCGTTGAAATGTTGTAGGGGCATTGCACAAGCCAAATGGCATCTATTTGTATGTGAACATTCCCCAAGGACTGGTGAACGTAGTCTTGGCTTGGTCTTCTAGAGCTATTTGTATTTGGTTATATCTATTATATCCATCTAGAAAACTGTAATAGCGATGCCCTATGATGGTGTCTAATACTTGGTTGACAAATGGCAATGGAAAGTTATATTTGAATGTTGCCATATTTAGTAGCCTAAAATCTATGCACACCCTCCATTTGCCTTCCTTTTTAGGCACAATAACTAAGGGGCTAACCCATTCACTATCAGCAATGGGGTATATGAACCCAGTCTTGAGAAGCTATTTAATTTCTTCCTTAACTACTTGCTTCAGCTTAGGGTTCAATCACCTCTGCAGTTGTCTTTGAGGCTTCATGGAGGGGTCAATGTAAATTCTATGTTGGGATATCCTAGGATCTATTCCAATTAATTCAGGATATGATCAAGCGAAGGCTTCCGATCATTTATTTATTACCTTTAGCAGTTCTTCTTTCTGTTGAGGAGCAAGCTTAGCGTTGATCATTATCAATTTTTCATTTTTAAGGAATGTGTATTCCATATTGGTGGGCAATGATTTCAGCTCAAGGGGCTTGTGCTTAAATTTCTCAAGGATTTCCAACTTCTCCTAGTTGAGATTTTGAAGGTTAAGACTTGGAAGTTGGTGGTGGACTTGCTCTAATGCGTCAATGATATCGATGTAAGCATAAGTCAAACCCTCAGTTGGTTCCATGCATATGAGTGAACTACTTTCTTGATTAGCAATCAGCCACTGGGTGTCTTCCTGTCGTGTGGCTGATGCATACAAGCATCTTTGTATGTTAATGACTTGTGCACAATGATTGCATGTAGGCAATGCTAAACTTTGCACAAACCATGATCTCTGCACTCCATTACACCCTGTGTCACTATATGCGATGCACAAAAATTTCTTCTTCTCAATCTTTTCGAATGTATTTTCCTTTGATATTTCTAGGAAAAGATTGCAGATTCCTAGGCATGCGTTGATGGTGCTTAGCCATGCTCTTCCCATTATGATTGGAAAGTCCCCTTACCATTGTTTACCTGAATCACTAGGAAGTTAGCTGGGTATGACCACCCACAAATAGTGGTAACAATGTCTTCCACAAATCCCAATGGGACAGTGATGGATTGGTTGGCTAACTCTAGCGGATGTTGCTTTTTTTCAATGGAGGAAGGTTCTAGGCCTTGTACATTTCTTGAGAAATCAAGTTGACACTGAAACCTGAATCCAAAAGAGCCTTGCACGGTGCATTTCCAATGATTTGTAAGTATATCAGAGGACTCCTAGGATCAGTGAATTTCCTAGGAAGGTAGCCATCGTTGATCCAATTGGTGAAGACATGTGTTAGCATGAATGTATGCATTGAGTGTGGTGATAGGGTTGAAGGGGGCTCCAAAGTTTTGATTGATACTGAGGCATCTAAGGAATAGTTGCTTGTGATTGCAAGGGCTTGGTTGGACTGTTGGTTCTAAAGAAAGGTCTTTTCTTCATGTGGTTGTTGGAACCAATAGTAGGTTGAGAGTTAATAGCCCTTGTGGTGTTACATTGCTGCAGAGAGGTAGGGATTTTACCTTGCATCATAGGAGCAAGTGGTAGTGGAGCTATTGGTGGAAGAGATGCAGCTAGATGAGAAGGATGATATACTTTTGGAATATCACCTTTAGAAGAGGGAGTCCCATAATACTCACAAGCTTGGTAGTGAGATTGAGGAGTGACGTGACCAGTAGAGTCACATAGGGAGATTGGCTACTGCATGTAATATCCATATGGGTCAGGTTGTTGGTAAGGATACTGTTGCCTTGGTGGTGGGTTCCCCATGATTGTGGGTGCTACCACTGTTGATATTGCTCAATCGGTTGTGGTGGAGTTCCACTGAAATAATATGTTAAGGGTTTGTGGAATTGCCTTGGGTTACCTTGAGGATAAGGTAACCATCGGGGCGTTTACCTTTTGTTTAATCATGGGTTGAGTGCATACACCCCAGACTCTTACAGATGTGAGATTACAAGGAAACATCCCTTAGGATGGTCATGTTGACATATCTCACATCCACTATCATTGTCTATTTCCGAATCGACAACCTCTTCAATGATGGTAACTTTGCCCTTACCCTTACTATGTGCATGTTCAACCTCTTTATTTGTTTTCTCACTACCTTGCTCTCTAGACTCCTATACTATTTTAAGAACAGTTTGAAATCTATTGTCTAGGGAATCTGACATTTGGTCTACCTTTGCCAAAACTTCTAATGTCATCTTTTGGATAGGCAAAGTTTTCCTATTCACCATCTCTTTGAGTGGTGACTCTTCTTCATCCTCACAAAATCTTACTCCCCTCTTCTGAAGGGAAGGATCTTGGTTATACGCTTTTGCACTTTCTCTCTTCCGTAGCTCACCTTCTTCCTTAGCAATTTGCTCCAATAGTCTTTGAATTTGATGGAACCTAAGCTTAAATAGTCTCCCTTGGGCACAAGTCCCAAGGGTTCTTCTTGTTTCATGCCTAATCCCATCCACGAGATGGCACAGTTGATTCCTTTGTGAATAACCATGGCCAGGAAAATGATGTAACAGTGCATAGTATCGGCCCATGGTAGCATCCAAGGGTTCATGTCCTCCTTGTTTTGAGCCTTGGATTTGCTTTTGCAAGTTAGACACTTGGGAGTATGTTTGGTATTTGTCATTAAATAGTTCTAACATAGTACTCCACCTACGAATAGATTCCAGTTCTAAAGACTGGTACCAGATTTCCGCTTCTTTAAGTAATGTCTATGGGAACAAATTAAGTTTTTGCCATTCGTTCTCTATGTTTTGTAAGGCACACGCATCATGGAATGCTTGTAAATGATTCTGAGGATCAGCGTTGTATTCCCCTTCAAATCGTGGAATGTTGTTCATATCTAATCTCTTAATCCTACTATCTTTTTGATGCCTTTTTGGAATTTTAATAGCCTCAATTATGTCCAACATACTTCGAGTAGTGAGGATGGGTTCATCATGATCATCTCGTCCATGGTGTCTATGATGCATACGTTGTTCCCTACTCTCCCTTCTTCTATGTCATGACTCTCTAGAGTGCCCTTGTCCCCTTTCCTGGCTGTTTCATCTGTGACTTCCATTTTTCCTACCTTTATCCCCATGGTCTTTTTCTTTATGACCGTGTCCAGATATTGAAGGAGAGGATGAAGGAGATGATGAAGGTAAAGAAGAAGGAGAACCATCACCATGATGGTGTTTGATACCTTCTCTTCTGTAGTCTCGGCCTCGATTGCAATTGCGATCAGAATATCCATCTTTATCATGAGTTCGTATCCCTTTTTCAGATCCTTTGTGCCTATGGGTATCAAAACTTGGGTTATGAATAGTGGAATGAAGGTTTTGATACATAACACCTTGGACAAAGTCAAGGGGAGGAACATCGTTATGTGGGTAACTACCTAAGGTAGGTTCACCACCCTCATTTTTGCTTAAGACATGTGGGGCATATTGGGACCACTTACCCTTCAAAGACTTATGATGTATCTCTTGTTGCAAGTCCCTTTGATGTTGTGCCTCTATGGGATGATATTCTCTCAAGTCATGGTCTTGCACAACGTATTATGCATGTAAGTGTGGCATGCCAATTTGTGTGAGACCACGAAGAAGCATGCTTGGGACTGAACAATTGAGAGGTAACACTATGTTACCTTCTAAGTCTTGCCAATGCAATTGTTCATCTTGATGGAAAATAAAGGTGAAGTCTGGTATATACTCATTGGGATGAATATATACCACTCAAACTTGTTAAGGGACTTGCAGATCAACGTAATGTGTATTACGCCGTTGACTATTTCCTATTTTAGACCTAGAAGGAGACATACTTGTCTGTTTAGTGTGTAATGTATTCTTGTTTATTATTTTCTCAACCAACCCTAAGGGTTCGTTCCAATGATGTGAATGATTTCCTATGTTCTAGTTAGCGCACAAACAACTAAGTCCTTGGCAATGATGCCAATGATGAGCGGTGAGGTACCCCTATGCTCAACCATACAAATATGAGCGTTTTACACATGATCTAGTTGAATTCTAAGGATTAAGTGCTTATGTGCCCTTGTGCAACAAGGATGGGTTGGTTGATCATTGTCTTCCCAAGCTTACCTATATGTCACGATTGAATGGTTAAGTAAGCTTGAGGCATATGATTTTTATAGCTTTTATGTTTTTATGTCTTACACTAGTTGGGAAGGAGAGAGGTAACTAAGTGACTAATTTAACTTAACTTCTCATTAACTAAGTTCTAACTAATCCTAACACTAGCATCTGTTCCCACTTTTCATACACATCCTAAACCAGTGCAACACTGCTGGGATTACCAAACGCTAATTGTTACTGCATTACTAAGCATTACACACATGCTTGAAGTGGTTATGCTTGTGTAATTTAACGATTTTCTTAATTGATCAAAATGAATTGCTGTGCTAATAACATAAATGTAAAGTGCATAAAATAAAATAAAATAAAATAAATGCATAAGAAATAAAATAAAAGAAATGCTTAGGAAAAAAAATCTCAAGTGTTGCAAGGATGAATCAAAGAGCTCATCTTTATTGCCAACACAATGGTGTGTTTAGGTACATCAATGCTTGAATAAAGATCCGTCCACACTTAGACCTCCTGCTGCGGGCACTTGGAAAATACTCTAACTTTCAAACAAACTACAAGAGTTTCACTACTTGACTGCTAAAAGACTTTTTCACAATTGTGTGCTTGGGCACTGTATTTATAGACTTGGGAGAAACTACTCTAATACTTAGAGTAACTGCTCTAATAATTAGAATAACTACTAAAGTAATCGCTAGAGTAACCACTCTAATAATTAGAATAACTACTAGAGTAACCGCTAGAGTAACCACTCTAATAATTAGAGTAAATGCTAGAGTAACTACTCTAATAATTAGAATAACTGCTAGAGTAACTACTATCATTAGTAATCCAAGGCAGTTCCACCAACCCTTAACATATTATCCGAGTGGAACTCCATCACAATTGAATGAATAGTATCAATGGTGAAAACACCCACAATCATGGGGAATGCCACCACCACGTCAATAGTACCCTTACCATTGACTTGACCCATACGAGTATTACGTTTAGTAGCCGATCTCTCCATGTGACTCTACTAGTCACGTTGCTCTTTAGCTTCACTACCAGATCCTCTAGTACTATAAAACTTCTTCTTCTAGGGGTGATGCTCCACATACATACTATCCTTCTCATCTGTCTACATCTCTTCCACCCTTGGCTCCATTACCACTTGTTCCAAATATGCAGGGCGAGCTTCCTACCTAGTCGAAATAACGTAATGCTACAAGGGCTATCAATCTTCAACTTACTGCTGGTTCAAACAACCGATCAAAGAAGAGACCTTTTTTTAGAACCAATAGTCCAACCAAGCCCTTACAACCATAAGTGGCTAATTATCCAAATGCCTTATCATCATTTGAATCTTCGGAGCTTCCTTCGAACCAAAAATCACACCCAATGCATACTATCATGTTAATCCATGCCACCACTGATTGGATTAAAGCTAGCCATCTTTCTAGGAAATTATCTGATCCTGGAAGTCCTCTTATTTATTTGCATATCACTAGAAATGAACCTTGAAAAGCTCCTTGAATTCAGGTTCTAGTGTTAGTTTGATCTCATAGGAAATGTATAAAGCCTGGAACCTACCTCTGCTAAAGAAGAGTAATATTCTTTTAGAGTTGGCTGACCAATCCATCACCATTTTATTGGGACTAGTGGAAGATGTTGTCACCACTATTTATGGGTGGTCGTATCCAGCTGATTTTCTAGTGATCCAAGTCAACAACTGTAACGGGGACTTCCCAATTATAATGGGAAAAGCATGGCTAAGTACGATTGATGCATGCCTAGGAATACGTGATCTTTCCCTAGGGATATAAAAAGAAAATGCATTTGGGAAGATCAAGAAGAAGAAAGTTCCATGCATCGCATACAATGACATAGGGTGCAACTGTGTGCAGAAGTCCTAGTTTGTACAACACTTAACATTACCTACATGCAACCAGTGTGCACAAGTAACTGACATACAAAGATGCCTTTATGCAGCAGCCACAAGACAGGAAGGCATCTAGTGGCTAATAGCTGACCTCGAGAGCAATTCAACTTTATGCATGGAACCAACTGAGAGCTTGACTTGTGCTTATATCGATAGCATAGATGAATTAGAGTAAGTCCATTACCAANGACCTCGAGAGCAATTCAACTTTATGCATGGAACCAACTGAGAGCTTGACTTGTGCTTATATCGATAGCATAGATGAATTAGAGTAAGTCCATTACCAAATTCCAAGTACTAACATTGAAGTTATCAACTAGGGAAAGTTGAAAATCTCTGATGAGTTTAAGTGAGAGCCCCTTGAATTAAAATTGTTGCCCACTAGTATGAAGTATGCATTTCTCAAGAATGAAAAATTGGTAATCATTAATGCTAAGCTTGCTCCTCAACAAAAAGAAAAATTGCTAAAGATGGTAAACAAATGGTCAAAAGCCTTTGCTTGGTCATATCCCAAATTAACCAGAATAGATCCTAGGATATCCTAACATAGAATCTACACTGACCCCTTTATGAAGCCTCAACAATAATTGTAAAGATGAATGAACCCAAAGCTTAAGCAAGTAGTGAAGGAAGAAATTGAACAACTTCTAAAGGTTGGGTTCATCTACCCCATTGTTAACAATGAATGGGTTAGTTTATTAGTCATTGTGCCTTAAAAAGATGGTAAATGGAGGGTGTGTATAGAATTTAGGCTACTGAACATGGCAACATTTAAAAACCATTTTCCATTACCATTTGTTGACCAAGTCTTAGATACCATTGCAGGGCATTGCTATTATAGTTTTCTAGATGGTTACAGTGGGTACAATCAAATCCAAATAGCACTAGAAGACCAAGCCAAAACTACGTTCATAAGTCCCTAGGGGACATTTGCATATAGGCAAATGCCGTTTGGCTTGTGCAATGCTCTAGCAACATTTCAACTTTTGGTTCTTATTATATTTCAGCAGCAAATAGGAAATGGTGTGAAGGTCTTTATGGATGATTTCTCCACCTACAGAGTGAGCTTTGAACAAGCATTGGACAGATTAGAGTAAGTACTAAAACGATGTGTTGAAACCAACCTAAGGCTCAATTAGTAGAAAAGCCATTTAATGGTCCAAGAGGGCATTGTGTTAGGGCATAAAATTTCACAAACAAGGATAGAGGTAGATCCTGAAAAAATTAAAGTCATCTAAGGAATCACCCATTAATCTAAAACTATAAAAGATGTTCGATCATTCCTTGGACATATTGGGTATTATAGATGCTTCATCGAGAACTTTTCAAAGATTGCAAAACCGTTGGTGGAATTAACAAAGAAGGACGTACCCTTTGAATGGACCAAGGAATGTGCACTAGCTTTCCAAACCTTGAAGTAGAAGCTTGTAGAAACACCCATTCTACAAGCTCCTAACTGGTCTAGACTATTCCATATAATGACTGATGTATCCAATTTTTCTTTAGGAGCTATACTTACACAGTTAGATGACCAAAAATGTCCCTATTACATTCATTGTGCAAGTAGAAGTATTGCTGGTGCACAACTCAACTATACCATAACAAAAAAAGAGTTAATGGCCATTGTGTTTGCACTAGAGAAATTTAGGAACTATGTATTAGGCTATAAGGTATTTGTACACATAGATCATAGTGCAAATTGGTTTCTTATGAATAAATCAATAGTGAGCTCTCATGTCATACGATAGCTTGTGATTTTGCAAGAGTTCGATATCATGATAATAGATTGTAAGGGCACCGAGAATGTTGTTGCCAATCATTTATCTTAGTTGCAATGTGATAACAAAGAGGACAAATAGCTAATTTCTGATCGCTTTCCTGATGAACTCTTCTTTGTAGGTGTAATAAACAATCAATCACCCATAGATACAAACTAGTATAGTAGCATTTTTACTTATCTTCTCACATAAGAAACACCATAAGAGTTGGATGTTAGAAAGAAACAATAGTTTCTCCACTGAGTCAAACATTTCATGGAAATCAATGCACACCTTTACAAGGTATGTTCTGATGGCTTGGTCAACGTAGATTAATTGCGAGTTCTCCAAGATGCTCATGAGGGCCCTTGTAGGGGTCATTACACTAGGAGACAAACAACCATTAGAATCTTGCTTGCAGGATATTATTGGCCTACATTATTTTGGGATGCCCATCATTTTGTCCAATCTTGTGAGTACTACTAATGCGATAGGGGAATGACTGCTAAAATGGAGGGTTCACAATAGTGGATTCAACCCTTAGAACCCTTCAACATATGGGGTATTGATTTTATGGGGCCTACTACATCGATGTCCAATGAAAAAGCATACATTGTTGTTGTTGTTGTCTATTTCACAAAATGGGTAGAAGCAGTCGCCGTTACCGACTATACATCATCTACTGTGGCATGATTTGTTTAACAACAAATTGTAAATAGGTTTGGCGTGCCTCATGCACTTATTTTTGATAATGGTACACATTTTATAGGTGCGAATTTTCAAAAGTTGATGCAATGCTTAGGAGTTGAACATAAAATGACTACACCATATCATCCTCAAGTGAATGGTCAAGCTGAAGTCATTAATAGGGAAATCACAAAAATTTTTACACGAACCATTAGCAAATATAGGTGATATTGGAGCACCAAACTAAACTATGCTCTTTAGGCCTACCACTCCACATGGAAACTCCCTATAGGCTACTCTCCCTATGAGTTACTATACAGTAAACTTCTAACACTTGCTATCCAAGTTGAGCTCTGTACACTATCTATAGTATGTGACCTTAACCTTGACCTCAGTCTAGCATAGAAAGAATGGTTAATGAACCTTAACTTGCTAGATGAAAATTGATTAGCTTCCCTATCATCCAATGAATTGCACAAGGCCTTCAAAAAACAACATCATGACAAGAAAATTAGAAAAGTCACATAGCAACCAGGAGATAGGAATCTTTATTAGAATCCTACATATGTGCCACAACGAACTAAATTTCAAACATTGTGGGAAGAACCTTATATCATTCATGAAACTTTTCCTTCATGGGCTATGATGATCTATAGACTTGAAAGCTTGAATGAGAAATTATTGGTCAACATCCAGCAAACCAAACCTTTCCATGAGCTTAGAATGGCCAATACTAACACTACCTCTACTGATGGATAACCTTGCTCATTATTTTGGGTCTCCTCCTTCTAACTCAGTTGTGGGGGAGATGGCCACTAATGCTAATTATTCTAAGCCCTTAGTTTCTTTTTTCTTTTTTGTTTTTTACATTTTTCATATTTACTTATTTTTTTCTTACACTATTGTTAACATTTTTACTATTTCTTTCTTTATTACATTTTTTTTTGATTTATTCTCACTTATCATATAATAAGTGCTCATAATGGTGGATTGTACTATAATAGGGTTGCTTACTAATGTTTTGTTTTTACCTTAACTTTTAATGTTGATGCTAAGATATGGTTTCTTTTGGTAAAATAGGTAATGAGTCCATGTCATCCATTCATCCATTCAACTCTTTGGTCTCCCTTTGTTTTAGAAATTTACTATCCCTTTTTCTAAGCAAACCTATTAATGAATTGGTGGCTTGATATTCTTCAAAATAAGGAAAGATTCAAATGGATTGAAAAGGATGTGACCTCAAGGAGATTTGACGCATTTGTATTGGCTATTCTCTTAGGTACTTGGATGTTTTTCATAGGTTTTTTCCATTCCACTATCAACTAATATCAGGAATTTGAATAAATCAAATAAGTCTTTACATAGTGTGGTTCTCACATTAAAAAAAAAAACAACTGGTGGGAATTCAAAGCACACCCCTTAGACACAATAAAGGAACATGGGCTCTACACACTAGTTATGGCACTGGAAAGACATGTTACCCATGCCTGAAGGTTCCCTCTAACTAAGGCCCCTCCTCACTTCTTGCTTCTCTATTCCTCCTTTTGGAATGGTGGTTGCTCTGTGAAAACATTCTTGTTGTTCTAGGTGGATGGGTTGGTCAAGTGTGTTGATGCGAGGTCACTGGATGTGGTTAGTTTTAATCTGGATTTGGGCTGAGTTTTATTAAGTCACCTTAACCACATAATATACAAGGGACTTTACACAATCTTGATTTTGGGATTCCATTCCATTCTCTATTCTCTTTCCATATTACTTCCCATATTCTACATCATTGCCTATTTTATGATTAGTCTATATCTTAGTTGATGCATTATTATTCTTTGGTAAATTCTTGTGGGTGAATTCTTAACTATTGTCTCCATATGTCATTCCTAGAGCCTACGGACTCTTTGGTTTGTCGGTTTGTTAGGGCATAAAGGGCATGAGCCTGCTTTAGGAAGGATCCACTGGCATTCCTTTTTAGAGCAATTGTTAAGTTCTTTCCCTTAAACATTTCTTGCAATCAACTATTTCTCATTTCACCCCATCCATGACATTCATTTTATTTTTCTCTTCCCTTCTATGCATTTTTATTGGCTTCACCATTGTTATTCCTCTTCTCTCCCATTTTCTTTCATTTTTCATCCTATTACTACTAGAGGTTCGCTCTTAGTCATGGGGGCTGTCACAAATTTTTCCATTCCATTACTTATCTCACCCCTACACCTTGGGTAGTTATCAATTACAAACCTCTAACCCAGTGTTTGTCATACCCACAACCTAGTTAATGTACTTCATATCAAGGCAAGGTATCAACTACATTATATCTTATCTATCCTTGCTAATTCATGATTGTGTTGTGCATGCAGATGATGATCACATGAACAATGAACTGGGATAGGAGGGAGCACTTGGGATGGATTGGAGCAAGAGCATTTACACAAGGAACAAGCTTGATCATGTGTCCATGGATGAAGAATAGTGTGCACACTTTTGACATTGGCAACAACGTGCCTCATTTTCTTTTCTCTCTCTCTCTCTCTCTCTTCAAGCTATCAAATGAGGGTCTGGATGTCATCTATCTACAGTGTTCACCACAATGGTTATGAACACCAATGTTGTAATACGTTTGTCAATCTGTTCACCTGGCACTTTGAGTCTATCATTCTATGTCATCGTTAGTTGTCATTCAGTCAATAATCCCATACCTTCCCAATATTTTGTAAAGAACTCGAGAACAATTTTTCATTCAGTTGTGGAGGTATGATGAGTCTTGATATTGGACCCTTGATATCAGATATGTGATATCGGAGATGCTAAAGTGATATCAGACATGTGATGTTGGAGACTGTCTCATTGCCTATAAATAAGAGATAGGGACACTTGGTTTGGCATTAGTTTTTCTAGTTCTTAGCTAAATTCTTGCATTTTTTTGTATTCTAAAGTTAGAATTATTTCTGAGTGCCTGTAGTAGGAGTCATAAAGTGAACGGATCTTTATTTGAGCATTGTGTACCTAAGCACACCTTGTGTCTGGAAATAAAGACAAACTTTGTGATAAACCTTGCAACATTTAGAATAGCTTAATTATTGCATTTCATGTTATTTAATGCTTTCAATAGTTACTTAATGTTATTTAATTGAAGTATTAATTATCAATTATCAATGAATTAGCACACTCAGTATGACCACTTTGAGCATACGTGGAACACTTGGTAACCCAGTAATGACTAGCGTTTGGTAATCCTAGTAGTGTTACACTGGTTTAGGATGTGTTCGGAGAGTGGGAGCAGATGTTGGTGTTAGGATTTGATTCACATTAGAGTTATAAAAATCCATTAGTTAATTAAATATTTTCATTGCACACACTTAGGAGGCTAAGATAGAAAAGATTAAAAACATAAAAATCATATACCTTGAGTTTACTTAACCATACAATTGTGCCTTACAAGTAAGCTTGGGAAGACAATGACTACATAACTCATCCTTGTTCTACGTAGGTGCATAAGCACTTAATTCTTGGAGTTCGACCAGATCACGCATGAATGCTCGTATTTGTATGGTTGGGCGTAGGGGTACCTCGCTGCTCATCAATATTTATAAATAGATGTAATGACTTCATAATTATGTTAATGTTTCTTAAGTATTTCCAAGGGTTATACTTGCTATTGTTTTTGCGTACAAGTTTTGCAATGGTAGTGGAATGCTTAGAGGACTTAATTTTTAGAAGTATTCATAGCTTACCATGTTAGGACAAATGTGATCAAAGCTTCGTAGACTAAGAAGGACTAAGGTTGAATAATCTCAAGTCTCTATATGTAGATCCATAGGTGAACAACAGGTTTTCAAGGAGGAGGAAGGAGAAGAACTTAGATTCCCTAATCCAAAACCTACAGAAGCTTCTCTAGAAAGGCCTCCACTTAGAAGTAGATTGGGAGGTAGGTAGTCATGTTCTTGATCTTTGGGTAGAGCACATGTGTAGCAATAGGTGGTTGAACAAGTACCAGAGAAGGTAGCAGATGACAACGATGATGAATTAGATGATATCCGAGAGGATGTGGGTGCACATGACATTTAACAATGACCAATCCATAAGAAAAATAAGTATCATTAGTTCCTTAAACTTGATCCTCCTAAGCTCAAGGTGTTGTACAATGGATGAGCTTTTACAAGTACATCATGTAATCCTTTGTCTGGTACTAGCATGATGTAGAAGAGTTCTATCAAAACTTTGTAGCAAATGGTACCATGATCTTTATTGGCAGAAATATTATGCTTATTTCAACATTGATAATCTCTAGGATCACTAGATTTCAAAGTGATTTGGCCAATAATTGGTGGCCATGGACCTAGAAGATTGGGCCCAAGCTCAGGTTGAAACTTTTTCTTGAGGCCTTTAACATGGACAAAGTAGAGGTTAAGATATCTAAACTCTTGTTGGTTCATAATGATATGTATAAAATTTTCACATATAGTTTCTTGTCCATCGAATGACCATTGAGTATCTCTTCTCAAGGGGCTAAATTTGTGGCGATGATGCGGGGATAGTGCACCATCAACATCTTGTATTTTCTCTATAAGACCTTAATTTAGAAGATTGAAGACATGGATAGAGATAACAGGGAGGTCTATGCTTTTTTGGGATTAATAAAAAACTCTATGAACTAGCAAGCATAGCTAATCATGTGGGAAGACATTCCAAAATTATGAGAATGGTGAATTGGGAGAACATAATTGTGGTGGTCCGAAGGTAACATCTAGAGATCATTGGGACTATACCCAATTCAAAGGATGAGATGCCTTCTTTGAAGGTATCTTGCATCCATCCTTCAAACTAGCTCCTCCAATAGCAAACAAGAGCACTATTTACACTCCAAGCATCTTAGCATATATAGTTGCAATGAGATATTTGATTCGTTTTTCAACCTCCTAGTTTTAGCATTAGGCAAAGCCAAGAACCTCTTCATAGTAGTAGTTTTTGAATTGTTATGCATGTTGAAGATGAAGTGTAGGTTATTATAATTCATATTAAGGATTGGCTAGACCTTGGTAGCAATTTCTTAGACATGATGGGAGCCATCATGGATGATGAAGTTATAAAGAAAGACTTCTCCCTTGTTGGATGATCCATCAATGATCCATTGTGATGCTTCTATTTAGTCTTAGATTTATGTTCCTTCATAAAGTGTTTCCTCTTCACATGAATTGAAGCATAGCATGCATAATGTCTAACATACAACAAACGTCCTCCAGGTACCTACTTATTAACTTGGAACTAGCCATTGGGCAAAAGAAGAACAAAGGATTGATCTAGGTGCTAAGTTGCTATTGAGGAACATGGACATTATGGTGAAGACTAAACTCATTAAAGCACAAGCCAAGTTAGAAACTATAGATGTTGATGAAATTTCTATCTAAGGAAGCTATAGAGAAGTTAGGCTAAGGTACGATGGTTGTAGAAACAACTCAAAAATATTATACGATTAGTATCGATACCTTATACAATCACTCTAGAGGTATAGATTGAGCATCTGTAGGCTAAGTTATTTCAAGAGTGCTAGGTTGGTGAAGAATTCTTATTTATAAAAAATAACCTAGAATTGCAAATAAAAATGCTAAAGAATCAATCCCAAGAGTGGAAAAAGATGAGCAAAGAGAAAGAGAAGTAAGTACTCTCCCTTTTTCAATAGGTAGGATGGTTGGAGGATGAAAGTTAAATCATTACCTAATTTAGGATAAATAGATTTGTATAGAAAAGAAGTGCTAGAACTTATGGTAGGAATTAACAAATAAGACTACTAGGGAAATTGATGAACTAAGGAAGATTCATTTGATTGTGCATGTAACCTAGGATGTTAAGGTATGTAGATTGCATAAACTTGTAGCTCTACTTAATGAATGAGTAATCTAAGTGATGTGTGATGTAAAGGAGAAATACAACACCTTGCACAGTAAAATTTGATAAATGGAAGCAAGTGAGCCAAAATTGCAGGAAAAGATGGACCTATTGGAGAACATGTACATCCTCTACCATGAAGTAGCTATCATAGTTCTTGAGAGGAGGCTTAAGAAGGAAAAAGAGGAAATGAAGGTAGAATAGAGGAGGTATCTTTATGTGGTTCAAAATTTTGTAGGACAACCATGGATAGAGCTAGAGAAAAAACTTCATCGAGTGGTGGTTGAGGGTGATGTGATCTAACATGAAGTTTTGTAGGCAAGGAGAAGTCAAAAGCAATTCCAAAAAAGTGTAGAAGAGCAACATCAAGTACTTTTGTGAGAGAAAGGACTGATGCATGAACAAAATCAGCAACTTTGAGTAAGGGTAATGGGTCTTAAGTTCCAACTTTAGAGATTCTACATGTTAACATCTAGCTGTTTAGGCTTTCCATACTAAGCAAGCACATTAGAGGGCTTCTTCTCTTAGCCATAATCCCCTTGAAATTCTCAATGAGGTGGACTATATTATATTATAGTTATGATCTATATATTTGTATAGTTGTATTCCTATGCATTAATCATGTCATGTATCTAGTCCTAGTTTTATGTCTAGGGTGTTAAAGCTATGGAACTAGATTTACTCAGTCATGGGGTAAATGATGAGTTATCTAGTGGCATTTTGTATGTTGATTGTAAGCCTTGGACTTAGGAACTATTTTACACTCTATGTTTATGTTTTTTACATGCATGGTTGAGGTTTCTACCTTTCAAGTTTGCATATTAGCCTCCGATTTCATACTTGCAAGTTTGATGCATGTTTTAGGTTTCTTAAGATGTTTCTAGCTTTGAGAAACTTAGAGGATCATTTTGACATGTTTCCTAGTTGATGAGCAACAAGTATCCCCTATAGCAACCATATGAATCACAAGTGTTCACTAGTGATCTAGTCAAATTCCATAGACTTAGTTACGTAAGTGGTTGATATTCCTAAATAGAGAATTGTGGAGTTGCAAATTTTTGTCTTCTTAATCCACACTTATGTATAGTTGTATGTATGGTTAAGTGTGGTTAAGGTATAAGATGTGTATTTTTATAATTATTTTTATTATATTTCCTCCTAATTGCTTAACAATAAAATGAATGTTTAATAATTAAATTGAATAAAAAATTCCTAAGTTAGTTAACTTGACATGAAGGAACCAATCCCACTTTCAGTATACATCATGAACTTATACTAACACTCCTAGGTTACCAAGTGTACACTACTAGGTGTACCAAGTGGGCACTACTAGGATTATCAAGCATTAGTACATTATGCTTAAAGTGGTCATATTCATGTGCGTATGATTAATCATATTAATTAACTAAGAACATGGAAGTAAATTGCATATAAAGTAAAGTATTGAAAGGAAATAGTAAACTATTCTAAGTGTTGCAATTGATGTAGGAAATCTAGATTTTATTGCTGATCATGACATTGTGTCCATGTACATGAGCATTTGAATAAAACTTTGTACAATCTCATATATCCATGAGCACTTAGATGAGAATATTGTAACTTTGGAATGAAGAAACTACAATAATTTGGCTAACTCTATTATCAAAAGATGTCATAAATGCAAGGGGTACACACATTTATATAGGCAACAACTACATCAATGTCAATGTATATGCGTTAATGCATCTTACCATGTGTTGATGGGAATACATCGATAAGCATCCATTAAGGTAGCTTGTCTTGTTTATGTTTCATCATACCCCATGACCAACTAAAAACTTGTCCTTGAGTGAGCAAAAGTAGGATCAAGCTTTTTACAGAATTTGGGGAAGTATGGAATTTAATAAGAGGAAGATAGACTAATTAACTTTAACTAACCATGAGTGCCAATTATAAAAAAATTAGACACTTTAACAAAATTTTAGTAGGTGCCTATAAAATAACTAAAGATGTAATAAATTCTCAGAAAATGTCTAGAGGTGGAGGCTTCAATGACTCTAATAGTCCTTCATCTCAGGTAGGAACTAGCAACTTGCTTCTCCAACTCAATCCTCATCTTCCCTATTGTTTGCATCATCAAGTTTGCATAATGGAGGTTGGAAAGCTTTATGTATTCAGTCATCACTTAAATTTGCAACTCCTTTAGGTGAATCTTCACCTTGTTATATGGATTCAATCCATCAAAGATGGTCACCTCATTGTTGATGTTGCTGGAAGGTTTGCCTCACCAATTGGATCTCCTTTTCATTGACCTTCCTTGAGCAACCCAACCTAGTCATTGTAGTTATATTTTACCTATTCAAATTTTAGGGCCTCATTCCTCTAGGTAGCTACCTCAATTATGATCTTTTGATGAAGAGCTTAGACTTCCTTCATTTAGAAATTTTAATATCCTGTTACCAACCTTGTCAGATCCAAGTTTTCCTTGATGAGTTGCTCCTACTGTTGGTGTATGAATTTGAACATCTAGTTCTTTTATTGCTCAACATTTCATAGGTAGTGGTTATCCTTGGTGGGAACTAAGTTTTGTTTTTAGACTTGCAACAAGTCCCTGTCAGTGTTGATAGTCATAGCTTTTGACAAGGACACGTTGAAGATTGCTACCTTCTTTGCATTCTCAACATCTTGGAGTTTTAGTTGAAGCTATTGAAAAGCTTTATCTCTTATAAGCTTAGGCCTATGAATGGTAAGTTAGATACAAGGGATTGCAACTCATAGCTTTGGCCACCAATCGCTAATTGGTTGTGGTGGTCTCCTTTAGTTATGCATTGGTAATTAAAAACTTACCTCTTGTCTTGAGGAGTTGTAAATGGTTTGCGGTGATTTCATTCAAAAGATTAAAGATCTTTAAAAGTGGTTACCATGCTCCAACCAATCTTTCTAACACATCCTCATGTTGGGCAACACTCATCTAATCATTCTCTACTCCTATGAATACATGGATGTCTACCATGATGGTAATGTTAGGTACGACTATTGTAGGAGCATTTAGGATTTCAACCACCTTGTTAGTCATCATCTCTACTGCTATCTCCTAGTCCTATTATGGCATAACTAGGATGGTTTCCCCATCACATTCCACAAACATAATGGATAAGGCTGTATCATTCCCTAAAATCTCAAGGAATGTTTGTTTAGGAATGGATACTATGACCTCCATTGCACTTGGATTGGGCTTGATGAACACCTAGTTCCTTTGTGTGAAGAAGACTAGGACTATTTCACTTTCTAGCTAGTTGATGATCCTTGTGACCTCATGGAGATGGCTCATGGCTAGATGATAAATAGAGGACTCCCCACCACTTGCAAAGCCTTACTATTGCTACAATTACTACTTTTGAAGTCTTCTATTTATTTTAGAATTTGCATGTACCTTTGGTGTACTATTTGGGATTCCAGGTGGTGGTGGTGGTTTCTCTTTTTCTTGTAGCTTTGTTATTGCCTTGTGTTTCATCATTTCCTATCATGATGTGGTAGGAGCATGGAAGGCCACATTGTTGGAATAGCAAGCTATTACTCCCCTTTTACATAGCTTACAAATGAGACATAGAAAAGGGAATGTCTTCCTTTCCTTGTTATTTTCCTTAAAATGTTTCTTAATTTCCAAGAAAATGAGTTAAGGAAGATTGACTAGGAACTTCCTGCTTAAAGTAGTGCATGCTTGGGTAGAGAAAGCCATAACTTTATTGGGCCTTATTATTAGGTTATGTCATAAGTTGCAATTTTAAAGTACGCTCTCTCTACCTTTATGAGAGCACCATACTCTTTCCAATCTACCCCATAACATTGTTGAATCCATTCCTTTTTAGCTTTTGGATTTGCCTATGTTGAGATCTCAACCAATTTGGTCCCAGTGTCTAGCATCTTGAGGACCTCTACAATGGCCTCAATCAAGTAGAAGATGGTTATATCTTTGATTTTTACCAATGCATCCCATTGGTTATTCCAGAAGAGATAGGTCTCCCCCATATACCATTCTCCATTGCTAGAAAGAATGGGCCACATGGAAGATCCTTGCAGTTGTGTGTAGACCTTCTTCAGTGCCAGCCGTAAGAATGGTCCAAAGTTCAACTCTTAAAGGATAAAAATTTGGACCTTCTTAGTCTTAATCTTCTTTAACTAGGCCTTGATGAGGCTGACCTCTAGGTTAGGCCTTGGCCTATGACCCTCATCTTACTTGGAGTGGCTAGTTTCCATGGTGAAAATTTATTGAACAAATTTCATTTTGAGCTCCTCCTGAAGGAGTTATGTGGCATGATTTATCTTGGTTAGTTGTTCCTATGGCTGCTATGGTTGCTGCTACTATTGGTTCCTTCCTTCCTAGGTTACTTTTCCTTGGACTACAAAGGCCCTCTTGCTTGTGGTCCTTGCTTTGGTGCCATTTGTGATTACAAATGTAACCTAGGATTAGCTTTTTACTTCATAACCCTTAGTTATTTTGATACCTTTTTTATTAGATAAGGTTATGTTTACTTATGGGGTGTTGAAAGTTGATCATTGAATGCTTGTTTGTGATATTGGCTAGGTGTATTATTTTAACATTATTTTATTGACTAGCTATTTGAATTTGTTTGTTAGGTTTAACCCTTTATGATAAGTAATTTAATATTATTTTAATGAGCTAACCTTAGGAAGTTAGGAAAATTTTAAAAAGTTTTCTGTAAGAAACCAAAAATTTGTGTTCCTCATGACATAGAGTTTACCTCTAGTAGCATGAGGATTGAAAAATAGGTGTAAATGGGTTAGTAGTTTGAGATCTGGGGTGCTTGGAAGATTTTTGTACTTTTAGAAATGGCAAAAACTCCTCTTACTATTTGGGAAAATGATGTAAGATGAGCTAAGTGTTGTAACTATTTATAGCATTTTTATGCTACATTGATGGGTATGCGTTGATTTATTCCACTCCATTGACGAGGATGCATGGATGCATCCATACTTAGAAAAATTGCACTTTATAAAATAAAGGAATTTTGACCTAGTTTGGAGATGAAATAAGAGCCCAATGAAAGCTAGAAAGATGCAGAATGATGGTAAGAACAAAGAAGAGGGTTATGTTGGATTAGGATAAGAGGCTCAAGTCGATGTAAACAAACTTAAGATGCCAAAATAAAGAAAAAACTAGATGTTTGAATATAATTTTATGGGATTTATCACATAAATGACCAATGGATAGGAATTTTAACATAAGGTAGACCAAAGGAAATGTAAGTGGATCCTCCCCAAAGTAGGTTGATGTCATTGATGTCCTTGGATGCTTTATTACAAGGAGTTTGTAGGCCCCAAGGATGATTAATGGTTAATTTGAGTTAAAACCCATATCCAATTAACTAATTATCTTAGCATTATGTGATCATCATAACAAATATATTAATTGATCATGATATGGGGTAGTGAGGTGGTATGTTTTTTATTTGAGAATGATGGTAGAGAGAGAGAATGGTAGGTAGGTGATCTACATCTAGGTCACATGAGATCCTTGTGAAGTCTATGATTAAGATAATTTGATATCATCCCATTCTTATTTGAGAAAAGTCCATTCCACTTTCAATGACTTTGCATTAACATATCCTTTCTCATCAACCATTAGGAGTTCATGATAATTCCAAAAGGATAATCACCACTCCAAGAGAAGAAGAAAAGAGAAGAAGGAAGGAAGATAGGACCATAGTTAGAGGGGTGTCTTCAGGCATGGGTAACATGTCTTTCTAGCCCCATAACTAGTTGTGTTAGCCCATTAACATGTCTAAAGTATGTGCTTTGAATTCCTATTTTTTTTTCATTGAATTCCTAAAGTATAGTGTCTAACTTGCATAAGTAGATCCAAGGATGGAAGCAAGGTGCTCATGAACCCTTGGATGCTGCCATGGGCCAGTATTATGCATTGTTACATCGTTGCTCGGGCCATGGTTACGCACAGGGGGATCAACTCCGCCACATCGTAGATGGGCTAAGGTACGAAACTAGGAGAACCCTTGGGACTTATGCCCAAGGGAGACTATCAGAACTTAGATCCCATGAGATTCATCTATTTTTGGAACAAGTAGCCAAAGAAGAAGGGAAGCTATGAAAAAGAGAAAACGTGGAAGAATATAACTGTGATCCTTCCCTCTGAAAGAAGGGAGTGAGATTCTGCGATGAAGAGGATGAGTCACCACTTGAAGAGTTGGTGAACAGGAAAACCTTGCCACTTCAGAAGCTAACAATGGAAGTATCGGCTAAGGTAGATAAAGTATGGAGCTCCTTAGACAGTAAAATTGAAGCTGTCCTAAAGATTATAGAGGAGTCTAAGGAGGAATGAAGTAGTGATAAGGACAAGAAAAAGTGGAGAGATTTAGGCCCTACACATGACAAGGGTAAGGGGAAAATAACTATCTCCGATGAGGTTGTGGATTCAGACATAGACAATGACAGTGGATGTGAGATCTACCAATATGACCATCCCAAGGGATGTTGTCCAATCATCTCACATTTACAAGAGTCTGGTGTGTATGCACTAAACCCGAGACTCAACAAATGGTAGACACCCCGAAGGTTACCTTATCCCCAAGGTAACCCAAGACAATTCTACCAACCATTAACATACTATCCAAGTGGAACTCCATCACAATCCATTAGACAACATCAGCAGTGGCAATACCCACAGTCATGGGGGATGCCACCACTGAAACAACAATACCCTTATCGGCAACCCAATCCTTATGGATACTTCATGTAGTAGCTAATTTCTCCAAGTGACTCCATGGGTCACACAACTCCCCAACTACCAAGTTCGGGAGTACTTTAGAAGGACTCCTTCTCCTTCGGGAGATGCTCCACATCCATACCATCCTTCAAATCCATACGCCTCTCTTCTACCGATAGTTCCCATACCACCTGCTCCAACAATGCAAGGGGAGCTCCCCACTCAACTGCAGCAACGCAATGCTACGAGAGCTGTGAACATTCAACCCGTTGTTGGTTCTGACAACCGCAAAAAGAGAAGACCCTTCTTCAAAGCCAAAAGCCCAGACAATCTCTCACAACCACAAGCGGTTGAGTCTGTGTACACTTCTCCAACAACTAAGGCTTCGGAGCACCCTTCAGTCCAACGACAGAGCTCAACGCATACAGTTATGTTAATACATACTGTAATCGACTGGATCAAGGTAGGTCATCTTCCCAGGAAACTATCTAACCTTAGAAGTCCCTTAATCTACCTCCAAGTCGCTGGGAATGAATCACATAAGGCACTTCTTGACTTAGGTTTCGGAGTCAACCTAATATTACGAGAGATGTATCAAGCCTGGAACCTGCCTCAACTCAAGAAGAGCAACATTCAACTAGAGTTGGCTGACTAGTCCATCACCATTCCCTTGGGATTGGTGGAGGACATCGTTACCACTATGTGTGGTTGGTCATACCCAGCTGATTTCTTGGTGATAGAAGTTAACAACAATGAAGGGGACTTCCCAATTATAATGGGAAGGGCATGGCTAAGCATAATAGACGGATACCAAGGGATTCGTGATCTTTCCTTGGAGATATCTAAGGTAAATATTTATGGGAAGATTGAGAAGAAGAAAGTTCCATGCATCAGATACAGTGACTTAGAAGAGGGTGATGACATGCAGGAATCATGGGTGATGCGAAATTTAACATCTCCTGCATGCAACTGGTGTGCCCTAGAAATGCAGATACAAAGGTGCCTGTATGTAATAACCACACAACAAGAGAACACCCAGTGTTTGACAGCTGATCAAGGAAGCAGCCCACCAACATGCATGGAACGAATTGGGGGAATAAATCATGCCCACAACAAAGGCACATATACCTTGAAATATGAGCGTCACCAACTTCCACCCCTTAATCTGAGAACATCAATGGGGAGAAGTTGGGCACTTTTAAGAAATTCAAATAGATGTTCATTATTTCGGATCTCTCCCTTTCCATTCAGTCATGGGGGAGATGGCCATCTATGCTAATCATTTGGGGCCCTCAGTTCTTTTTAGTTTTTGTTTTACACATTTTTGTTTTACATCTTTTTTTACACCTTTTTGTTTCACACATTTTTGTTTTACACATTTTTTGTTTTACAAATTTCTTTAACTTTTCTTGCTTTTGTTTTACAACATTTTTTATACCTTTTTCATTTTGTGTGTATGTGTGTGTGTGTTATCCATCTTGTACGTTTGTCACCCAATAAGTGTTCTTAATGATGGTATGAACTATTTTTCTATTGATTGTTAATGTTTAATTTTTACCTTTAAGTTATGATGTTGATACTAAGGTATGTTTCTTTTGATATGACAGGCAATGAGTTCACTTCATCCATTCATCCACAAGTTTCTATAGTCTCTCTTAGCTTAGAAATGTATAGTCCCTTTCTAAATAAGAACTATAATGAATCAGTGACTAGGTATTTCTCAAACTAAGGAAGGACTCAAGGATTGAAAAGGATGTGACTTCAAGGGAACTTGATGCATTTGTGTTGGCCATTCTCTTGGGTTCTTGGATGTGTTCTTCTTGAGTTTTCTTACCATTTTGATGTTACCCAATTATCGAGAAGCTGAGTTAACAAAAATAACAAAGTCTTTGCATGGTGTGGTTCTCACGCATAAACATATAAAACAAAAAAAGAAAAAAAAGAAAAGAAAGAAAGAAAGAAAGTGAGAATTCAAAGCACACCCCTTAGACAAAACAATCATTTGGGCTACAAGCACTAGTTATGGAACTCAAATAAAAATGTTCTCTCTAACTAAGGCCCTTCTCGCTTCCCATTCTCTCCTCCTTCATTTCGTTGGAATGGTGGTGGCTCTTGGGTGAAGGAATTCTTGTTACTTCAAGGGGATGGATTGATCGAATGCATTAATGCGAAGTCACTGGATGTGGTTTGTTTAAGGCTAGAGTTGGAATGGGATCTACTAAGTCACATTAATCACTAACTACACAAGGGGTTGTACACCACCTTGTTCTTGGGATTCCATTCCATTCTCTCCTCTCCATCCTTCTCTCCATTGTTTACCTCATTGCCGATTATATCATTAGTTTATATTTTGGTTGATGCATTGTTTTCTTTTTGGTAAATTCTTGTGGTTAAGACTTTCACTCTTGTTCTAAATGACATTCCTAGACCCTACGGACTCTTTGAATGTGGGTTTGTCAGGGCATTAAGGGCATGAGCCTGCTTTGGGGAGGACCCACTGGCATTCTAATTTGGTGCCTCAGTTAAATTATTTTTCCTTACATTTTTGCAACCTATATTATTTTTTTCATTTCCACCTTGACATCCATTTCATTGATGTTATCATTGTCTCCTTTTCTCCATGTTTCTTGATTCTTTTTTTTTCTCCATTCTATTGCTACTAGAGGTTGCTATTAGTCATGGGGGTACGGGGTCCAATTTTTTTGATTTTCTCTTAACCCCTTCACCTTTGGTAGTCACCACTCTGATATATCCAGATCCATATCAACCATACCACAACTCAGCCAATGGATCTTTCACCGAAGCAAGGTATCAACTGCATTGAAATGTATTTACCCTTGCTAATATAAGACTGTGTTGTGTGTGCAGATGGTGATCATCAACAATGGATTGGATCTAGAGGGAACACTTGGAATGGAGTGGTGCTAAAGCAACTATGCAAGGAGCAAGATCGATGATGCGCTTACGGGTGGACAATGAAAGGTGCAATCTTGGCGTTGGTAGCAGCAAAACTTCTCTCTCTCTTTCTCAACTGCCAAATAAGGCCTGATGTCAACTGTATAAGGTGTTCACTCTTGTTGTCATGAACACCAATTTTATCTTGTCTTGTAACGATGATCCATTCACATGTCATCCCATTAGTTCCATTTGAGTCAATAATCCCATACCATCCCAATATTTTGTAAGGAACTCGAGGACGAGTTTTTATTCAGTCAAGGGGGTATGATGGGATGCGATATCACATGAATGCAATATCACGTACGTGATAGCACGGTGCATCGCCAAGTCTATAAATAAGAGGTGGCTCTCCCTTTGTTTCACATTTAGATCTAGACCCTTAGTGAAACTCTGGCAGTTTTACCTCTCCAGAGATAGAATATTTTCCATGTGCCCATAGTAGGAGCTCCAAAGTGAACGAATCTTTATTCAAGCAAATATTATACCTGAACACATGTTTGTGTACAACAATAAAGATGAACTTCTTGGATAAACCTTGTAGTGCATGGAATAGGCTAATTAAGACTTCATTTACTATTATTTACTATTTACCATTTAATCGCTTTATTAGTCATTAAATCTTTCTCAACCCTTCTCTCCTAGTTAAGTGCCTCAGTACGACTGCTTCGAGCATGTGCTTTACGCTTGGTGATCCCAACAATGATTAGTGTTTGGTAACCAAGGTTGCATTGGTTCAGGGTGTGAACGGTAAGCGGGAATGGATGCTGACACTAGGTTAATTTAGACTTAGTTAGTTAGTTAAAGTTAGTAATTAGTCCCTTCATCCTTCACCTTATCAGCATAGGAGATAAAATCGAAAAGACATAAAAAAATCATATACCTCAGACTTACTTAACCATACACCATGACAACTACAAGTAAGTCTGGGAAGACAACGAATAATTAACCTTAAGTGTTCCATAAGGCGTGTAGGCACTTAGTCTGCGGAGTTCGACCGGATCGCATGTGCTACCCTCGTATTCGTATGGTTGAGTGCAGGGGTACCTCGCCACTCATCAATAGGCATTCTTTCTATTAGAAGTGTTAGTAGTTTTTTGTACATTGACTCATAAGGAGATTAAGCTATAGGAAGTTTCTAGGTTGATCAATAAGCCCAAAGAGCATTGTTGAGTTTCATACTTCTATCTTTCCTATATGAAATAATGGTTCATGTTAAGATTCTGGTCATCTCCTTGTTAGTAACCTCCACTTGTTCATTAGCTTGGGGATGATAGAGGATTGTCAATTTTTGTTATAATCCTAAGGATTGCATTAGCTTTTGAAAATTAGATCTAGTGAAGTGGGTTCTATTGTTTGAAATAAGTGCCCTTGGCATACAAAACCTACTTACCAAATTTTGTTGAACAAGCCTTACTGTAGTGGAGGATGAATAGTTAGAAATGGTTGCACCTTTAGCCAATTTCATGTAGTAGTTAATAGCGAAAATGATGTAAGCCTCTCCATTTAACATGGGATTTATTGATTCCATGAAGTCAACGCTCCATAGGTCAAATGCCTCTAGTGGTTGGATCCATTATTGAGGCCCTTCCATTTAGTCTATCATTCTTCCATCTCTTTGGTAGAGCTTGCATAAATGAAAAAAATGGTGAGCATCCCTAAATATCATTGGCCAGAAGTACCCTACCATGAGGATATTCACAACCATTCTTCTTCCTGCATAATGTTTTCCATAAGAACCTTCATAAGTATCTTGGAGGAACCACAATTAATTAGCATTAGGCATGCATCATTACATCAAGCCATCTACACAAACCTTGTAAAGGTTACCTTGGATTTCCATATAGTACTTGACTTGGTGAAGAAACTATTGTTTCTTCTTGTTATTCCATTCTTATGGAGTTTCCTAAGTTAGAAGCTAAGTGAGAAATTTTATCATACCAATTGGTACCCTTGGTCATCTAAACATTAATGGATTTAACAAAGAGGAGTTTATTTGGGAATTGATCAGATAAAGGCTCTTCATCCTCTTTGCTATCCCATTGTAACTGAGAAAGTGATCAACAATCACATTCTTGGTTTCCTTTCGGTTCACCATCATAAGATTAAATTCTTGAAAAATCACTAATCATCGTATGACACGGGGGCTTACTATTGGCTTATTAATTAGGAAATGGATAGTGCTATAATATGTATGCACAAAGATTTTGTATCTAAGCACATAGTACCTAAATTTTTCCAAGGAGTATACCATCTTCATTAGCTTCTTCTTAGTGGTTGTGTAATTCAATTGTGCACCTACAATGCTTGTGCTTGCATAATGAATATAATATGGGTGTGTTTGATTATCCAATTGTGTAAGCACTACCCTTATTGCATACTTGGATGCATTTGTCATGATATGGAATAGTCTATACCAATTTGGAGCACATAGAATTAGGGCTTCTATAAGCTCTTTATTGAGTTGTAGGAATGGTTGCTCACATTCTTTGGTACATTCAAAAGGTACATCCTTCTTTGTTATCTCTACCAATGATTTAGCAAATTTGGAGAAGTTCTTGATGAAGTGCTTATAGTAACTAGTATGCCCAATGAATGACCTCATATCTTTTATTGTTTCAAGTTGTCTAGTAATTCCATGGATGACTTATACTTTCTCTGGGTCCACCTTGATCCCTTTCTCTAAAATGTTGTGCCCCAAGACTATACCCTATTGGAACATTAAATGACTTTTCTACCAATTAAGCTGTAAGTTTTTCTTCATGCAACATTTAAACACTTTCTCAAGATGGTCCAACACTTGCTCAAAATTGATATCATAGGTGTAGAAGTCATCCATGAAGACTTTCATACCATTATCGATTTGCTACTTAAAAATACTAAGTGCCAGGCATTGAAAGTAGTAGGGACATTGCAAAGCCAAAGGGAATCTCCTTGTATGCAAAAGGATCCTAGGGATTTGTGAAGATGGTTTTGGCCTAGTTCTTTGGCCATGTTTATCACAATTTGAGTAGGTCAATATAAGATTCACAGAGTACACATCAATGACAGGGCTACCACCAATGTGATACCATTCCCCATAGTGCATAAGTTGGGCCTGGTGGATCAAATCAAGCCCACAACAACCTCATGTTTGAAATCATTCAATGGGGCATGTGTCGTGGTCTAGGGGACTGATACTATCAACTTCGTAGTAGGGGACCAATTTCCCACTAGTGCAGTATTTATTGTGGTGGAGGAGATGCTTGGGTTTAACTTGATCTTAGGAAGATCATGGTTAGCCCAACTAAGAGTTGTCTGCTCATGCATACACCAAGAGATCCACTTACCGTACGCAGGTGGAGAGGTGGTGATCTTTAGTGATGAAGTAGCTCCCCGAACCATAAGCAATGTAGATGTGGAATAAGGATTAGAGATAGAAATCTCTAAAAATGAAGCACCCATTCATGCTGAAATTCCATGTTTGAAAAATGAGCCATCTAATGAGTGGTGAGGTACCCCTACACTCAACCATACAAATATGAGCGTTTCACGTACGATCCAGTTGAACTCCAAGGACTAAGTGCTTACGCGCCTTAATGGAAAAATTAAGGTTAATTAATCGCTGTCTTCCCAAACTTACTTGTATTGTCATGGTTGTATGGTTAAGTAAGCTTAAGGTATATGATTTTTATAGCTTTTATCTTTTTAATGTCTTGTGCTAATAGGGGAAGGTGAAGAGAACTAAGTGACTAACTTTCATTAACTATTCACTAACTACGTTCTAATTGTTCCTAACACCAGTATCCGTTTCCACTTGCTGCACACATCTTGAACCAGTGCAACGCTGCTGGGATTACCAAATGCTAATCGTTACTGGGTTATCAAGTGCTACACACATGCTCAAAGTAGTTGTACTTAGTGTACTTAACTAGGAGAGTCAAGGGTTGAGAGAGATTAATTAACTAGGAAAGCATTTAAACATTCAAAAATAATTAATTACTATTTAGCTTAGTCCGTATGTTGCAAGGTTTATCATAAAGTTTGTCTTTATTACTGTACATAAATATGTGCTCAGGTACAATTTTCTCGAATAAAGATCCATTCACTTTAAGACTCCTACTATGGGCACATGGAAATTATTCTAACTCTGGAATGGTAAAACTGCAAGAGTTTAGCTGAGGGTCTAAGTCTAACTACCTAGAAAAAGAAAAGCCACCTCTTATTTATAGAAATTGAGGTCGGCCACGATATCACATACGCGATATTGGAGGGTAGACGTGATATCACGGATGCGATATTGCGCACGCGATATCATGTACACGATATCACAGCTCATCATACCCCCATGATTGAATGAAAACTCGTCCTTGAGTTCCTTACAAAATATTGGAAAGGTATGGGATTATTGACTTAAATGACACTTATGGTGAATGGGGTGATACGTGAACGGATCATCATTACAATACATGGCAATATTAGTATTCATGACCACAAGAGTGAACACTATACACATTTGACATCTAGCCTTATTTGGTAGCTGAGAGAGAAGAGAGAGAAAAGAAGATGTGTTGCTACTGATGCCAAAATTGCACCTTCCATTGTCCATCCATAACTGTGCTATCAATCTTGTTCCTTGCATGAATGTTCCAGCACTAGTCCATCCTAAGTGTTTCCTCCAACACCAGTCCATTATTGTATGATTACCATCTGCACACATAACACTGTCTCATATTAGCAAGGATAACTAAATCACAATACAATTGGTACCTTGCTTTGGTATGTGGTCCATTGGCTGAGTTGTGATATGGCTAATACGGATTCTGGACATATAACACTGGTAACTACCCAAGGTGTAGGGGTTAGGAAAAAATTGAAAAAATTAGACCCATGACTAAGAACAAACCTCCAATAGCAATAGAATGGAAAAATATAAGGAATAAGAAAGATGGAGAAAAAGAAACAACAACAATGCCGATAAAATGGATGTCAGAGGTGGAAGCGAACAAAATAAATGTTGATTGTGGAAATGTTTAAGGGAAAGAAGTTAACTAATGCACCAAGTAGGAATGCCAGTGGGTCCTCCCCAAAGCAGGCTCATGCCCTTAATGCCCTAACAATCCCATATTCAAAGAGTCCATAGGCTCTATAAATGTCATTTGGAAGCAAGAGTTAAGGTCTTAACCACAAGAATTTACCAAAAAGAAAAAAATGCATCAACCAAAATATAGACTATTGATACACCTGGCAATGAGGTGGAAAATGGAGAAGGAATGATGAGGAGAAGAGAATGGAAAGGAGTCTTAAGAACAAGGTGGTGTACAACCCTTGTGTATTAATGGTTAATGTGAGTTAGTAGATCTCATTCCAAATCTAGCCTCAAACAATCCACATCCAGTGACTTCGCATTAATACATTTGGCCAATCCATCCACTTGAAGTAACAAGAATGCTTCCGCCAAAGAGTCACCACCATTCCAAATAAACAGGGAAGGAAAAAGTAGAAAGCGAGAAAGGGCCTTAGTTAAAGGGAACATGTTTGTTTAGTTCGATAACCAGCTCTTGCAGTGAAACACCATGAGAATTTCGAAGCCTTGACGGTTCGGCAAAATCTAGTGATTCAGGCAAGGAGTTGCGACAAGGCGTAGCACAGTACAAATAAATTTCAGAAGATAGAACAAAACGATGGATGCACGGCAGCAAGCCTTCAACTTTGCGAGTTTTCTATGTTTCAAAATTCTTAACTTTTAGCATACTACACTGCATTATGCAACATAGAGTAACGTCGTGTTACGCAGCGTAATGTCAAAGGCAGTCCACCGCAACATCAAATATGGCAATTATTCAAGACTTCGACAACCTAGCAAAAATCCTAAGGTTTAGGCAATGATCTACAGCATGCCATGCATTTCAGTAGGTTTTCTTTCTCAGTTAAGGGGCCTATTACACTACATTACACAGTGTGGCGTAATAAACCTCGGAAGGATTGATCAGAAACAGAGGAAGTGCGACGACAACACTTCCATTTTTTGCAGGTTCACTTTTTTACATTGAATTACGCTATGAGGCGTAATTTAGCATGATGCAGCGTAATCTAGCATGGTGCAGCATAATACAAACAAAGACAAAATAGTATAATATGAGCATCAGCAGTTCATACGTCATGATACGCTCTCTAGCGTATCACAGCATAATCAAAGAATAGCCTATCGCCAAAACCCAAAAAAGAGTGGTTTACGACGTGCTACGCAGTGTGGTGCCTCAAGCTTTAACAACAACACATCAGGTCAACGACATTGTGCAGGTTCAAGACACACGTCATCTAAACCACATTTTTCTCCTGACCCTAATCTTATAAATACTCTAGTCGACAAAGATCAAAGGGTTGACAAAAATTTCTGCCAAGATTGATAGACTTTCTCTGTGAGCGATTTTTTTTCATTGGCAATTGTTGATAACTTTTAGCAAGGAGTAACAAGAAAATAAAGGGGATTAGCAATTGCAAGAATATCGATGACAATTGGCAAGAAATTTTGGTCAGAAATAGCCAGTTGATGGACATTCTACTTTGGGTCCGACCTCCTTATACCCAGATTCGCTACAACAAGGTAGATCGACCTTTGCTTGCTTCATCTTTGAACAAATTTCTTGTTGTTGGCATGTACTTCGCTTAAATAGAAGTCTGCTTGTAATCATTGTATTTAATATATTTGGTTCGTGAGTTGAATCCTAGATTTTGGGATTGCCTGCGTTCTAAATTTGATCTCTCGTTCCCTATTTACACGAATCTCACAAATCGCTTTAAATCGATTACATTGTTTTCAATTATCTTCAAAGTTAACGATATTATATATTCTCATAAAGAACCATTAGTTTGTCATCTAACTATCACAAAATTTTTACTGATTAAGTAAGTCCCTATCTGATTGACAAGATCGTTTAGGGCACCTCGGATTCATTTTCTCTCTAGCATGGTCCTCGCACGGATCCGGGGTTAGAACTGTGTACATGGACTTTCGTTCGATATTTCTAGCAACTGATGTTTTTCGTTGTTACAGTTTTTTGGTTCTAGAAGGAGGACCTTCATATCCGATCTGCATTTTACGGGTAGTCTTGTAAGCTGTCTATACCCATTGTCAATCAACGTAAACGTAATACCTCCGAGGTTGTTTACGAGATTGTGTGGTGTAGATCGATCGCTGCAATGATTTCTTTGGAATCCTACAAGATAGAAAGCCCTGATTATTATCTTAGTTTTCCTTTGCCCTTGCGGTCGTTATCCTTATTGCCATTATTTACCAACCGTGTAGAGAATGACTACATCAACTATCACTATTGACACAGCCAACCTTGAGAACCCTTGGACTTTGCAAGTTATGCCTCCTGTGGTCAAGCTACCAACTAGTCCGGTGCGACCGCACCGCTCCCTTAGGCTTCAAAACAAGGAGCCTAAGGGACATGCCCAACGTAGGGAACACTACAATTTCCTCTGTGCTAAGCTAGCGACAAACTTGCCCATGTATCCGCAAGAATTAGAGGAAAAATGAGAGTATGAGTTCATGTACCTCAACGGGAAGGAATTTATTCCTTCACCTAACGCCACTGTGCCCCTGATAGATCAACAAAAGTGGATCCTAGATCAAATGCTGATGGCAAAGACATCGCTAGAACAACTAGAGGTGTTTTTAGTGATGAAATGCTTCATGACGGGCAATACAATCTAGACTCTCACTCNGCATGGTCCTCGCACGGATCCGGGGTTAGAACTGTGTACATGGACTTTCGTTCGATATTTCTAGCAACTGATGTTTTTCGTTGTTACAGTTTTTTGGTTCTAGAAGGAGGACCTTCATATCCGATCTGCATTTTACGGGTAGTCTTGTAAGCTGTCTATACCCATTGTCAATCAACGTAAACGTAATACCTCCGAGGTTGTTTACGAGATTGTGTGGTGTAGATCGATCGCTGCAATGATTTCTTTGGAATCCTACAAGATAGAAAGCCCTGATTATTATCTTAGTTTTCCTTTGCCCTTGCGGTCGTTATCCTTATTGCCATTATTTACCAACCGTGTAGAGAATGACTACATCAACTATCACTATTGACACAGCCAACCTTGAGAACCCTTGGACTTTGCAAGTTATGCCTCCTGTGGTCAAGCTACCAACTAGTCCGGTGCGACCGCACCGCTCCCTTAGGCTTCAAAACAAGGAGCCTAAGGGACATGCCCAACGTAGGGAACACTACAATTTCCTCTGTGCTAAGCTAGCGACAAACTTGCCCATGTATCCGCAAGAATTAGAGGAAAAATGAGAGTATGAGTTCATGTACCTCAACGGGAAGGAATTTATTCCTTCACCTAACGCCACTGTGCCCCTGATAGATCAACAAAAGTGGATCCTAGATCAAATGCTGATGGCAAAGACATCGCTAGAACAACTAGAGGTGTTTTTAGTGATGAAATGCTTCATGACGGGCAATACAATCTAGACTCTCACTCCGAAGGAGGTAGTCATGTTGATTTCACCATGGCCCCTCCCTCCACGACGTCCCGCGTAAATCTGTTGTTCATGGTTATCATGTCCTTGACATTATCTAATACTAATTGAGTCTCACACTTGCCGTGCCTACATTTTCTCTCTCTGACTATACTTCCGGGCGAAGGTCCATTGCAAATCATTCCCTAGCAGGTGCAATTACCTAACCCATCTCATCGTGCACTCACACCTATGTCACCGCATGTGCACGAAATACCTACGTCGCAATTACCTACAACACCAACCTTGCTCTCAACTCACATGACAGGGACTGCCACCATAGCATGGTGGGCTCCCAACATGTCTCTCATTGCGCACCCTGCGCAAATGCACCATCATCCCCATCATCAAAGCCAGGTCCCGCAAGTGCTGAACCCAATTGCGGGATCGTTGCTTGTGCCCCCGATTACACAAACAACGTATCCCATAGCGCAACCAACGGTGGTCACCCCATCTGCACCAACTACCGAATGGTGGATGCCACAAGCGGCACCACTCGCGGGGACCATCCCGATAGCTCTGACCATCGGCCAAGCTATCACCTCCGTTGTGTCACTTGGTGTGGCTCCTCCTGCTGTTCCACAAACGACTTCGTCATCCACGGTTTTGGATGAAGCATTCCAGCTCATTCAGACCCTTACTAAAGAGGTCAAGCGTTTCAAGTCTGTTGGTTCTGACACGATACAAGTCATGGATTTCTACCATGACGATCCTATTAGTCCAGTGGTCCCTGTCTTGTCGTTGCCACCCGGGATGACCCTTCCCCACTTCACAAAATACAATGGGGAGGGTGATCCCAACGCCCACCTAGTCACTTTCAGGTCAGAGTCCTTATTACTGCAACAATGGTTGCATACTATAATCCATGTCTTTGCTATGTCCCTAACGGGTAAAGCTATGGACTGGTATCAAGCACTTCCACGTGCTTCCATTTCAACTTTGGAAAAGCTGCTAACCCAGTTTGTGACTCGTTTTAAGTACAACCTGAAGCTAGAGGTCATGCTGGACTAGCTTATGGGAGTCAAGCAAGACCTACTTGAGTCAATTCAAAAGTTTATACAACGGTGGAGTGCTACCTTGAATGAAATTCGCGAACCCATTGCGGAAGCCCATCTACTGGCAATCTTCAAGGGAGCAGTTAACGACTTTATTAAGTCTAAGCTGTATTACCTCGCTCCATGTTCCCTTAGCCAAACCTTTGCTTAGACTAAGAGAATCTAAGACATGGTGGAGGCTAGTAAAGATTCGGCGTATGTGGTCTACAAGAATGCCCACAGCAAGGGCAAGGATAAAGGCAAAGCTACCACAATGACAGTAGCAGCGGTTGCCGAGGGGGCCAAGAAGAAAAAAAATAACAACAAGAAAACAATTGCGGAGCCTGCCAAGCCAACAACTAGCTCAAATGGTGCCAATCAAGAAGCTCCTTCTGCCCCTGAAGCACCTCCACAAACGAGGCCAAAATTTGAGTGCAAGGACCGCTCAAATTACACAACCCTAGTTATAAAGCATTCTGAACTCCTGAAGCAATTACTGGGAATCGATCATATCCAACACAAGGTGGTATCCGAGGAGGCTCTGAAACATCACAAGCACCATTGTGAGTTACTCAAGAACCCCTCCTTGGCCCAACCCAACGAACTACTAGTTCCCAAGAACTTTAGGCTAGATCGATTCTACGACTACCATCAATTATGTGGTCATGACACAGATTACTGCTGGGCGTTGAAAGATGACATTCAAAGTATGATCGATCAAGGTAACCTAATCTTAGACAGCAGTAGTCTAGCTCACCGAGAAAACCAAGCCATGCATGTGTACAAAGACCCGTGAAATGCAAATAACGCAGGGTACACAATCAACGTGGTAGGAGCAGAGGGCGATAATCAGGCACAGCTGAAATAGCCTTTTGTGTTGCGAATGCATGCTCACTCACCCCAAACAGTAGATCCATCAACATCAACAAGTGGTGCTCCAAGGCAATCTTTTATCCTCTGAGCCCTTTCTTAGACAACTTCTCGACAACCTGCTATCGGTAAAGCCGCGACCCAGCTCGCGCCTACGCCTAAGGCACCCTTTGTCATCAGGGTGCCAAAACCATCAACCACCCCTCCTGTGCAGGGGAAAACCTCCAAGTCAACCTCCCAATCCCAACTAAACGGAAAAGGAAAAGGAGGTATGACAACTGGTATGGCCAAGGACCGTCTTATGCTGGGGTTTCCCAAGCCTAAACCCCTGACTTCTGTACCCTTGGCCCCATTTTCTAAAAACAACGGAGTTATGCAAACGCAACCATCTCCTCCTAGCCAAAAGAAACATAGCCCTCGACCAAATGTCACTCCTCCCCGAGAAATTCATCTCTTAGGGAAAATGGAAGAGGAAAAGGGTGACAAGCAACCAAATTGTGGGCGGGATCTCTTCGATGCCTTCACGTAAGTCAAACAGGCTCTAAAAAAAATATAACATTAAACCTTTATGACTACTCATGACGTCATAGAAACATCGTGAGGCTATGGTTCGTATGCTAACGTCCATACCCATTGACGAAAGTGTACCAACGGATGAAGAAGCAATTCATTCCATTATGCTTCCTCTCGCAGCTGAGAAGCCTGGGCCTTTCCTATTGACCTTTCGCGATGAATCCATTAAGGATGATCCTGAAAAAGGTTAGGTGAAAACGACATCCATGTTCATCACTATTTGGGTCAGCCAACATCGGATCCAGAGAGTACATGTAGACAACGGGGTGGCCACTAACGTCATCCCATATCCTATAGTGGATAAGCTAGGCCTGATCGATCAGATCAATCCTATAACAATTTCGTGTCTAAAGTCGTTCAACGTGGCATGAGTGTAAGTCAAAGGGATGGTTCACATAAACTTTGTGGCAGGGGATCAGTTCCCCACAAACGCAACGTTTATTATCGTCGAGGAGATGCCTGGCTTCAACTTGATCCTGGGGAGGTCTTGGTTAGCTCAACTGAGGGCAGTTTCATCACCTATCCATCAGGAGATCCATCTACCCTACGCAGGAGGAGAAGTGGTCATCCACAGTGATGAAATAACCCCTTAGGCTGTTAATAACATAGAAATTGAACAGGGGTTGAAAATTGGAATGCCTGAAGATCAGTCCCTTGTCCAAATACTCGAACAAGCCGAAACAGTGGCTGATGACAGCCTAACTTGGACTGAACTACCATTCCAAGAGGAAGATTGTGGCATGAAGGAAAAAGGTCATAAATCCCCTCGCCTTTATGCGTCACCAAAAATAAAAGCAATCAGGAAGCAATTACAAACTTAGCAAGTAAACCTTGTCATCTAAATGCCATGCAATTTATGTGTAATTTTTCCATCAGCTATCCTATCTTTTCTTTACAAACACTCATCTCATTTATGCTTATGCTTATTTTTTATGCTTCCACCAACTATTCTCATTTATGCTTATGCTTATTTGTTACGCTTCCACCAGCTGTCTTTGTTACTCTTAACTTTATCTAAAACTAATCATATATGCCTTGCACTCGAATTATAGCAATGGCTACAAATGGCCTAAAACTAATCGTAGCTTGCCATGACTTAAAATTGGCGACTTAATGTTATTTATTCTATTCTATCACACATATAGTAATGGCCCAAAATGGCCTAAAAATAATCGCAGCCTGCCAGGGCTTAAAACTGGCGACTTAATGTTATTTATTCTATTTTTTCACACATATAGCAATGGCCTGAAATGGCCTAAAACTATCCATGGCCCGAAATGGCCTAAAACTATCCACGGTCCGAAATAACCCTAAACTAATACATAATTTATCATCTCGTAATCCGGTCGCATTAATTACGGTCTGTACAAAAATTCAAATTTCATGACATGCTGGACATGTCATGTTGCATCTTTTATCTTTTTTCATACGCTAGCATCTAGGAAGCCTAGCTCGTCATTATTTTACAAACTGTGCATATTTGTAACGATCCACTAAGACCTTAAACTAGAAGTTTCTCTAATGTGCAACCCTGACACATAGAAAAAAAAAACTCTTATCATTTAACAGATCGGCAGAAAAAAAATAATGTAACAACTTTCATTTTTGGCATTTTTTGCAGGGTGATTCGCAAATGAATGCAGCTTTATCCGCACCATTAACCTTAACGGGCTCATATTGTGAGACCATTAGACAGTTTAATTACACGTTGATAGAAACAGACCCTTCCCTTTGTGACACAACCATAGCAACATCAAAAATATCCCCAGATTGGCCAGAACATCTAGCCCAAACTCTAGACTTGGAGGCTGGTGATGTGATCAAGGACCTTCTCAACGAGGTCCCTGTGGTTACACACAAAGGAAAAAATAAAACTCTAAGGGTTAGTTCCCTCCTAGACCAATAGACACAAAGTGGCATAACGCAAGTGCTCCAAAATAACGCTGCTGTATTTGCGTGGTCATATGAAGACATGCCAGGATTAAACCTGAGATTAATACAGCATAACATAATTTTAGACCCACGCATCAAAGCAATTAGACAGAAGGCACGAAAGATTAAGCCAGAGATTATGCTAGTAGTGTGTAATGAAATCATCAAGCTATATCAGGCTGGTTTCATTCGCGTGGTTGATTACTCAGACTGGGTGTCCAACATCGTAGTTATTTCTAAGAAAGCGGGAGGCATAAGCATCTACATAGACTTCCAGGATCTGAACAAAGCTACGATTAAGGATAATTTCCCATTACCGAGTATCGACTAACTGATCGATATAACAGCTGGTCATGTGCTTCTATCCTTTATGGATGACTTCTTAGGTTATAATCAAATTCGTATTAACCCGGAGCATCAATTGACCACAACATTTATGATGCCTTAGGGGACCTGTTATTACACTATGATGCCTTTCAGGCTAAAAAACGTTGGGGCAATGTATCAATGAGCCATGACATACATCTTCAGTGACTACCTTTTAGGGAGATTGAATGACTACGTAGATGATATAGCTGTTAAGTCTATAAAGTCGGAAGATCATTTAGAAGACCTGGAGTTAGTCCTTAAATGATGTCTCAAATACGACTTATGGCTCAACCCAAAGAAATGCATATTCAGAGTCAAAACCGGATGCATGTTGGGGTTTGTAGTATCAGAGACTAGCATTCGAGTCGACCCCGACAAGGTTAAAGCCATCGTTGATTTTATGCTACCTACAAACCTTAAGGAACTACGTGGGTTGCAGGGTAGACTACAATTCATCAGGCGGTTCATTTCAAAGTTAACAGATAAATGACATCCCATGCAACACCTTCTTAAGAAGGGTGTTAATTTTGAATGGACCAATGACTGCCAACGTGCATTTGACAACTTAAAAAGGGAGCTGCAACATTTACCAATAGTTTTCTTTCCAAAAAGGAATCAGCCTTTTTACATTTATCTAGCTAACTCAGACGTGTCTATAGCTACGTTACTTTGCCAAAAAAGGAATGACGGGTTAGAAGCCCCTATCTATTGCCTCAGTCACGCTCTATTTGCGTATGAAGAAAAGTACAATGAAGTGGAGCGTAATTGTTTGACATTGGTTTTTGTAGTCAAAAAATATAGGCATTATCTTTTCCGCAGTTAGGTCAACATAATTTGTAAAAACAACGTTCTACGGGCTATCTCAAATAACTTGTATGAGAGTAGTAGGATAGCTCGTTGGAAAGCTATCACAGCTGAATTCGATTTACATTATATTGGCCAATCGTCCACCAAAGGTTAGGCTATAGCTGACTAGCTAACGACATCGCCTATTAAAGATCAAGCTACAATAGAGCTAGAATTTCTGGATGAGCATATACATAGTTTAAGCCCTGTGTTAACAGGCCTCGAAGCGACGTTATACTTTGACGGAGCTTGAATTACTAGAGGTGGTAGTGTTGCCACTATTATTATGCTTGCCCCTGAGGATGTGCATCCATTGGCTTACTGCCTAGCCTTCCCTTGTATGAACAACATGGCAGAGTATGAGGGGCTCCTCAGAGGATTGTTCACAGCCAGAGAACTCAACGTTCAACATTTGGCAATTCGAGGCGATTCGATGCTCATCATCAATCAAATTACAAGAGTTTATGCCTGCAAAGCTATGCATCTACATCCCTACTGTGATATGGCTAAAGATCTCCTAAAAAAATTTGTGACAATCGATGCTCAACACGTGCCATGTAATGAAAACGTTGTGGTTGATGCACTGGCCACATTGGCACTAAATGTGCCACCACACTTATTTGCCACTTGGCCTGCTCTGATGATGGAATGTACAGATCCTGTCATTCAAGCGGTGCATATCTCTTCATTAAACGCGGGGGGAACGCCAGAATGGTACGAAAACATTAAGACTTACCTTTTGCATGGCGAACCACCACATGAGCTAATGGATGCACAAAAAAATGCAGTGCACAAACATGCCAGGTAATATGTCATCATCAGAGACAGTACTCTCTGTAAACGATCTTTCGATGGGGTATTACTAACCTACATTAATAATGACTAAGCACAGCGAATAGTTAGCGAAGTCCACAAGGGGCTGTGTGGAGGACACGTAGCCCCACGAGCCATGGTCACTAAAATCAGATACCTAGGGTACTATTGGCCGTACATGGAAAAAGACTACCTTACCAAAGTTAAGACGTGTGATACGTGCCAGCGGTACGCAAACCTAATACACATGTCGCTAACCGAGTTACACACTACGCAGATTAGTTGGCCATTCCAACGATGGGGACTAGATATCATAGGTCCCATTGCACCTAAATCTTTCGCAGGACATAGTTTCATTATCACCGCCACTGAGTACTTCACAAAGTGGGTTGAGGCTATCTCCCTACCGACGATTACATCTCAACAGGTTTGCCATTTTATCTTGGACAATATAGTAACCAGATTTGGACTCCCTATGACTATTGTGACTAACAACGGGCCACAATTTAGTAATATAGAGACCAAATATTTTTGCTATAATCTTGGTATCAAGCAATATTTCTCTTCACCCTATTACCTGCAAGCAAATGGTCAAGTAGAAGAAAAAAACAAGGTAATTATCAATCTGCTTAAGAAGATGCTCAGCAATAACAAAAGATCATGGCATGAAAAAATCCTCTACATGCTTTGGGCGTACTGTACGACGTGTAGAATAGTTATAGACAGGATGCCCTATAGCCTAGTCTATGGATCCGAAGCAGTGTTGCGCTTGGAATTACAAGTTCCCTCATTGCAGATGGTCCTCTCCATGGTTATAAATGAAACTCAACATAATGAGTCTAGAATCATGGATTTAGACCCAGTGGAGGAGAAACACATCCAGACGCTCAACACCATCAAAAGATATCAGGATAAATAAAGACAGAAGCATCGGGACAATTTGCATTAATGACTGATCAAGAAAGGAGACTTAGTTCTCAAGGACATTTGTGAACTAGTAGGAAAATTCTCCATCCAGGCCACGCAGGCGTAACACAACTCATCCGTGCAAGCCCTTCATATACAGTATGATGGCGTAACCTCTCGCAAATACATTCGCGGAAGGACGTAATGACTTGTTAGCAAAAGTTTCATGTTCACACACTTGAGTCTTTCTCGAACCTCCCTCCTCTTACTTCTGTAAAATCCCTTCTATGCTTTCTTCCCTCCCTTGCCTTTACACTTCCAGGTTTGACAGAGCGACATTTGAGTAATCTCCAACACACTGTTGGTGTCTTTACCTCTCTGGTGTTTCGTATTCTTTGTCGACGTCTTTCGGGCAAGCCCTCTAAACATCAACAAAGAGGGGCCATTGAAACACCATGAAAATTTCGAAGCCTCAACGGTTCGGAAAAATCTAGCGATTCAAGTAAGGAGTTGCGACAAGGCGCAGCACAGTACAAATAAATTTCAGAATACAGAACAAAACAATGGGTGCAAGGTGGCAAGCCTTTAAATTTGCAAGTTTTCTATGTTTCAAAATTCTTAAAATTTAGCATACTATGCTACATTACGCAACATAGCGTAACGTCACGTTACTCAACGTAATGTCAAAGGCAGTCCACTGCAACATCAAAGATGGCAAACATTTAAGACTTCGATGACCCAGCAAAAATCCCAAGGTTTAGGCAATGATCTGCAGTATGCTGCACATTTCAACAAGTTTTCTTTTTCGGTTAAGGGGCCTATTACACTACGTTACGCATTGTGGCATAATAAACCCTGGAAGGATTGATCAGAAACAGAGGAAGCGTGGCGACAACACTTCCATTTTTTGCAGGTTCACTTTTTTACGCTGAATTATGCTATGAGGCGTAATTTAGCATGATGCAGCGTAATCTAGCATGGTGCAATGTAATACAAATAAAGAAAAAATAGTATAATACGAGCATCAGCAGTTCATATGTCATGATACGCTCTCTAGTGTATCATAGCGTAATCAAAGAACAGCCTATCGCCAAAGCCCAAATAAGAGTCTTTTACGACGCGCTATGTAGTGTGGTGTCTCAAGGTTCAACAACAACACATCAGGTCAATGACATTATGTAGGTTCAGAACACGCATCATCTAAACCACGTTTTTCTCCTGACCCTAATCTTATAAATACTTCAGTCAACAAAGATCAAACGGTTGGCAAAAATTTCTCCGAAGATTGACAGACTTTCTCTATGAGCGATTTTTTTTTCATTGGCAATTGTTGACAACTTTTAACAAGGAGTAACAAGAAAACAAAGGGGATCAGCAATAATAAGAATATCGACGACAATTGGAAAGAACTTTTGGTCAGAAATAGCCAGTTGACGGACATTCTACTTCGGGTCCAACCTCCTTATACCCAGATTCGCTAGAACAAGGTAGATCCACCTTTGCTTGCTTCATCTTTGAACAGCTTTCTTACTGTTGGCATGTACTTTGCTTAAATCGAAGTCTGCTTGTAATCATTGTATCTAATATATTTAGTTCGTGAGTTGAATCCCAGATTTTGGGATTGCCTGCATTCTAAATCTGATCTCTCATTCCCTATTTACACGAATCTCGCAAATCGCTTTAAATCGATTACATTGTTTTCAATTATCTTCGAAGTTAACGATATTATATATTCTCATAAAGAACCATCAGTTTGTCATCTTAATATCACAAAATTTTTACTAATCAAGTAAGTCCCTGTTTGATCGACAAGACCGTTCAGGGCACCTCGGATTCGTTTTCTCTCCAACACGGTCCTTACACAGATCCAGGGTTAGAACTGTGTACACAGACTGTCGTTTGGTATTTTCAGCGACCGATATTTTCTGTCAGACCTACCAAGCACCACAAATGATACCACCCAACACAGGGATATGGTCAATTCCACTAGCCATGCAAATAGTCTACCCCATAGCGCAACCCTCGATTGCTACTATAACAGCACCACTTACTAGCTAGTGGATGCCACAAGCAACATAGTTCGTAGGGGCCATCCCAACGGCATCACGAATAGGTCACATTGTTGCCCCTGCTACTCCATAGATGGGAGTTGCCCCTGCAGTTTCCCAACCACCTGCATCATCCCAGGGTTTGGATCAAGTGTTTCAGCTTATCCAGACTCTTACTAAAGAAATAAAACACCTCAAAGCTGTTGGGTCTAATACGATTCAAGTCATGGACTTCTACCAAGATGATGCCATCAACCCAACAGTCCTTGCGTTAACGTTGCCCCTAGAGATGTCACTCCCCCATTTCACAAAATACAATGGGGAAGGGGATCCCAATGCATACCTTGTTATGTTTAGGTCTGAGTCCCTTCTTCTACAATAATGGCCACAAACGATCATTCGTGTCTTTGCCATGTCTCTATCTAGAAAAGCTCTGGATTGGTATCGTGTCCTTCCACGCTCCTCCATCTCAACCCTAGAGGAGCTTCTGACCCAATTCACGACACGTTTCAAGTACAAATTGAGACCAGAGATCATGTTGGATCAGTTAATGAGTGTGAAGCAAGACCCGCTAGAACCAGTCCAGAAGTTCATCGAACGCTGGAGCGCGAATCATAATGAAATCCGCGAGCCTATTGCAGAGGTCCATTTGCTAGCCTTCTTCAAGGGTGTAGTAAATGACTTCATTAAGTCTAAGTTGTATTATCTCACTCCATGCACTCTCAGTCAGGCCTTTGCCCAGACTAAGAGTAGACAGGATGCGGCTGAGGCAAGCAAAGATCTGGTCTACATTGCATACAAGAACACCTTTGCGAAGAAGGACAAGGGTAAGGCTACGACAGCCACAGTGGATGCTATGGTGAACGAGGCCAAACCAAAACCTAACAACAATAGTAACAAAACCAACAAGAAATCGGCCACACCTGCAGTTAACCCTATGCTCAAACAGGGTAACGCACTGCAACTTCTCACATCCACGCCTGAGACAACGGCACTACCCAAACCAAAATTTGAACGTATAGATTGCTCAATGTATACTTTGCTGCCTCTTAAGCCTTTAGATCTTTTGAAGCAACTAATGGCAGCGGAGTACATCAAACATAAGCGGATGTTAAAAGAGGAAGCTAGGAAGCACTGGCGGTACTATGAACTCCTTAGGAACCCCTCATTGGCTTTGCCCAATGAGCCCCCAGTTCCTAAGCTGGAGCGATTTTGTGATTACCATCAATAGTGTGGTCATGACACAGATTACTACATGGCGCTGAATGATGACATCCAAAGGATGATCGATCAGGGAAAACTGGTGCTAGAAGAAAGCAATCCAGTACACCCTGAGAATCAATCCCTATATGTCTACACTAACCCCCTCAATGCCAAGAACGCCGGCTACACTATGAACACCATCGGCATTGAAAGTAATCCTAGATCGTCCTAGTAGCCGTTTGCGGTCTATGTGCCTCAACGTAGCACACTAGCACCACCAGCAGCTAATCAAAGTTCGTAGCAACCTTTTGTCCTAAGAGTCCCTCCCCGGACATCTCCCCTTGCACCACCTATTCCCAGGGCATCCGCCCCTGCATTACCTGTTAGTAGAAACACATCACCGCCTCACACATTAACACCATTATCTCCATTTGTTATTAGGGAGCCAAGCCATTCAATAACCCCCACCCTACAAAAGACAACCTTACAGCCTTCTTGTCCTAAAAAATGAGAAGTACGCTTCGCTGGTGAGACGTCAAGGGAAGGTACCACCCTAGGTACTTCCAAGCCTATGTCCTCACCCCCTACATCTATGCCCTTGTTGCTAAGACATAACGTTGCTATGCCCACACAGTCCTCGCCACCTCGCCCAACAAAGCCTGAACCCAAGCTCGAAACTATCCCTCCTCAAGAAATTCGTCTTCTAGGACGAATAGAAGAGGAGAAAGGTAGTAAATCGAAAAGTGGTTAGGACCTCTTAAGCACTCTCACGCAGGTCAAGCAGGCTCTAAAATAGAAAAACACTACATTGAGCTTGTACGACCCAATCATGACATCTACTGCACACCGTGAGGCTTTGGTCCGCATGTTAATGGTAATCCCTATCGATGAAAACATGCCAGTAGAAGAGAAGGCGATCCATTTGGTCATATTTCCTTCTGCACTCTCAGAGCCAAAGCCATCCTAACTGACTTTTTGCGATGGTTCCATTAGGGAAGACCCTGAAAAGGGTCAGGTGACTACATCACCTTTGTTCATCACAATTCGGGTCGATCAACATAAGATCCAAAGGGTACACATTGATGATGGGGCTGCTACAAATGTCATCCCTTTCCCTATTGTGGACAAGCTGGGTTTGGTTGACTAGATCAAACCCACAACAACGTCATGCTTAAAGTCATTCAATGGGGCACGGGTTGTGGTAAAGGGCACAGTTCATATAGACTTCGTGGCAGGGGACCAGTTCCCCACAAACACAACGTTCATCGTGGTTGAAGAGATGCCCGGGTTTAACCTGATCTTGGGGAGGTAATGGTTAGCGCAACTTAGGGCTGTCTCTTCATCCATCCATCAAGAGATTCATCTACCTTATGTAGGTAGGGAGGTGGTAATTCATGGCAACGAGGTAGCAACATAAGCTTTCAACAACATCTATATGGAACAGGGTTCAGAGGTCGTAACCTTTGAGAGTGAAGTGTCCATCTCCGTAAACACTAACTGTTCGGCTAGAGAATTGGCTCAGCTAGTTCAAAAAATGAAAATGCGTGGACTGAGTTGCCCTTCCAAGTGGAGGACAACGACATAGGTGAGAGTTGAAGCAAAGTGTCTTGGCCTTACGCCTTGCCCACTCCACGATGGGTCAAGAAGTAGTTACGCCTAGCGTAGCAACCCCATTGCTCCTTGTCCAGTTATCATCCCTTGTACATTTACCACCTTCTATTTTTGCATTTATCCTTCTACGCTAGGTATTAATTAGCCATCCTCTAAATCGTTAGGATATCATCGCTTTAACACCCTTATCGGCCTGAAATGGCCTAAAACTATGCTACGCCATGACTCGAAATGGCCTAAAATTATGCTATGCTATGGTCCACAATGGCCTAAAACTATGCTACGCTATGGACCGCAATGGCCTAAACTACGCAATGGCCCACAATGGCCTAAAACTATGCTATCACATGATGGCCTAAAATGGCCTAAAACTAGGAGGGGCTTGAAACAGCCTAAAACTAAAACATTAAAAAAAAACATAACATAGCATAAAACCAATTTTCATTCAAGTGTTTGCTTCCTTCATTAAACATTTTCCAATGTTCACAAAATTTTTACAAAAATTTTAAAATTTCAAAAACATCCCATGCTATCATGGGTTATCTTCATCCGCATCATCTTTGCCCACATCATTTACTCCTGCGCTCCCTCTCGGAACCATATTGCCTGATCCCCCACATGTGTATGGGGAGGAGGAACATTGGCCACTGGCCTGCTCATGCAGCACATAACCCCTACAATTTCTAGGATAATTAAAATTTGCCTTAGCACTACCCTGCACAACACAATAGCAAATGTTAGCATCATGTCTGAGTGTGATCCACACATAGTGTAGCAACAATAGCACTTTAGCAAGTAGTGTAGCACTAATTCTTTTCATACACATAGCATAGCAAAAAACATGAAGGCAATAGTGTAGCAAAGTTAGGTTAGTGTAGCAATACAGCGATTAATCCTAACAAAGTGATTAACATTACGCCCTGACAGAACACGTGTCACATTGTCATATCATGCATGGCCAAACCCTCTTGAGGGGTCTATGCTACGCTATTTGCATGCTAAGCAGCTCAAATCACCTAGGCCTCTGTGGTAATGACAGCTGCAGTAATGGCGGCCTAGGTGACCTTGCATGCAACCCTAGCGTAGCGTTTGTACATCTGCCATGGCCGAAATGGCAACAACTATGGTGTAAGGGCCAAAACAATGACAAAACGATGACGGAAAACACAAAAAGCTAAGAAAAATGCAGAAACGAAACGAAGAAAAGAAAAACAAAAGCGATAACAGAAGCACGAAAAAGCAGAGGAAGCATAGCAGCCTACCGGGTCAGCGGTGTCTCCTCTCGCATTGCGACACATGACTGTGTCATGCATCCTAGGGTTTCCTTTACTTTCTCGATCTTACTGAATGCCAGGTTTTTGTGTTCCTTCTTGGAAGCCATCGTCTTACTTGTTGACTCTTCCCTTGTTGCTATGTTGATATCGCCTTGCTCTCTGTTGGCACAATCGCTTTGCGCTCCAAAATCGCTTTGTGCTCTGAATAAGGGCTCTACGTTGTTATGGTGAAAATGACGAGTTTACTAGGGGTTAACCCATATTTATAGCTGCAATGGTAAAAAGAGAAAACTTTCCACTCTCTCTCTCTATTTAATGCGGAGTATGCTGTGGAGTGTAGCATGCTCGCCACAACATCGTAGCACTGTTGGCATTAAAATAGACAGGTCTGGGTGAAAAGCCTTAACACGCTTTAAGCTAGTCGTTTGCCTTCCCAAAACAATATATATATATATATATATTCAGTTAGCAGTTCAAAAAGACCTTAAACTAGCAACCCTAGCATAGTTTCAACCTTAGCGGTCCGAAAAGACCTTAAACTAGCACTCCTAGTGTATAGTTTCACCCTAGATAGCGGTCTGAAAAGACCTTAAACTAGCATTTTTGATCTTCTACACGTTCGCAGTCTGCAATGACACTAAACTTGTGGTTTCACATTTTCACATTAGCAGTTTTGCATTTTTACGCCAGCAACTTTCTGTTCTGTATATTAGCAGTTTGGCATTCTACGCGTTCACAGTTCGCAATGACATTAAACTAGCAGTTTCACATTTTCACATTGGTAGTTTTGCATTTTTTAGTAGTTTTGCATTTCTTTTACGTCTTAGCAGTCCGCCATGACCTTAAATTGGTAAATCTTATGCTTTGTATCGTACTTTACTAATTACATCTCATTGTTGCTTTGCAAATTTTCACTATACACGATTACTACCAATAGATACCTCTTAACCAGACTTTCATCTCATTTTGGCAGGTTGAGCGAGAATGGAAATCCATCGTGATCTCTCTTCACCTTTAGCTTTGGTAGGTCCACATGGCAAGCTCACGAAACAACTGAACCAAGATCTAATAGATTGGGAATCACCCACAATTAGCACCGTAGCATCCTTAGAAACATCCCCAGACTAGCCTAAGCATCTGGTCCAAACCCTAGATTTAGAGGCCAAGGATGTAACTGAGGACCCTCTCATCAAGACGCCTGTGACCACATCTAAGGGGGAAATAAAAATGTTGAAACTTAGTTCCCTCTTAGATTCACAGATGCACAAAGATGTAGCAAAAAATCTGCAAGACAACATTGAGGTCTTTGCATGGTCATACAGCGACATGCCGGGTTTAGATTCGAGGCTGATATAGCACAACATCGTCTTAGACCTGCGCATGAAAGTAGTCAAGTAGAAGGCTCGTAAGGTTAAACCAGAAATTGCACTAGCTGTAAGGGATGAAATCACTAAGCTATACCAGGATGGTTTTATCTGAGCAGTTGATTACTCGGAATGGGTGTCCAACATCGTTGTAGTTTTTAAGAAAATGGGAGGAATATGAATCTGTATAGAATTCCGGGATCTGAACAAGGCAACGATCAAAGACAATCTTTCACTTCGAAGCATCGATCAACTCATTGATACTACGGCTGGTCATGCTCTGTTATCCTTCATGGATAGTTTCTCTGGTTACAACCGAATCTGCATTAACCTAGAACATTAGTTAACAATAACTTTCATGACCCCATGGGGTACCTTTTGTTACACTATGATGCCTTTTGGACTTAAGAACGCTAGAGCAACCTACCAACAAGCCTTGACTTACATCTTTAGGGACTACATCTTAGAAATGCTGAATGACTATGTGGATGACATAGTGGTGAAATCTAAAGAAGCCGCTGATCATCCCAACAATCTAAGTGTAGTCCTCAAGTGTTGTCAAATGCATGATTTACGTCTCAATCCTAAAAAGTGTGTCTTCAGGGTGAGAACTGGATGCATGTTAGGGTTTGTAGTATTGGAGGTCAGAATACGAGTGGACCCTAACAAAGTTAAGACCATCATCAACCTGGCACCTCCTACAAACCTTAAAGAACTGCGCAGGTTACAAGGTAGAGTATAGTTCATTAGAAGGTTTATAGCAAAATTGACTAAAAAGTTACACCTCATGCAACATCTACTAAAGAAAGGGGTTAACTTTGAATGGACACCACAGTGCCAACAAGCCTTTGATGATTTGAAGAAAGACCTCTTGCACCTCCCAACTATTTACCCACCACAGAGGGATAGGCCTTTCTTCGTCTACCTTGCCACCTTAGACACGTCTATCATGGCACTGTTATGTCAGAAATGGGATGATGGTTCTAAGATACCAATGTACTACCTTAGTTATAAACTGATAGCATATGAGGTGAAATACAACGAGGTAGAGAGAAACTGCCTTGCATTGGTGTTTGCATTAAAGAAATGGAGACACTACCTGTTTCGTAGCAAAATTAACATCATTTGCAAAAGAAACATACTTCGGGCTATTACAAATAATCTATACAAAAGCAGTAGGATAGCCCGATGGAAAGCAATAACAGTGAAATTCGATTTGCATTATGTGAGCCAANGTGGAAAGCAATAACAGTGAAATTCGATTTGCATTATGTGAGCCAATCGTCGACAAAAGGTGAAGCCATAGCAACATAACTTACGACCTCACCCGTTGATGATCAGGCAATCATAGACCCTGAATTCCCAGACGAACATGTTAGCACTATCAACGTCGTCCCATCACATCTCAAAGTTACTTTGCATTTCGATGGTGCCTCGACCACACGAGGGGATAGTACAGCTGCTGTCATTTCGTCCCCCTCTGGGGAAATACATCCTTCAGCTTCTCGTCTCGTGTTCCCTTGTACAAACAATGTGGCAGAGTACAAGGGGTTACTTAGGGACCTTCTAGCTACCCAAGTACTATGCATACAACACCTGGCGATTCACGGAGATTCACAACTAGTTATGAATCAAATCACTAAGGTCTACACCTACAAAGCTACATACCGGCAACCCTATTGTAACTTAGCAAAAAGCCTACTCAAACAGTTTGTAACTACGAATGTGCAATACATTCCATGCAACAAAAACACCATAGCAGACGCCTTAGCCACCCTAGCGTTAAATATTCCATCACACTTATTTGCAAGTTTGTCGACCTTGATTACCGAGTGTACTGAGCTTGTCACTTAGGCGGGACACGTAACCTCTATTAGCGCTGCGGATACCCAGGAGTGGTATGCCAACATTAAAGCCTACTTGCAACATGGCGAGCCCTTGAGCGAATTGACATATGCCCAGAGAGATGTGATTCGTAAGCATGCCCGGCAATATACGCTCATGGGAAACGATGCCCTATGCAAATGCTTCTATGATGGGATATTGTTGGCATGCATAAATGAGGAGCAAGAGTAAATGAGGAGCAAGCGTAGAAGGTGGTTAATGAAGTACACGAGGGATTTTGTGGTGGACACATAGCACCTAGGGCTATGGCTGCAAAAATCAGATGTCTAGGATATTATTGGCCTCGCATGGAGCGTCATTGCCTGGCCAAAGTCAAGATGTGTGATACATGCCAACAATACGCAAATCTCATACGCGTCTCACCTATAGAGCTGCATCCAATGCAGATTATGTGGCTTTTCCAATGATGGGGAGTAGACATCATAGGACCTATCATGCCTAAGTCCTCCGTAGGGCATAGCTTCATCATCATTGCCACTGAGTATTTTACTAAGTGGGTGGAGGCTATTCCCCTAAGGAAGACTACATCTCAGCAGGTTTGCCACTTCATCTTGGACAACATTGTGACAAGGTTCGAGCTTCCCATGACTATTGTGACTAACAATAGATCATAGTTCAGTGGTACGGAAACCTAAACCTTCTGTAGCAATCTTGGCATCAGGCAATCATTCTCCTCGCCATATTACCCACAAGCGAATGGGTAGGTAGAGGTAACAAATAAGTCCATCATCAACTTGCTGAGAAGGATGCTTAACAACAGCAAGAGGCGATGGCATGAGCAGATCCTCTATGTGTTGTGGGCTTACAGGACGACATGCAGGACTGCGACAGGTAAGACTTCTTATAGTCTTGTTTATAGATTTGAAGTTGTGTTACCTCTTGAGTTGTAGGTACCATCACTCCAGATGATCCTATCTAATGTCGTGAGCGAAGCCCAGAGCAACGAGTCGAGGGTCATTGACCTCGACTCAATAGAGGAGGAGCATGCACAAACGTTGAGTTGCATAGAGCATTACCAAAGTAAGTAGCGACAAAAACATCATGCAAATCTGCATCAACGGCCAATATAGAAGGGAGACCTTGTTCTCAAGGCTGTCCATGAGCATATCAACAAATTCTCAACAAACTGAGAAGGTCCATACATGGTCACTAAACCCTTTGGGAATAGAGCCTTCAAGCTGGTAGACATGGACGGTAATGAGCTTGCAAATTTGGTGAATCACTCGTATCTCAAGCCATACTACATTTGAAGCATGAACACGGTAAGCTCATCCGCTACGATGTAAAATTGACAAAGCTCGTCCGCTATGACGTAAAACTAGCACAGACAGTCTGCTATGACTATAAACTAGCACAACAGTCTGCTATGACTATAAACTGGCATAGAAGGTCTACTAGGACCTTAAACTAGCTCATCCACCATTTTCCACGATGTTAAACTAGCATAGCAGTCTGCTAGGACCTTAAACTATCATAGCGATCATTCGCTATGACGTAAAATTGGCACAGATAGTCCGCTATGACTATAAACTGGCATAGTAGTCCGCTATGACTATAAACTGGTACAAATGGTCTGCTAGGACCTTAAACTAGCATAGTGACCATCTGCTATGACGTTAAACTTGCACATACGGTCTACTGGGACCTTAAACTAGCACAGCGATCTACTAGGACCTTAAACCAGCATAGTATGATCTACCAGGACATTAAAATGGGTTCGCGGCATGTTCCCAGCATGCATCTACATCGATAAACAACAAGCGGGCGTGCATAGTGCCGACGCGTGGTGGGACGTTGTAGTTCTAGAATGCAGTTCACGATGCCATGAAAACACCCTCTGGAACATATGCAACACCATCGCTCTTGGCATCTTGCTGATCCTTTGAAGATATCGTATGACATCACACTGACCCTCCGGACCTACTGCCGCCATAGCTCATCGCCCTAGTAGTAGCTTCCCTAGTCAACAACTGCTACTGGAGTTCTAGCAGTATTGTGGTCCAGCCATAATATTGTTAACCTCTAGCCCCCGCTAGCATCTGTGCTCAAGAGACGTTCAGCTGTTGGGTAGCCAATCTCACAGTTGAATTGAGAATGCTTGCCTTCGAAGGGGATTCTTGGGCATTCGCACTCATAGTAACTCCCAGCTCCTTCGATGCCAACTCCTCCATGTTGATGCTACCAAAGCCACTGCTGGCCTTCCTAGTTTGGAAATCATACACCAGCAAAGATGTCTAGAGCTTCAACAACGTCTGCAGCAAGAAAGAACTTTGCCTTTGTTTTGCATCATGGTTGTTTCTTTTGGTTTGCTCTTTGTTCTGTTTGTAGGATGCGTACTATAGGGGCATCGATCGAAGGTGTGTCTCACTATGATAGCAAATGCTATAGCATTACAAGGTGGTTGTTTTTATTAGCTTGGCTACTTCAGAGTGCACATCCTATCCTTCCCCTTACCTTATGTCTTGCATCCGCAATTTCCACTCTCTCCCCTCTTTTACAAGCTTTTCCCAATGCCTGTCAAGCCCTCCTATTTGCCCAACCGCAAAGTCCATGAAGCATGTAACAAAACTCGTCGCATGGGAAGCATCTGTAGGTAGGTTAAATCCCCATATGGATGTAACACAACTCATCCTAGGAAAGAAACACCTATTCTACAAGAAGGTTGTTCGCAAATGTAAATGGCAAAATAGCAAAAGGCAAAAGAGTAAGAGAGTAAAAGCTCATGTGCAGAAAAAAAAATGTGCCTAAAACAAATGACACTTAAGCTGTTTTGTAATCACCCTCTCCAAGCTTTTCGACGAGAGGTCGAAGGTTAACAAAAGCAAAGATGACCACACAAAAAACTTCCTCACAAGCACTCCGATGAGGGATTCTACTAAGTTTCATCTTTATCATTTTCCTGAACCTCCCTTGCAAAACCAATGTAACACTCTCAAGCATAGCTTAGCTCTTCTCTCTCCCTTGCAAAACCAATGTAACACTCTCAAGCATAGCTAAGTGACATCTTGGCGATCATCAAAGAACAATGTTAGTATTTTGTCTTCTGTGGTGTTTCGTATTCTTTGTTGACGTCTCTTGGGTTCATCATCCAGGCGTCGACAAAGAGGGGCCAATGAAACACCCTAAATTTTCAAGGCATTCTTGTTTCACTGGGTCCTTGGAATTTAGGCAACATCATGGCAGTTCTTCAAGAGATGGATGTTTTGAGTTTAGACTTTCTAGTTCGATAAATTTTCTACTTTCGGTGTTAATAGGCCTAACGGACTCTCTGGCTTGCCCACCTCGGTAGTTCATCTAGCTAATAGTCTACTCAAAAGCGATGCGTGGGGTTGTTGGCGATGCTCAGGTTGCGCAAAATAGTTTGAAAATTTTTCTAGTTAAGAAGTTTGCTACGCTATGTAGCGTAGCAAGCCTCGGAAGATAGTTGTAGGATGAAGTGCTACGCTATGTAGCGTAGCACAGCGTAACAAGAGTAAGATAGAAAGGCCCAGCTTGCTTAGTAATTTCAATTGCACTTAGCAAGCACATCTGGCCTTTCAAAACCAATTGCTTCACTCAACTTCAAGTCTTTCAGCAAAACTCCTCTTACTAGAAAAGTAGCAGATCAAACAAAAAGTAGGCTTTGTTGGCTGCTACGCTATGCTACGCTACGTAGCATAGCACAACATAGCGATCATGCAAGAACAATGAAGGGTGTCTCAGAATGTAGGATTAGAAAGTTTGCAAGCTTCACATCGCACAAGAGAAAATGCCGTAAATTGTCAACATGATCTTCAGGCAAGCGTTCACAATGTAAATTATAGTTAAGGCCAGCCGCTATGCTACGCTACGCTACGTAGCATAGCATAGCATAGAAAACATGCAGAGCCAGCCAAAGCATTTCAAAGGCCTCTAGCAGTTGCAATTAGCTCTAGCACAGATTTCTTCCATGAACTGGTGGTGATGCTATGCTATGCTACATAGTGTAGCACAGCGTAGCAAGCAGGTATGCTATGCCAAACATGCTACGCTACACAGCGTAGCACGGCGTAGCAGGCGGTTGGGTGTAGCATAGCGTAGTAAGCAGCTACGCTACACTAACATGGCTACGCTCTACAACATAGCATAGTGTAGCAGGTGGCTACGCTACATCGGTGTGTGCTTCACTCCTTCTTATCTGCATTAATGGCACACCTAATCCCAACGTCTCTAGTTCTGATAGCGTAATTGTAGTGCAGCAGGCTCGTCAATTAGCTTTGCATGCCCATGCAGCACAGACACATCAACATCTGGCAGGTCCAACACACATGGCATCCAAACTGCATCTTTCACGTGTTCCTAGCCCTATAAATATCCCAATGAGTGAAGCTCAAAGGGTTGGCAAATTTGACAAACTTGGGAAAAAACTATGATTGGAAATTCTGAGCAGCTTTGAGCATTGTTGGCATTTGTTATTGGCAAACCAATTGTGTGGATCTGGGGTTTAGACTGTCACGATCGACGACCTCTGGGTGTTTTCTAGCCGTCAACGTTTTCGGTCACTACAAGATCGAACTCCTGGAGGATTACCAGTCATCGTATAATATGAGGGCTAATCATTGGCTATTTCATGAGGAGCCTAATTGTACTATGATCCGTATGGATGAACACTTTGTAACCTAACACATAGTGCCTAAACTTATCCAGTGCAAACACTACAGCCATTAATCCTTTTTCTATAGTTGTGTAGTTAAGTTGTGCACCGGCGATACTCCTACTTGCACAGTGGATGTAGTAACGACATTTTTGGTCATTTAACTATGTAAGTATAGCTCCTAAGGCATAATTGGACAAGTCAGTCATTATATGGAATGATCTAGACTAGTCAGGAGCTTGTAGAATAGGAGTTTCTACAAGCTTTTGTTTTAGAGTTTGGAATGCTCGTTCTCATTCCTTGGTCCATTCGAATGGTACGTCCTTCTTTGTTAGTTCTACCAACGGTTTGACAACCTTAGAGAAGTTCTCAATGAACATCCTATAATAGCTAGTGTGTCCAAGGAATTACTGAATGTCTTTGACAGTTTTTGGTTGATGGGTGATTTCTTGGATGATCCTAACTTTATCTAGGTCTACCTCTATTCCTGAATGTAAAATCTTATGCCCAAGTACTATGCCTTCTTGGATCATCAAATGGCTTTTCTGCCAGTTGAGCCTTAAGTTGGTTTCTACACATCTTTTCAGCACTTGCTCTAATCGGTCCAAGGATTGATCAAAACTTATTCCATAACTGGAGAATTTATCCATAAATACTTCTACTCCGTTTCCTATCTGCTATTGGAATATGCTCATAACCAGGCGTTGAAACGTGGCGGGAGCATTGCATAAGCCAAATGACATTTGTTTATATGAAAACATTCCCCAAGGACTGATGAACGTTGTTTTGGCTTGATCTTTTGGGGATATCCATATTTGGTTGTATCCACTATAGCCATCCATAAAACTATAATAGTGATGCCCTACTATGGTGTCTAAGACTTGGTCAACGAATGGCAATGGAAAGTGATTCTTAAATGTTGCCATGTTTAGCAGCCTAAAATCTATACATACCCTCCATTTGCCTCCTTTTTTAGGCACCATCACCAGAGGGCTAACCCATTCACTATCAGCAATGGGATATATGAACCTAGCCTTAAGAAGCAGTTCTATTTCTTCTTTTACTATTTGCTTCAATTTTGGGTTCAATCGCCTCTACGGTTGTTTTCGAGGTTTCATGGAGAGCTCAGTGTAAATCCTATGCTGGCATATTCTGGGATCTATTCTAGTTAACTCGGGGTATGACCAGGAAAAGGCTTTTGACTACTTTTTTATCACTTTTAGCAGTCTTTCTTTTTGTTTGGAAACAAGTCTTGCATTGATGATCACTAGTTTTGCATTTTCGAGGGTCATATACTCTAGACTAGTGGGTAATGGTTTCAAATCTTGGGGCTCTTGTTTAAATCTCTCAGGAATTTCCAACTTCCCTCAGTTGATGTTTTCAAGGTTAAGACTTCGAAGTTGGCACCGAACTTGCTCAAGTGTATCTATGCTTTCAATGTAAGCACTAGTTATTCCCTCAGTTAGTTCCATGCACATTAGTAAGTTGCTCTCTTGATCAGCTATCAGCCACTGCATATAGGAACTTTTGTATATTAATGTCTTGTACACACCGATTGCATGCAGGAAATGCTAAACTTTTCATAACCCATGATCTCTACACGCAATGGCACATTGTGTTACTGTATGTGATGCATGAAATTTTCTTCTTCTCAATCTTTCCAAAAGTGTTCTTCTTGGATATTTCTAGGGAAAGATTATAAATTCCTAGGCATGCATCTATAATACTTAGCCATGCTCTTCCCATTATTATTGGGAAGTCCTCTTTACCGTTGTTCACTTGTATCACTAGGAAATCAACTAGATATGACCACCCACACATCGTGGTAACTGTTGGTACATTTTGGCCATTCAATGGAACAGGCTTTATAAGGTTATGGTGATTTTTGAAAAATTTAAAAGAGATTGTTGAGATTTTGTTTCTTCACCTTGAAGTCTACCATGTTGATTAAGACAAGCTTTTGCTAATTGGTTCACATCCACAAAGGCATGGTTGAATGTCCCAAAATCTTAGAGGCCTTGTCCAACTTGCATCCTTGAACCAACCAATCCACAAAGGTTGTAGAGCCTCCTTCCAAGGACCATGTTGTCCATATGCAAAAATCTTACCATTCCATGGGATTTCATTCCTTGTTGGCATTCGAACAAAAAAAAAACCTTAAATTATCATTTAAAAAGGGGCGTGGCACTGAGGGGACACCGATAGGAGGAACCTGGTTTTCTCGGAATCACTGGAACCATCTATACATGTGAGGGAGCTTAGACCTTAGGACAAATTTCTTATATTCGCATTGGATGGCTTATGGGAGCAACTTTCAGATGATCAGGCAGTTGACATTGTGCACAATAATTCACGAACAGGTATCGCAAAAAGGTTGGTTAGAGCTGCTCTCAAACGTGCAGCAAGGAAGTGGGAAATGAGATATTCAGACCTTAGAAAGATTGAGAAAGGCATTCGATGCCATTTCCATGATGACATTACAATAATTGTGATTTACTTGGACCATCATTCAAAATTATCTGGGAAGAATAACCGTGGTTTGAATTGCATTTCTGTTCCTGTGAACATATATTCCTCAGAGCTGAGGGTGGAAGGAAACATTTTGAAATTGCCTGCAGAGAAGTTGGATATGATGGCTTCCTCTCTTCGAATATTTTCGTCGGAATTTTTTGAAACCCTCTCTGCAACCTTGTTCAATGCAATAAAAGTTACAGGGAAATGCAAATCCACTGCCTGCAAACTCTTAAAACCCTTGCTGATGGGCACCTGCGGTGAAGATCATCTTGCTGCTGCCGCCATCACTGCAATGGCCGCGAGTGCCGCTACGGGAGTTGTTCTGGTCTCTGCTGTTGCCGTCTTCGTGTGCATCAGTTTGAGCGTCATCTTGCGCGTGAACCGTTGTGCCACGAGCACCAGTGCGAGTGCCTGCACGTGCTCCAGAAACAGCAGGACAGATGGCGAGCGATGGGCGGATGAGATAGCGGCCGCGGCGGGCGGATGAACAGTGGATGTGGAAGAAGCAGAGTAGTGGCAACAGAGCAACGGCAGCGAAAAGGAGGACTGCGCGTGAGTGAAGAACAGAGGGCAGAGGACGTAGAAGATGCAGAGCAGTGGCACCAATCACGATGCAGACTCAGCTTCAAGCTCTGACGCCGATGGACTCTAACGGCCTTGTGGACATTACTGCTTCTAAGCTTCATGTTGTTGTCCCTTTTGCCGATTATCGGGCTTCTTTTCCAAAATTCTGATGAACAATTTCTGAGTATTGGGCCATCCAATAAGTTGCAATTGCCTCCATCACAGCCACTAAATAACCCTGATGTTGATCCGAATTTCAAGTCATTAACAGTAGCAATTCCAAAGGAGATAAAGGCTTATTGGTAAAGGCACGTGTATCAGCGGTTTGGGCAGTTATATTTAATGAGGAATCATATGTGTTAGAGTACTTGCCAGGAATTCGTGAGAATTTAATTAATTTGGTTTTGTCTGAAGAGAAAGTTGAAGTACACTAGATTATAGTTGAATTGATGTGCAAATTCATGGAGTATGAGAATAAGATACACCAGAGATTTAGGAAAACTGGGAGACCTAAGATGACCAAGGTGGAGAAATTAATGTATTCGTTGCCTAAAATTGTTTCGTTAAAATTCTATGTATTCTATTGCGCTGGGGTGCTATGGATGCAGAAGCTTATTCAGAAGTATCACATCATATATTGTAGCATCTTTGGAAAGTTGCTTCTAGCAATTCCAAAGGAGACAGTAGAGCTGGTCATAAACAAACGGCTCCAAGAGGAATATGAAATAGCAAAGGTGGAATTGAAAATAAAAAAGCAAAATAAAGAGGATATATATGTATGGAATAAGTTGCAATTATAGCTTGTATTTCTATGTATCTTAGTGATTGTTTTTTTTAATTTTCTATGATATTATCTCCACAATGGCCACTTGTCAACTAAATGGGACACGTGTCAACTGCAACTTGTTTATCTCCATGAAGACACTTGGCAACTGAATGAAGACACTTGACAACTACATGAAGACACTTGGCAACTACATGGGACACTTGTCAACCGTAGCCTTTTTATCTCTTTGGTGGTTGAAACCACCCAAAGTTGTTGTAACTTACCTAACTTGTTGGGCAAGTAACCTCCTAACTTGTTGGCCAAGTAATCTCCTAATTGGTTGGCCAAGTTACTTGGGAAAGAAGTTAGGTGAGATATTTTTAAATATGTAACTTCCCTACCTACCTTGGAACCCTAAAAAAAGGCTTCAGGGGTTAAGGGGGGAATATCATCACTTGGAATCATCACTTCTCACATCACACAAGGGGTCTCACACTTGGAAGATTTGTAAAGAAGATTTCTTGGAAGATGGCTTGCTAGAATAAAGATTTCAGCCTCTTTGTCATGATCCTGTGAGTTATGCATTTCATTTTTTGTTTTGTTTAAATTGTTTAGCTAGTGGTTTAGATAGTATCATCCTTGGCAAGTAATTTTGGGATTTTTAGATTGCTCTTACTGTTCTTGTTGCCCGATAGAAATTTCTATTAAAATTTTGCCATAGAAGCGCTTGTGTTTAAAAGCCTTAAGAGCATTTTAGTAGTAAATTTCATTATTGTGCAACGTGTGGGAACTGCTATTGGGATTGTTGTAAGAGAGCCTCTGTTTGTAGTCACGCCGTTGAACAATTCAGTAGTCGAGAGGGTTCAGAAAATCTTTGGTATTTTGATGGGACCAGAATAGCTTCTTTTTATCTTTAAAGTGAATTCTCGTGGTATTTCAATCAGAAATTGTCAAGTCTTTTAAAGGTTCTGTTTGAATGCAATCGTTGACATCTATTATCTAGTCAAAATGGAGTCTCGTACGTGGTAGTTTACGCAGCAATTTTTGGTAGCATAGTAGGATTGTCTTGAAGATATTGCTTGTTTGAGCCTTGGAAGTTTGAACAATTCGTAGATATTGAATTTGGGATAGCTTTATTGCGAAGTGTTTACTCGTGTCATTTTACCTTGTTTAAATATTTGAGGTCTACACAAATCTGCTTTCTTTTCTTTTCTGCTTATTTCCATCGAATCTTGCTCTATTTCTAGTTTTCTTGTGGAACTATCTCTTTCTCTGGGGAAAATTAGGAGTAGATTGCGGAGTTGTGCTCAAATGTTTTTGCAAAATTTTATTTGTTACAAGTAGGTATTATAAGGACCGCGTAGACTAGGCAGTTGAACAAAATAGGAAATTTTCAACAACTCACAGTACTTGGCAAAGTTGGCTGAATCTCTTTAAAGTAAGTCATTTGTAGTTTACACACAACGCAATCGTTACATTTCACACAACCGCACGCCGCAACAGCACACACACATACTCACATTAACTACTGAGTTTATTTGGAGGTATCTGGGCCTTGGTGTTGCCAGAGACCAGCAGGCACCTAAATCCTGTTCGAGGACACTCGTTGGCGGTCGCGTCCCAAACGGTCGCCAACAGTTCTTTTGGCGCTAGAAGGAGGGCTGAAAATTTAGCCTCTAGGTTCATAAGCCTTATAATTTTAGCACATCAACAATTCTTTGTTACTATAAAGGCTTAAGAAATTAGATACTATTTTCAGTTCATGACCAAGAAGATTGATAGTTTGGAAAATTCAAAAGTTTCAAAGGATATTCTAGATCCTAAGACTGATTCTTTATCAGAAGAAGAATAGAAGAAAGTTTCTGAATTGGGAACAAGTAGTGGAGTGAAAACTAGAAGATCAAGAAGATCACCCATTATATCTGGTTTATCAATTTGTAAGAGAAGATCTAGAAAGTCTAAGAGTTCAACATTACAAAGGAATAGGATGACAAATCCTTGGCAAAGAGTTACACCATTAGGATTTCAAAATTACAATGATATTCCTAAGGTAGTTTACAAATATTTGCCTGACCCTTTTATTCCTAGAAAAGCTTATTTAGCTGAAGAATATATTCACATGTTTGAGTTAGCTTTAGCTCATGCAAATATTCAACATGAAGATCAAGCTTGTAGGTTGTTTGTATCAAATCTAAAGGACATGGCTCAGATTTGGTATTTAAACTTACCAAGCAATAGTATTACAAGTTGGGATGACATGAAGAATCTTTTCTTAGCCCAGTTTGGCAATAAATTAGATCAACAACAACTATACTGTGGGCTGATACAAGCTAAGCAAGGAGTTAAAGAGTCAATTAGAGATTTCAACATTAAGTTTCAACGAATTTGTGGACTCTTTCAAAGGCAATATAGGCCATCAGAAGAAATGCTTAGGGAAAATTACCTTAAGGCTATCAACCCCAACATTTCGATTTGGTTAAGGAGAACTCCAAACTT